>OX456525.1:130533804-131133804 GCA_949748255.1 Eustalomyia histrio
AGGGTAAATATAAGTTAACACATCCAGCAAATACCACTAACAACATAAGAACTTTATACCTTCACAACAACAATAACACACCAGAGTAAATTATAATGCAACAAACCACACGTACTTAAAAAACTGCTAACACAAGAACCTTATTCTTTCACAACAACAATAACACACTAGAGTTCAACCAACTATTATATTCAATTAAATTTATATTATTAAAATAAATTGTACAATAAGCAAATACTAAATTAGGTTACCAACTACAACATTCGATTACCAAACAAATAATTAAAATTATATTAAAACAAATATTATTGTAAACTAAGCTTTTATTGAAATAAATTGTGCAATAGACAAATACTAAATTAGGTTAAAATAAGTTGTCAATTATAACGTAAGCAAATTGAGCTTATAAAAAGGAAAAGAATTAAATAAAGAATCAGTTGTTACTACATTCACCACAGCACCACGTCTTTTATTATAAACTTCGTAACTGGCGCCCGAGCGAATGCTAAAAGTCCTATAAAAAAAAGGAAACCCAAACGGCATAACGGTTAACAAATAGAAAAAGATTCGAAAAATAAAAAAAGAGTCCAAAACTAACAGTTAAAAAAAAAAAAAAAAAAAAAAAAAAAAAAAAAAAAAAAAAAGTGAAAATTCTTTATAAACAAAAGTCGAATAAACTTAAGTTTTTTAAAAAATAAAAAAAACATAAACTTAACGATTTGAGGAAGTTGACAATTAAAAAAAAAAGGTTCAAAAATAAAATAAAAAGAGCCCAAAGATTAACGGTTAACAGAAAATAAAGAACTCTCTAAAAACGAAGAATTGAATCGAACTAAACGATTTAAAAGAATAAAAGAACAATTGTGGAAATAAAAAAGGGTGGAAACCAAGTCAAACCTTTACAATACATCGAAAAAAGACCGATTGAGGAAAGGAAAATTCCAGAAGCCCTTCAGTAACTGTGGAACACTCTACAACTCACCCTAAGAACGTGGAAGTAAGCTCAACAAGAAGAGACACACCACCGATACCAAAGGGAAACAACAAGAGGAAACACATCAGTGACGAACTACCGTACCCTAGTAGACGGTTGAAACCTTCAAAAAGGACGCCGCGGACTCTCCAATGTGGATCTTCATTCAAACTTTATTGTAAGTCATAAAAATTTTAATTAAGAAGTGAACATTATTTTTTTAACGAACAAAAAACGAAATAAATTTTAAGGTAAAAATTACAAATTTTTTAAAAAATTTTTTTTTATATCCTTATGGTGGAAACTAAGACAAATGTTAAATTTTTTTAACGAACAAAATTAAATAATTTTTTTTAATACTAAAGTGGAAATTATAAATTTTTTAGAAAATATTTTAAATAACCTTTTTCGTGGAAATTAAAGCAAATTTTTAAATTTTTAATAAACGAAAACGAAATAAATTTTTGTAAAAATATTTAAGTGAAAATTACAAAATTTTTAAAATATTTTAATCGGACAGGTTTTTGTAATTAAAATAAATTTTTGTAATTAAAATAAAAATTACAAATTTTTTAAAATATTTTAAACTATTCTTACCGTTTGAATTAAAACAAATTTAAAATTTTTTTTTTTTTTAACCAACAAACAAATTTTTGTATAAATATTAAAATAAATTTGGAAAATTTTTTAAATTAAATCAAACATTTTATAAAAATTAAGGAAGTGAATATTAAAATTTTTTTTTAGCGAAATTTTTTTAAATAAGTTGTAAATTTAATTTTTTTCTCTGCTTAAAAAAACAAAAATACACAAACACCTTTCTACACAAAGTGAAAGTAATATTTCTTAAAAACCATTTCTGAAATAAGTTCTTAGTGGAAACACATCGTTGGTTCAACGAATCAACACCCTTTTGGCTTTAGAGATAAATTATTCGAACAAAACAAACTTTTTTATTATTTGAAATGGACCGGGTTCAGGATGCTATAACACAGCTTACCGGTGCCCTTAATGCACAAATAGAGCAAATGAGACTCCTCACCGGTAGAATAGCTGCCTTGGAGGAAAGACCTAATCCTTCTCCTGTGGAAGATACAACACTCCCCGTCCCAAAGACCGAAGCTGATTTGGTTGAAATACGGAAACTTCCCGATTGCGTAAGGGATTTACAAGTCTTTGACGGTAACCCCGTCCAGTATATTTCTTGGATCCACAGCGTGGAATCCATATTAAGAGATTATGCAATAGTAAGGAATAAACCGATATATAGGGCAATCCTACAACATATAAGATACAAAGTGAGAGGTCCTGCCGATGCGGCCCTAATATCTTATAACATATTCGACGAGAGTTGGGAGAGGATAAAAAATTGTTTGTCCTTGCATTATGCAGATAAACGGGATGTGAGAACTTTGGAATACGAACTAAGCGTTATGTCACAGCGTAATAATACGGTTGATGAATTTTATGCGAAAATTAATCACCAATTATCGCTGATTATAAACAAAATTAAGTCGGATAATTATTCGGCCGAGACAGTCGAAGCTTTAATCTCAAGTCACAGAAATAGAGCTTTGGATGTATTTGTCAGGGGGATAAATGGTGACATATCGAGGATGTTGGCTATTCAAAAACCAACAACGCTTCCAGAGGCATATACTTCTTGTCTCGAGTTCCAAAATATGAACTATAGGAACACCTCCATTCACCCACGCAATAATGGGCATAATGTCGTTATCTCACCTAATAATCGAGTACATGGTCAGATGAATAGGAGTAAACCTGTAACTCCTTACAGGAATCTGAATACGGCTGAACAAGTTCGCATTTATAATGCGCCGATCCCAATAAGACGGGACCAACAATACGTACAAAATAATCCACCTCCAAGGCCCACTCAACCAAAGCCACCCATACCAATGGAAATCGATCCTTCCATAAGAACACGGCAGATAAATTACATGAATAGACCTGAAGAGTCTCCTCTTCCAAATTCTGGAACTTACTCTTCCAACATTCCGCGAAAGCAGCAACGCCTCTTCAATACTGAGACTATGGAAGCCTATGAACAGTCTCCTGGCCAGGAATATGAAACGCAGAACGAAGATCATGAGGGCGAGGAAGACTTTTACGATGAACCAACTCCTGAGAATGAACAAGACGAATTAAATTTTATGATAGGAGCCTCTCTAGTGTACCATACCTAGAGCTACGCCTGGGAAACGGCGGAATCCTAAAATTCTTGGTGGATACGGGGGCAAACAAGAATTTTATTTCCAAATCTATGTCATTCAACTCCAAACCCGTAAACTCACCTTTTGAAATTCAATCAGCTGGTGGCAAAATTCTTATTACACATAAAGTTCGTGGGAAATTCTTTAAAAGTCTAAATATAGACAATTGTTTTGATTTTTTTGTCCTTCCTGGACTTCGTTCATTTGATGGCATTATAGGCGATGACACGCTCAGGGAGCTTGAGGCTATAATTGACCGTAAGAATAATACTTTACAGCTACGTAACGGCATCAAAATTCATCTTAAGGCCAGAAGGTCTAAACAGGTAAATAATATTGGTACAATTCTAAAATTGGAAAAGGATATACAGGATCTGATAAAAGAATTCGATATACTTTTCGGCCCAGTTTCCGACAGCGGATTAATCGAAACAAGCGTTCGCGCGGAAATAAGAACATCGACAGATGAACCAATTTACGCCAAACCATACCCTTATCCTGGCCACCTTAGAGCTGAGATAGATAAACAGGTGACCCAAATGCTTGAGGATGGTATCATAAGACCATCAAAAAGTCCATATAACGCACCCTTATGGATAGTCGAGAAGAAACCTAAACCGAATGGCGAACGACAATACAGAGTAGTGGTAGACTTTAAACGGTTAAATGCGGTAACTATTTCAGATGCTTATCCGATTCCAGACATCAACAACACCCTTTCTAGCCTGGGGGATAGTAAATATTTCACGACACTCGACTTAACCTCCGGATTTCATCAAATCCGAATGAGTAATAAGGATATAGAAAAAACAGCCTTTTCAACGAGCAATGGTAAATTTGAATTCGTAAGGCTACCGTTTGGTCTGAAAAATGCACCTGCGATTTTTCAACGAATGATGAATGACGTATTACATCCATTACTGGGAAGAGCCTGCTATGTTTATATTGATGATATAATCATATTTGGCAAAGACAGAAATGAGCACAACAATAATTTGAGACAAGTATTCTCTTTATTAAGCGAAGCTAATTTAAAGGTAAATCTTGAAAAGTCTAAATTTTTGAAAGAAAGCGTAGAATTTCTTGGGCATATCGTATCACAAGGTGGTATACAACCAGACCCAGCAAAGATCGCGGCGATACAGCAAATTCCTCCCCCTAGGAACTTAAAAGATTTGAAAAGCTTCCTAGGATTGGCATCTTACTATAGAAGATTCATTAAGGATTTTGCAGCAATAGCAAAACCTTTGACGAACTTGACAAGAGGGGAAAACGCTCAAATTAAGGCTGGCCAGTCCAAGAAAATTCCAGTTAGCCTGGACGATAAATCCCTGAAATCTTTTTATGGCTTAAAGGAACTTCTTACATCATCCGAAATCTTAGCGTTTCCAAACTTTGAGAAACCATTCATTCTTACCACTGATGCTTCAAACTTTGCAATAGGAGCTGTTCTTTCCCAAGGTGAACTCGGTAAAGACCGCCCAATCATCTTTTTGTCTAGATCTCTTAACAAAACGGAGGAAATCTATTCCACTATAGAGAAGGAAATGTTGGCAATTATATGGTCTCTGGACAAGCTTCGTTCTTACCTCTATGGAGCCAAGGAAATAAAAATTCTAACAGATCATCAGCCATTAACATTCGCATTGAGTAACTCTAATAACAACGCGAAACTCAAGAGATGGAAGGCCAGAATAGAGGAGTACAATTATAAACTTATTTACAAACCAGGGAAGACAAATGTTGTCGCGGATGCACTTTCAAGATTACCTCCTGAAATTAATATATTGTCATCATCAGACGATAATTCCCAACATAGTGCCGAAGAAGACAGCACTCCTCTCATACCCCATTGTGAGGCCCCGGTGAATGTTTTTAGGAACCAAATAATATTTTCCAGAAAACTGGACTCCAATTACTATGAGAACCCTCATAAGAATTTTCATAGACACTATATTAAAATTAGGAACCTTAATGAAAAGAATTTGACCACAATACTAAAGGAAAAATTAAATCCTAATGTATTGAATGGAATTAAGATTCCGGAGGAAAATCTTGTCCTATTACAAGAGGTCTGTAAGGAACATTTTTCAAAATTTCGAATAAGAATAACGCAGAGATTAGTAGAGGACATTAGAGACGAGGAACAGCAATTCGTAATTATCCAAAATGAGCACAAAAGAGCCCACAGAGGTTCCGATGAGAACAAAAACCAAATTCTGGAAAAGTACTATTTCCCACAAATGTCGAAATTGATTAAAAACTACACGAAATCTTGCGAAATTTGTAGTAAGAATAAATACGATAGACATCCTCCAAATCCTGAATTACAACCAACACCGATTCCGTCATACCCTACTGAGATATTACACATTGACATAATGGAAATCCAGAAGGAAAAATTTATTACATGCGTAGATAAATTTTCCAAGTACGCAAAATTTTTTCACATAAAAAATAAATCAGTTTTGCATATTCGCGATAAAATGATAAAACTACTTCATTTTTTTTCCGCACCGAAGAAGCTTGTAATGGATAATGAAGGCAGTTTTATTAGCCCTATAGTACTTAATTTTATAGAAGGCCTGGGAATCGAAACATATTTCGCGCCACCACAAAAGAGTGAAGTAAATGGTACGATTGAAAGAGTCCATTCAACAATCATTGAAATGTTAAGATGCCTTCGCGAAGAGTATCCGGATTATTCTATTAAGGAACTTATTAATATTACAGTTGACAGATATAACAACTCAGTACACTCTGTTACAAAAAAGAAGCCTGTTGACATTTTTTTCAATCGAGCGGAAAGAATCAACTATCAAAATCTAGCGGATTTTAAAAAGATAGTAAATAATGATTTGAAAAATGAAATAGCTAGAAATCAGAAAATACAACTCTATAGACAAAACGCAAAAAAACAAAAACCTAAGAAGTATGATACTGGAACCACAGTTTTCAAGAGGAATAAACAGATTAAAGGAAAAGACAAACATTTATATGTGAAGCAAACGGTCGAGAAGGATAATAACGTTACAATTACTACTACCGACAACAGGAAAATTCACAAGTCCCATCTAAAAAATTGAAACCTTTTCCTTTTCAGACTAATAGTACCCTGGACGAGGGCAACTGTGGATATTTACGAATACAACAACCCACTAGTTGAAATAAAACAAGGCATCGGAAAAATCAGCAACGGGAATTACAGAATAATACACACAATCAACCTACAAGAATATGAAAGAATTTTTACGGAAATCAAATCAACACTTCACTACGAAATAAGGACCACGGGAACATTAGGATTACAGATTGAGCATCAACTCACTAAGATAGAAAATTTGCTAGATCAACTTCACATTAGAAATTCAACAAAAAATAGGAGATCTATTAATTGGATTGGATCCGCCTGGAAGTGGATAGCAGGTAATCCCGATGCTACGGATTGGGACAATATTCTCAGTCAAACGGATAAAGTCATAAATAACAACAATAAACAATACACCATCAACGAATACATCATAAAGACAACCAATAATTTATTGGACAACTACAATAGAATAATTGCTGAAGTGGATACAAATGACATCATCGGACATGCACAAACGCTCTTTAATAGACTTGGATTGATAAAAGATGAAATAGCCGAATTCGTAATGGCAAGTCAGCTTGCGAAGAAAGGTATAGTCCATTCCCAGATATTGAATAAAGGGGACATTGCGAACATATTATCCCAAACCGAAACACTTCCATACAAGAATGAATTGCAGGCCCTCCAATACGCGGAACCTTCCATGGTTATTAAAGACTCTCTTCTTCTATATATCATCTCATTACCTCAAACAAAGGACACTCTGTTCAATAATGTCGTTCTTCGTTCAACAGTTAGAAATAACAAGAGGGTATATCTTAGTTTCACCAACCTACTCGTATCCCAGACGGAGAAATATGGAATCAAAGGAAACTGCATGGTAATTGAGGAAGTAGTAATATGTAAAGAGGACCAAGTAGAAATGCTTGCTTCGAGTCATTGTATTGTTAACATACTTAATGGAGGAAATGCAACTTGCGAATACCAAATAGAGAAACGACCGATAATCGAACTTATATCAGAGGGTACACTATTTTTGACCAATTACATTGGGAACCTTACATACGGTAATAACTCCCAAATTCTAAATGGCACCTTTGTGATAAATTTTCTTAATGAAACAGTCACTCTTGATAATGCCAGGTATTCAAATTGGCAAACAACTTCATTTCAAATTCTTCCACCAGTATTACAGGGCAACCTGACGGAGAAGGAAATCAAATTGGATTTACAATACCTTCACCATCTTCATCTCAAGAACATTGAGCACTTAGACAGCCTTTCATATAAAGGACTAGTTTCCATAGGTTCCAATTACATTTTGCTTCTAATTGGTTTTTCAATAATCCTGACTATTCAAGTATATTCAAAATGTAAGAATCGCCAAAGATCGGTACAATTTCCACCTTCGGTAAATTTTCCTGAACTCAAAATAGATTACCCATGAAAATTTAGCTTTTACTTGATCAGTGGGTCACTGATACTTAAGAAGGGGGGAGTTAACACATCCAGCAAATACCACTAACAACATAAGAACTTTATACCTTCACAACAACAATAACACACCAGAGTAAATTATAATGCAACAAACCACACGTACTTAAAAAACTGCTAACACAAGAACCTTATTCTTTCACAACAACAATAACACACTAGAGTTCAACCAACTATTATATTCAATTAAATTTATATTATTAAAATAAATTGTACAATAAGCAAATACTAAATTAGGTTACCAACTACAACATTCGATTACCAAACAAATAATTAAAATTATATTAAAACAAATATTATTGTAAACTAAGCTTTTATTGAAATAAATTGTGCAATAGACAAATACTAAATTAGGTTAAAATAAGTTGTCAATTATAACGTAAGCAAATTGAGCTTATAAAAAGGAAAAGAATTAAATAAAGAATCAGTTGTTACTACATTCACCACAGCACCACGTCTTTTATTATAAACTTCGTAACTTGTATGTATGTATGTATGTATGTATGTATGTATGTATGTATGTATGTATGTATGTATGTATGTATGTATGTATGTATGTATGTATGTATGTATGTATGTATGTATGTATGTATGTATGTATGTATGTATGTATGTATGTATGTATGTATGTATGTATGTATGTATGTATGTATGTATGTATGTATGTATGTATGTATGTATGTATGTATGTATGTATGTATGTATGTATGTATGTATGTATGTATGTATGTATGTATGTATGTATGTATGTATGTATGTATGTATGTATGTATGTATGTATGTATGTATGTATGTATGTATGTATGTATGTATGTATGTATGTATGTATGTATGTATGTATGTATGTATGTATGTATGTATGTATGTATGTATGTATGTATGTATGTATGTATGTATGTATGTATGTATGTATGTATGTATGTATGTATGTATGTATGTATGTATGTATGTATGTATGTATGTATGTATGTATGTATGTATGTATGTATGTATGTATGTATGTATGTATGTATGTATGTATGTATGTATGTATGTATGTATGTATGTATGTATGTATGTATGTATGTATGTATGTATGTATGTATGTATGTATGTATGTATGTATGTATGTATGTATGTATGTATGTATGTATGTATGTATGTATGTATGTATGTATGTATGTATGTATGTATGTATGTATGTATGTATGTATGTATGTATGTATGTATGTATGTATGTATGTATGTATGTATGTATGTATGTATGTATGTATGTATGTATGTATGTATGTATGTATGTATGTATGTATGTATGTATGTATGTATGTATGTATGTATGTATGTATGTATGTATGTATGTATGTATGTATGTATGTATGTATGTATGTATGTATGTATGTATGTATGTATGTATGTATGTATGTATGTATGTATGTATGTATGTATGTATGTATGTATGTATGTATGTATGTATGTATGTATGTATGTATGTATGTATGTATGTATGTATGTATGTATGTATGTATGTATGTATGTATGTATGTATGTATGTATGTATGTATGTATGTATGTATGTATGTATGTATGTATGTATGTATGTATGTATGTATGTATGTATGTATGTATGTATGTATGTATGTATGTATGTATGTATGTATGTATGTATGTATGTATGTATGTATGTATGTATGTATGTATGTATGTATGTATGTATGGTATGTATGTATGTATGTATGTATGTATGTATGTATGTATGTATGTATGTATGTATGTATGTATGTATGTATGTATGTATGTATGTATGTATGTATGTATGTATGTATGTATGTATGTATGTATGTATGTATGTATGTATGTATGTATGTATGTATGTATGTATGTATGTATGTATGTATGTATGTATGTATGTATGTATGTATGTATGTATGTATGTATGTATGTATGTATGTATGTATGTATGTATGTATGTATGTATGTATGTATGTATGTATGTATGTATGTATGTATGTATGTATGTATGTATGTATGTATGTATGTATGTATGTATGTATGTATGTATGTATGTATGTATGTATGTATGTATGTATGTATGTATGTATGTATGTATGTATGTTGTATGTATGTATGTATGTATGTATGTATGTATGTATGTATGTATGTATGTATGTATGTATGTATGTATGTATGTATGTATGTATGTATGTATGTATGTATGTATGTATGTATGTATGTATGTATGTATGTATGTATGTATGTATGTATGTATGTATGTATGTATGTATGTATGTATGTATGTATGTATGTATGTATGTATGTATGTATGTATGTATGTATGTATGTATGTATGTATGTATGTATGTATGTATGTATGTATGTATGTATGTATGTATGTATGTATGTATGTATGTATGTATGTATGTATGTATGTATGTATGTATGTATGTATGTATGTATGTATGTATGTATGTATGTATGTATGTATGTATGTATGTATGTATGTATGTAGGTATGTAGGTATGTAGGTATGTAGGTATGTAGGTATGTAGGTATGTATGTATGTATGGTATGTATGTATGTATGTATGTATGTATGTATGTATGTATGTATGTATGTATGTATGTATGTATGTATGTATGTATGTAGGTATGTATGTATGTATGTATGTATGTATGTATGTATGTATGTATGTATGTATGTATGTATGTATGTATGTATGTATGTATGTATGTATGTATGTATGTATGTATGTATGTATGTATGTATGTATGTATGTATGTATGTATGTATGTATGTATGTATGTATGTATGTATGTATGTATGTATGTATGTATGTATGTATGTATGTATGTATGTATGTATGTATGTATGTATGTATGTATGTATGTATTGTATGTATGTATGTATGTATGTATGTATGTATGTATGTATGTATGTATGTATGTATGTATGTATGTATGTATGTATGTATGTATGTATGTATGTATGTATGTATGTATGTATGTATGTATGTATGTATGTATGTATGTATGTATGTATGTATGTATGTATGTATGTATGTATGTATGTATGTATGTATGTATGTATGTATGTATGTATGTATGTATGTATGTATGTATGTATGTATGTATGTATGTATGTATGTATGTATGTATGTATGTATGTATGTATGTATGTATGTATGTATGTATGTATGTATGTATGTATGTATGTATGTATGTATGTATGTATGTATGTATGTAATGTATGTATGTATGTATGTATGTATGTATGTATGTATGTATGTATGTATGTATGTATGTATGTATGTATGTATGTATGTATGTATGTATGTATGTATGTATGTATGTATGTATGTATGTATGTATGTATGTATGTATGTATGTATGTATGTATGTTATGTATGTATGTATGTATGTATGTATGTATGTATGTATGTATGTATGTATGTATGTATGTATGTATGTATGTATGTATGTATGTATGTATGTATGTATGTATGTATGTATGTATGTATGTATGTATGTATGTATGTATGTATGTATGTATGTATGTATGTATGTATGTATGTATGTATGTATGTATGTATGTATGTATGTATGTATGTATGTATGTATGTATGTATGTATGTATGTATGTATGTATGTATGTATGTATGTATGTATGTATGTATGTATGTATGTATGTATGTATGTATGTATGTATGTATGTATGTATGTATGTATGTATGTATGTATGTATGTATGTATGTATGTATGTATGTATGTATGTATGTATGTATGTATGTATGTATGTATGTATGTATGTATGTATGTATGTATGTATGTATGTATGTATGTATGTATGTATGTATGTATGTATGTATGTATGTATGTATGTATGTATGTATGTATGTATGTATGTATGTATGTATGTATGTATGTATGTATGTATGTATGTATGTATGTATGTATGTATGTATGTATGTATGTATGTATGTATGTATGTATGTATGTATGTATGTATGTATGTATGTATGTATGTATGTATGTATGTATGTATGTATGTATGTATGTATGTATGTATGTATGTATGTATGTATGTATGTATGTATGTATGTATGTATGTATGTATGTATGTATGTATGTATGTATGTATGTATGTATGTATGTATGTATGTATGTATGTATGTATGTATGTATGTATGTATGTATGTATGTATGTATGTATGTATGTATGTACACTTGTGGACATACAATTAAGTCAATGTATTTTTTTGAGTGTAATTATAACGGTACATTATTTGTTGATTCATTGGAATTTTTCCATATACGTAGTTCCGTTATGATTTTTTTAAAATATAAGAAATTTAAACATATTATTGTTTATTTCTGTAAATAATCAGTAATTTTTTCACTCAACGCCAAGTACATGTGGACACGTAATTAAGTCATTTTGATTATTACAGGTAATTAGTTATATTAGAAAATGTAATTATTAACCCAAACAGTTTCATTGGTCATTTAAACAATTTTAGCTCATTTTGCTCCACTTGGGCAATTAGTTTGCAAATCATGGGAAAAAATAAGAGCTCTACTCCTGCTGAAAGGGAGATCATTTGGAGTTGTTTCCAAAGTGTTGGATCTATTGCCAAAGTGGTAAAAACATTAGCACTATCGCGAGGAAAGATTGTCAACGCTATTAAACATTACCAAAAATTTAACACATTTAATAATATTCAAAGAAATAAAGCACGCAAAACCACCCAAGCGGAAGACAGACTTATGACTAGGATGAGTAAGGCTGACCCATTTCTCACATCAACCCAGATTAGATCGCGCATGGAGTCGGAACATGATGTTAAAATATCAGCAAGGACCGTAAGAAGACGATTGACGGAAAATAATCTTCATGGTCGCATAGCAAGAAGAAAGCCACATGTATCGAAGAAAAATATGCATGAGCGTATGCGGTTTGCCAAAAATCACCTCCATAAGGATCAAAATTTTTGGAAATTAATAGTGTGGAGTGATGAATCAAAGTTTAATGTGTTTGGAAACGACGGCAGACCCTACGTACGACGGCCAGTAAATGCACATTTGGATCCAAAGTATACAAAAAAACAGTGAAACACGGAGGGTCATCAGTGATGGTATGGGGATGTTTTACCTCCTCCGGAGTTGGTCCTTTAGTAAAAATCGATGGAAAAATGACTGGCGAAATGTACAAAAACATCCTGCAAAATGCCCTTGACAATGATTATGCTGATGAATTGCCACTAGCGTGGATATATCAGCAAGACAACGACCCGAAGCATAAATCTCGGGTCGTTAAGTCTTGGTTTGAAGAAAAAAAAATAAAGGTTCTTGAGTGGCCATCTCAAAGTCCTGATTTAAACCCCATAGAAAATCTATGGGGGATCATAAAACGGGCAGTTTCCGCAAAAAAACCCAGAAACAAAAATGCACTCTGGGATATTATTCAAGCAGAATGGAATAATATTACTCCTCAGCAGTGTTACGACCTGGTTAAAACAATTCCAGACAGATGTGCCGAAGTAATTCGCCAAAAAGGGTATCCAACAAAATACTAGAGGTAAGAAATAATTTAAGTTAAAAATAAAAAAATTTAAGAAAATTTTAATAAAGTTTTATTAAAATCTTTTCAGGCAACTTAATTATATGTCCACGCGAAATTAGAAATTGATATATATTTTATTAAAAAAGTTTTTTTAATAATCACCCTCCTAAGTTTTTGTTATTAATTAATTGAAAGGCATTTAACTGAATAAATAAAAGTTGTTTTTGTAGCATTTTTATTAAATCTGTTTTGTTAAAAAAAAAGAAAGGTAATATTGCATAAATGACTTAATTGTATGTCCACAAGTGTATGTATGTATGTATGTATGTATGTATGTATGTATGTATGTATGTATGTATGTATGTATGTATGTATGTATGTATGTATGTATGTATGTATGTATGTATGTATGTATGTATGTATGTATGTATGTATGTATGTATGTATGTATGTATGTATGTATGTATGTATGTATGTATGTATGTATGTATGTATGTATGTATGTATGTATGTATGTATGTATGTATGTATGTATGTATGTATGTATGTATGTATGTATGTATGTATGTATGTATGTATGTATGTATGTATGTATGTATGTATGTATGTATGTATGTATGTATGTATGTATGTATGTATGTATGTATGTATGTATGTATGTATGTATGTATGTATGTATGTATGTATGTATGTATGTATGTATGTATGTATGTATGTATGTATGTATGTATGTATGTATGTATGTATGTATGTATGTATGTATGTATGTATGTATGTATGTATGTATGTATGTATGTATGTATGTATGTATGTATGTATGTATGTATGTATGTATGTATGTATGTATGTATGTATGTATGTATGTATGTATGTATGTATGTATGTATGTATGTATGTATGTATGTATGTATGTATGTATGTATGTATGTATGTATGTATGTATGTATGTATGTATGTATGTATGTATGTATGTATGTATGTATGTATGTATGTATGTATGTATGTATGTATGTATGTATGTATGTATGTATGTATGTATGTATGTATGTATGTATGTATGTATGTATGTATGTATGTATGTATGTATGTATGTATGTATGTATGTATGTATGTATGTATGTATGTATGTATGTATGTATGTATGTATGTATGTATGTATGTATGTATGTATGTATGTATGTATGTATGTATGTATGTATGTATGTATGTATGTATGTATGTATGTATGTATGTATGTATGTATGTATGTATGTATGTATGTATGTATGTATGTATGTATGTATGTATGTATGTATGTATGTATGTATGTATGTATGTATGTATGTATGTATGTATGTATGTATGTATGTATGTATGTATGTATGTATGTATGTATGTATGTATGTATGTATGTATGTATGTATGTATGTATGTATGTATGTATGTATGTATGTATGTATGTATGTATGTATGTATGTATGTATGTATGTATGTATGTATGTATGTATGTATGTATGTATGTATGTATGTATGTATGTATGTATGTATGTATGTATGTATGTATGTATGTATGTATGTATGTATGTATGTATGTATGTATGTATGTATGTATGTATGTATGTATGTATGTATGTATGTATGTATGTATGTATGTATGTATGTATGTATGTATGTATGTATGTATGTATGTATGTATGTATGTATGTATGTATGTATGTATGTATGTATGTATGTATGTATGTATGTATGTATGTATGTATGTATGTATGTATGTATGTATGTATGTATGTATGTATGTATGTATGTATGTATGTATGTATGTATGTATGTATGTATGTATGTATGTATGTATGTATGTATGTATGTATGTATGTATGTATGTATGTATGTATGTATGTATGTATGTATGTATGTATGTATGTATGTATGTATGTATGTATGTATGTATGTATGTATGTATGTATGTATGTATGTATGTATGTATGTATGTATGTATGTATGTATGTATGTATGTATGTATGTATGTATGTATGTATGTATGTATGTATGTATGTATGTATGTATGTATGTATGTATGTATGTATGTATGTATGTATGTATGTATGTATGTATGTATGTATGTATGTATGTATGTATGTATGTATGTATGTATGTATGTATGTATGTATGTATGTATGTATGTATGTATGTATGTATGTATGTATGTATGTATGTATGTATGTATGTATGTATGTATGTATGTATGTATGTATGTATGTATGTATGTATGTATGTATGTATGTATGTATGTATGTATGTATGTATGTATGTATGTATGTATGTATGTATGTATGTATGTATGTATGTATGTATGTATGTATGTATGTATGTATGTATGTATGTATGTATGTATGTATGTATGTATGTATGTATGTATGTATGTATGTATGTATGTATGTATGTATGTATGTATGTATGTATGTATGTATGTATGTATGTATGTATGTATGTATGTATGTATGTATGTATGTATGTATGTATGTATGTATGTATGTATGTATGTATGTATGTATGTATGTATGTATGTATGTATGTATGTATGTATGTATGTATGTATGTATGTATGTATGTATGTATGTATGTATGTATGTATGTATGTATGTATGTATGTATGTATGTATGTATGTATGTATGTATGTATGTATGTATGTATGTATGTATGTATGTATGTATGTATGTATGTATGTATGTATGTATGTATGTATGTATGTATGTATGTATGTATGTATGTATGTATGTATGTATGTATGTATGTATGTATGTATGTATGTATGTATGTATGTATGTATGTATGTATGTATGTATGTATGTATGTATGTATGTATGTATGTATGTATGTATGTATGTATGTATGTATGTATGTATGTATGTATGTATGTATGTATGTATGTATGTATGTATGTATGTATGTATGTATGTATGTATGTATGTATGTATGTATGTATGTATGTATGTATGTATGTATGTATGTATGTATGTATGTATGTATGTATGTATGTATGTATGTATGTATGTATGTATGTATGTATGTATGTATGTATGTATGTATGTATGTATGTATGTATGTATGTATGTATGTATGTATGTATGTATGTATGTATGTATGTATGTATGTATGTATGTATGTATGTATGTATGTATGTATGTATGTATGTATGTATGTATGTATGTATGTATGTATGTATGTATGTATGTATGTATGTATGTATGTATGTATGTATGTATGTATGTATGTATGTATGTATGTATGTATGTATGTATGTATGTATGTATGTATGTATGTATGTATGTATGTATGTATGTATGTATGTATGTATGTATGTATGTATGTATGTATGTATGTATGTATGTATGTATGTATGTATGTATGTATGTATGTATGTATGTATGTATGTATGTATGTATGTATGTATGTATGTATGTATGTATGTATGTATGTATGTATGTATGTATGTATGTATGTATGTATGTATGTATGTATGTATGTATGTATGTATGTATGTATGTATGTATGTATGTATGTATGTATGTATGTATGTATGTATGTATGTATGTATGTATGTATGTATGTATGTATGTATGTATGTATGTATGTATGTATGTATGTATGTATGTATGTATGTATGTATGTATGTATGTATGTATGTATGTATGTATGTATGTATGTATGTATGTATGTATGTATGTATGTATGTATGTATGTATGTATGTATGTATGTATGTATGTATGTATGTATGTATGTATGTATGTATGTATGTATGTATGTATGTATGTATGTATGTATGTATGTATGTATGTATGTATGTATGTATGTATGTATGTATGTATGTATGTATGTATGTATGTATGTATGTATGTATGTATGTATGTATGTATGTATGTATGTATGTATGTATGTATGTATGTATGTATGTATGTATGTATGTATGTATGTATGTATGTATGTATGTATGTATGTATGTATGTATGTATGTATGTATGTATGTATGTATGTATGTATGTATGTATGTATGTATGTATGTATGTATGTATGTATGTATGTATGTATGTATGTATGTATGTATGTATGTATGTATGTATGTATGTATGTATGTATGTATGTATGTATGTATGTATGTATGTATGTATGTATGTATGTATGTATGTATGTATGTATGTATGTATGTATGTATGTATGTATGTATGTATGTATGTATGTATGTATGTATGTATGTATGTATGTATGTATGTATGTATGTATGTATGTATGTATGTATGTATGTATGTATGTATGTATGTATGTATGTATGTATGTATGTATGTATGTATGTATGTATGTATGTATGTATGTATGTATGTATGTATGTATGTATGTATGTATGTATGTATGTATGTATGTATGTATGTATGTATGTATGTATGTATGTATGTATGTATGTATGTATGTATGTATGTATGTATGTATGTATGTATGTATGTATGTATGTATGTATGTATGTATGTATGTATGTATGTATGTATGTATGTATGTATGTATGTATGTATGTATGTATGTATGTATGTATGTATGTATGTATGTATGTATGTATGTATGTATGTATGTATGTATGTATGTATGTATGTATGTATGTATGTATGTATGTATGTATGTATGTATGTATGTATGTATGTATGTATGTATGTATGTATGTATGTATGTATGTATGTATGTATGTATGTATGTATGTATGTATGTATGTATGTATGTATGTATGTATGTATGTATGTATGTATGTATGTATGTATGTATGTATGTATGTATGTATGTATGTATGTATGTATGTATGTATGTATGTATGTATGTATGTATGTATGTATGTATGTATGTATGTATGTATGTATGTATGTATGTATGTATGTATGTATGTATGTATGTATGTATGTATGTATGTATGTATGTATGTATGTATGTATGTATGTATGTATGTATGTATGTATGTATGTATGTATGTATGTATGTATGTATGTATGTATGTATGTATGTATGTATGTATGTATGTATGTATGTATGTATGTATGTATGTATGTATGTATGTATGTATGTATGTATGTATGTATGTATGTATGTATGTATGTATGTATGTATGTATGTATGTATGTATGTATGTATGTATGTATGTATGTATGTATGTATGTATGTATGTATGTATGTATGTATGGATGTAGTATGTAAAAACAATTTAATGAGTAAAACAAAACACAAAATAGCCAAACCAATTGAGTTATAAAAAACAGCATATTTGTGGATTTGTAATCCAGTTATTGAGCAAAAACGGTGAAAAATGTGGAAAAAATTTTCATTTTTGCAATTTTTTCCGGTAGGTTTGTTCCGCTTTTTTTTTCTCCTATTCAATATTTACAACTTTGCTTCAGACACAAAAGAGATATTCCGTACGGTATAAAAGTGATAAAAATCCACCTTGAAAAAAAAAATCGTATGGCCATTAAATTATTAATGCAGCCAACTTGACAAAACGAATGCTGCAGAAGTTCTTATTTTTGGGTTCTTATTTCACGTGCAATTCTCAGAATTCCGTCCCAAAATCATGTGTTGTACTGTGTAATGGGACCTTATAATTTCATCAAGGGATTTTGTTAACATTACTTTAACTTTATAATATTAACATTTCATTAACTTTATAATATTTTTTAAAATTTGACCTTAAACAGTGGCTATTTATTTTGCCGTAATATAAAGTATTGACGTATTTTATATTGTTTTATGGAATTTGTAAAAACAAATGGAAAACTTGCCTAAAAGCTTGACAAGTGACAAAAATCGATGTTTCCTCGAAATCCGCTAAAATAAAATCGCGGTCCCCACCGCGAAAAAAAGAATAGCTACAATTTTTGTCGTCTTTAATCATGGTTTGCACTCAATACCTTTTCATAATAACGGTATATAACTACCAGTTAATTTAAGACCGATATGAATGTTTTAAAATGGCGATTCCATTAAAGGCAAGTGTTTCTTGTGTAATCGGGTTTATTGTTCTATTTTAACAGTTTAATTTTTAAAATATCTTAAAATACCGTTACAATAACGCTAAACTACCGAAACATCGATTTATAACGGCATTTTGCAGATATAACAAAACTTGACATGTAATATTTTGAAATAAACCCCGTGATATTAGAAGACACATGTCACTATTGAAATCGAAGTTTTAAAATTTTCGATTCGGCATGGTTCCGAGCGTGGTAGACAACTACCGTTATATTGAAAAGGTATTGCTTGCCAAACATGATTTTAATCCCTTATATGTGCTTAATAAAACCTAAGTCTAATCGTTGATTTTTTGAAATTTAGAATTGGAGATTTGAAACCAGTGTTTAAAAATTTTGATCTATATGAAATTAATTTAGAACAAGTTAGCAAAGCACAAGATGAAAAATACTTCTCACCTAAGTACATTGGTATTAAAAGAATAGACTGAGTCGCATTAATTGCCGGGGGAAGTTTTAATAACTTGATTTAACTTTAATAGCCAATTTTTGTTTTTATTACCTTACTAGAAAGAAAATTTAACTACAATTTTATTTCAAACTAATTTTAAAACATAAAAAATTTTGAGAGTCAATAAAAAATTTCAGATTTTCCTCTTGTAATCCCTTTTTCACACTTTGGGGTCGATGCGGCAGCCCTTCCCTGTCCGATTATCCTAATTTTTTGCAAGACGTGGTTTTGCAACCAAATGGACATTCCTAGGGGTGGGAATGATCGATAGCTCATAATTTTTTTGGAGACTCTAATGTATACGCTTGATGTACATATCGCTCATTTGCGAGAAGACCGGCAAAATCGTGATTTTGAGTTAATAACAAAGAAATGTGTATCTAACCATAATTTTAATCATATCAAAAAATGGTCTTGATATTCTTTTTCTTATTAAATTGCCACCAAAAGTGTGTTGTATTTTTCTCAGTAGTTAGGCTAAATTGAAAATTTTAAATGCAATTATCTCGAAATCGCTTTGAGTTTTTCCGGTCTTCTCGCAAATGAGCGATATGTGTACACGCATAATGCACATATATACAGTAATTTTTCTATTCATTTGACGTTTTATAAAAATGTGCATGTATTGGATTGGTTTTGTGCTGATAATGCGGGAAGCTGGTTAAAACTTTACGTTAACAAAAATCCATTCTTTTCACACGCTGGAGGGCCTAACAGGCCCCCACCCCCAAAACGGAGACAAAAACCATTTTCTTTTTTCCAGAGCTTCATATTTTTTTCATTTTTTTTTTAGCGACGCCCAATAAAGTGGACTTCAGCTCCAACTTTAGCCACTAGTTGTTTCAACAGATTTTATACAGAAATGTTAATAGTGTAAGATATGAACTTACATTGCATTATTTTGAATACTGGCATCCTTGCTTAGGCCCAAACCGTAATAACACAAAGCTCCTAAACCAATACCAGCAGCACCAGCTGCAGCTCCTTTACCCATAGAATATGCTAAAAGACAAATAAAATATGGATAAAACATAAATTATATCCAAATTTATTCTTACCATTTGCGGATGGTGGAGCCATCAATTTCTCTTTCAAAGTGGGACCACGTCTAACTTCACCCCTTACAGCAGGTGGTGGTTCTCTGACTCCACGGGCATACTGCCGTACCACAAAATTATTATTGCTGGGTTTAATTAAACGGGAAGTCAACAAAGTATGTTTAATATAATTAGAAAATGACACAGAACCACTGGCACAACGGCCTGGCAAATTTAATGCAAGCCTTAGTAACATGTCTGGAATATTGTGAAATCCTTATTCTACCAAAAATAGAAAAATAATTTAAAACCAATTAAATGTGATAACTTTGCCAGCTGCCTTGTATTGTAATATAATATCTGAATATATTACCTGATGTATTTATTTATTTAAGAATTTTGAATATTTTTAAAATTTTTGTGAATTTGTTTTCCCAAATGTAGAATTATCTTGATAACAATTGATTTCAGCGTTGCAAAATATCCCACAAATGTGCTTAAAAATACCCAAAAATTAGTTATTTACACGCAAAAAAATAACTGCCAAGTAATTAGGAGTTTATTTGCATAAATTATTCGAAAATTGGGACAAATCTAGTTTACGGGCATAGCTAAAAAACAAAATTAGGGGTAAAATAGTTTTCAGAAAAAAATTTGTGAGGGGACATATTTTCCGAGTTATAGGCCTTTGAAGCTTAGATATTTCATTTAATGTATGTATGTGTTTTTAACATAGGTATGCGTTATGTATTTTTGATATGATGTAGCACACGATGCAATTTTTTTTTACAAAATCTTATATAAACTGTCAGGCAAAATTTTTATTTACAAATCTGCATAAATTTGCACACATAATCGTAAAACTTGTTTTAAATTTCATAAATATTATTACAGAAATTCCATTTACTCGTAGAAACACAAATCCCCATATGTTAGCCCTGAAATGTAAAGCAATTAAATGGCAACCCTTCACCATAACTAATGTTTCTTATGTCAAACTGTAAAAGAACATTCTCAAAGTTGCCAGCGTGCAGCTTCCAGACAGTACTGCCATATTCTAGTTATTTAAACCCGCATATATAAAAACGCCAGCAAGGTGGCAAAGTAGTTCAGTTGATAAGAAAAACACAGAGTGTGAAGAACGAAAAGTGTGGCTAACGTTTAGTCTATCTACATCGTGTAAATAAAGTTTGCTATTAAAGTGTTTTTCTGTAATTCTTAGTGACTGTTGTTAATAAATAGAGCTATAAATAATTTTAAAAAGTATTTATTATTTGCAATATAGAAAGAACTCGATTTATTTAAGAGGTAAATAAATCAACGATTTAATAAAAGGGTAAATAAATCAACGATTTAATAAAAGGGTCAAATCGTAACAATTGGTGTCAAAAGTGGGATTGCAAAATAATAAGCAGTCATAAAATTGGAGGAGCTTAAGGTGGAACAGCTCAAGAAGGAATTGAGCAAATTGGCGCTACCCACAGCAGGAAATAAGGTCGAATTGCAAAGGAGGCTCATAGAGGAATTTGAGCAGCGTAACATTGAACAATGGAGGTTAGTACTCGTAAAACTGAAGTTAATATGGAGTTAAGCGCAATGTTTGCTGCGATGATGGAAAATATAGAAATTTCTAGAGCAGACAACATAAAAATGTTAGAAACTTCTAGAGCAGACAACGAAAAATTGTTTACAAAACTTCAGGAAACTTCTAAGGCAGACAACACGAAACTGTTGGAAACTTCTAGAGCCGGCTATGAAAAACTGTTGGAAATTTCAAGAGCAGACAACACGAAACTTTTAGAGGCTTCGAGAGCAGACAACGAGAAACTGTTAGCTAAGATGGAAACGAAACTACTAGAAACATCGAGAGCAGACAACGAGAAATTGTTAGCTAAGGTGGAAGCAAAGCTTCAAGAATCTTCTAGAGCCACTAATAAGAATATGGATAGATTTGACAAGAAGTTGTCCGAATTAGAGAATGGTGTGGAAATACAAGCTAAAGATGTCGACAAAAAACTGCAAGATCTGAAAAATAAAGTAAATAATCTCCAATGTCAAGAGGGTCCAGTTCGAAGAATTCAGGAAAGTTCTGGTGGAGCAAAGGCCCCTACTTTTGATGGCAGCATGCCGTTTAATGTTTAAAAGTTCCAGTTCGAGACAATTGCCGTCAGAAATATGAGGAAAAAGCTATAGAGTTGATTTCGGCCTTAAAAGGAAACGCTGCAGAAATTCTAGAAAGTGTGCCAATAACCTGCAGAAATAATTATGACGACATAATGGTGGCACTGCAGCGAAAGTATGGTGGTGAACACAAAAAGGAAATTTACCGAATGGAACTTAGAGGTAGACTTCAGAAAGAAAATGAGTCGTTGCAAAATTTTGTAACAGAAATTGAGCGGTTGGTGCAGCTGTCGTATCCTGAATTCAAAATTCAAGCGTTTGCGAGTGAAATTCGTGATCCTGATATAAGGTACGCGGTGTGTGCTGCAAGAAAGTCGTCTTTTGTGGAAACTCTTTCATTCGCGCTGTCACAGGAGACTGCGAAAATAATTGCTAAGCCGCAAATATTTAATGTGCGAAACCTCGGAGTAAGTGAAGAAAAATATATAAGCACTATGTTAGCAGATGGGTTCAAAGAGATGCTCACAGAGCTAAAAGAGGCTGTTATGCAGGCATAAGGGAGAAAGCAAGTTAAGGCCGAATGATATAACTGCGGAAGAGAGGGACATTTTCAGCAGAACTGCCGAGCACCTAGAAAAAGCTTCCAGCCAGTTAATCAATTAGCACAGGAGTCACCGTCAAAACCAAAAACAGCGGGACACGATTCAGCTCATACAAGCGAGGGACCCACAATCTCCATATCCGTAATACAACATTAGAAAAGTAATCTTACTGCTTACGGATATATCAACGGAAGAAAGCGCATTTGTATTATAGACACAGGAGCATCACAGTCTGTCATCAGACCCGATTTAGTTAAGGAGGCAATTAAACCATTGTATGGGGTGAGACTGCGCACAGCTACTGGAGAGACTGGTACTGTCTATGGCAAAGTGAATGTGAAACTCACGATTTTCAACATAAGCGTCAATCATGTATTTATTGCCGATATTGTGGACGAAGTAATCATTGGTGCAGATTTCATGATTAGTCACGGCATTAATCTGCATATGGGGCAAAAAGAGCCCCATATGCAGAGTGTGAAGAACTAAAGTGTGGCTAACGTTTAGTCTACATCGTGTTAATAAAGTGTTTTTCTGTAATTCTTAGTGACTGTTGTAAATAAATAGAGCTATAAATAATTTCAAACAGTGTTTATTATTTGCAATATAGAAAGAACTCGATTTATTTAAAAGGTAAATAAATCAACGATTTTATAAAAGGGCAAAATCGTAACAATATTTACCTCATGGATATTTAAGTAATAGTTTTTGAAAAACCAAACAAATCCAAAAGCAACGGAAGAAAAACTTATGAAAAAAGGTGGTGGGTATTTGACGGTACAGAAATGGAGTCCAAACGCATTGTTTTCGAGAATTCAACTATACGGCCCGTTAATGTTACGTTTACGTACAGGCTTTGACGGATGCGTATTTTTTACGTAGGTGCCAGCGGGCACAAATTTTGGATATTTCATTCAGGGCGGGTAACTTATCTAAAAATAATCAGAGTAAAACAACCACAGATATTTTTATATAATTTTGACATAAATAACTATAGCAAGGCATTAAGCTTTGGTTATACTACGTTTCCACTGGCGTGTTTTGAGCAAATCATGTTGTTTTGGTGAAAAAATATACAAAACAGTGTTTTGTTTCAAAACACATGCAAAACACGTAGCCTTATTCTGAGATAAGTTCGCAGGAACGGAAGAAACAAAGCCTTAATATACCAATAAAAGGTAGTCATATCTAAGCACCACGTGATTTTGTTGTTTATATATACATACAAAGCACTATATATAATAAACCACTTTTTTAAAAAAGAAAAATACATTCATAAACCATTGGCTCCCCAGCCATAATACATTTAAAGTTTAACAATTAAAAAATGTGAATATTAAAGAAAGTAGACCCAATTATTAGTAGCAAAGCACACAATAATCAAATCTTATTATCATGTTAGAAATAGCCTATAATGACCAAATGAGAAAATATATTCAAGCATATAATAAGCACAAAATTAGAGGCTATTAAAATATTCCAAGATTTCGAATCCAAATACATTGTTCGCGTGCGAGAAAACATGCAAAAAAAAGGGCAAGTAATTCCAGCACCGAAAAATCAATTCAAAATTAACTTGATAAATGGTAAATCACATAGTGTTGCGAAATTCACGCGTCTGAATGTAGTTGTATTGTAGTCAACAGTTTGGCAACATTTTAAAAACGTTAGAAGTTTAGATTTGAAAGTGAACGATAATCGTCGCTCGTCTTATAGAACTTGGGCAACAGTTAATATGTAAATATATGTAAACATACTAGTTATTGAAAACTCAATTAAACATACTGCTGCAGTATGACATTTAATGAACGTACATAATAAACCTATGTAAACATTTGCTAATTTTTTTTTAAGAAAAAAATATAATTTATACATATTTAATTTGTTCATAAATTTATTAAAAATGCCTGCATCTGGTGTTGAAAACAATAGCGTAGTAATAAAAAAATGTGGTGAAATTATAATTACAATAAAAGAGAATGCTAAAAATGTTTACTCGTTTAATTGTTGGTTTTGTGACACCATTTGTTTACAAATGAAAAAGTTTATTTTACATCTCGAGCAAAAGCATGTTTCCCAATTGGTACAATTTTCGGCTTTGAATATGGATAATTATAACCGAGATGAATATAAATCAGAAGTTGAATCTCAAACAGCTACAGATATGTTATATACCCCAGAAATAAAGGTAGAACATTGCTTAACGGAAGATATTAAAATGGAAACTGAGGAAGAACATCATCATGATTTAAGGAAATATAAGAAGGTATGATTAATGTGTGTGAAGTTATCCATAGTTTTTTTGATGTGTGGAACTTAAGTGGAACATAGATTTGTTTAAAAAATATATTAAAAAATCGGATTTTTTGTTAATAAAATGATTTCAAGTTACGTGAATGAAGTTATCCATAAAAAACCCATTAATAGATTTTTTGTGTGAAGTTATCCATAAAAAATCATCCATAGTTTTTTGTGTGGATCGCAAGTGGAGCATAAATTTAATTAACAAAATACATAAAAAGTCAGATTTTTTAATAATAAAATCATTTAAATTACTAAGAAAACACGTGAATTTTGGTTTTATACATTTATTTTTATACCCTCCACCATATATGGTGAGGGTATATATCAGTTTGTCATTCCGTTTGTAATATGTCGAAATATAGGTTTAAGACCCCATGAAGTATATATATATTCGTGATCCTTATGTCTGTCCGTCTGTCTGTCTGTTGAAATGGCGATCACGAAGCAAACGCAAGCGGGGGTGCCTATTTTTACCCAGATTATTGAACATCCTCCCGAGCAGTTCGGTATTTAAAATGAGCAAAATCGGTTCAGCCGTTCCTCTTAATTTTCCATACAAATTTGTAAAATTTTTCTGTATCTATTTTTTCTTCTGTTAAGTAAGTAAAAATGTCTTCTTCTTTTTCGATTATATTTATTGTCTTACATACTAAGTCTGTTCCCGTACGTTATCGCGGGTTCACAAACCTACTCAAATTTACCCAAAAGCGTTCCCGTACTCGAAAATTGGGTAAATGAGACCGTTTATGAGAGTGTATTAGTGTTTCTCTTTTTACCGAAAGTTACCCAAACTTTTTCTTTGGGTAAATTGGGTAAATTGTCAAAAGAACAGTTGATAAACAAAAAAAGCTGTTTTATAATTGTAAAAAATAAAACTAAGGAACTTCAGCGATGCTAATTTATGTTTATAAAACAGGGACAGATCGGCACCTTTTAATTTTTCTTACCGCTTTTTTTTGAAAATTGTAACCCCCTATTTTACATTGGCACGAAATCACGAGATTTTTATATACACCACTTTGAAAAAACAATGAAAAAAAAGCTCATAAACATAAATTATGAGAAAAATATATTTATTAGAAATAACTATGTGTGTTTTTTCAAAGAAGAAAATATTAAAATCTCGAAATTTCCTGCCACTGTAAACGGCGGGCAATATTAATATATTTTTTTAAGTCTTATTTCAATTTTCGCATTTCTCCATTAGCACCTAAAAATTTTGCATCACTGATGCATTTTGACATTTTTTTTTGGGCTAGAAATATGGTTTTTTGCGTTCCCGTACTTTTGGGTAATTTTGTCATTTTATGAGAGTATTTTGTGCTTACTCTCATTTAACCTAACTTTACCCAGAAAGTAAGGGAACCAAAAAGTATATAATTTTCTATAGAGTATGTTTCTCTCTCACGAACTTTTTAGTGCTCTCTTAGAACACGAACATAGTTTGGCGGCAACAAAGGTGAGTTTTGTTCGGCAACTTTTAGTAGTGTTTAGCGGTGCTGCCATATAACCAATTTTAACGTTTTTTGGGATGCTAGAGATTTTTCAGATTATTTCATAAAAAAAATTATTTTTTTATTTTATTCATGTATTTTTTCAGATTTTTCATATAAAAATATAATATTTGTTCAATATACTATTTATTTTTACTAAAATTAGACATGTCTAATAAAGTAAAAAAATACAACAAAAATTTGCAATTGTGTTAAAAAATAGTTACGAATTCAAACATAACATTGTGACATGAAATGTATTAAAGTGTTTACACACACATTGACCAACTATGTCTATTCATATCCATTTCTATGGTAAAAATATATAATAAAGATAATAAATATGCTATAAATTGTTGCAAATTATAACTAAAAACCTATAAAAATGCAATAATTTGAAAAAAAAAAATTGTTTTTATGAAAAAACTGGTAAACAGTTAAGAATCCAAAAAACTGGGATAAAAAATTACACTGTTTATGTGGCAGCACTGCATACACAAATTTAATGTTTTTCAACACTTTAACAACTTTAAAAATGTTGCCCTCTCATTTAAAAATGTTGCCGCTGAACTCTGTACCATGTTGAATTTCTGGTAGAGCGGGAAAAATACTCTATAGAAAATTATAAACTTTTTGAGGGAACAGAGCTACTATGAGAATAATAACATTCTTAGTGCTATATGTGTGTTACTCTAATACTAAGCTAACGTAAAAAGCAACATTGTTAAAGTCGCTAACAGAGCAGACCTCTGTAAATAACATTACTAAAACTAAATAAGAAAAGTTCTGTTACATAAATTGACAAAACATATTTATATTACAGTTCATGCAAAATTTAGTATATACGTATATCATCTTCAGCCCCTATGATTGCCGGAGGCTGGGCCCATATAGAATTAATTATACCGACAAGAGAAAGATATGTAGATCCAGCCCAGATGGTGTTTTTCTCGCTTTCGTATATTTGACTGACAAGCATATTATCGTGTAGCGCAAGTTTCTCTGGGGTGCAACGACATGGAGTAACTACAGAAGGGTAGAACATCGGCATTTTCATAGACGTAACTATTTGAAAATCGTTTTATGAAATTTTCATAATTTTTTCCGATGCATTTTCTTAGGATTTTCCGTTCTAATATCTCAAATACTTTGGCTACTATAGGAGATATAGTAAACCAGATTGGGTTTTTCTGTTAAGCTTTGTTGGTTTTTCGTTTTATTCCATAAAATGTATTTTTTTTTGAACCAAAGACATTTATATCTAAAGAAATAGCAAAGACATAATTGCTTTAGTGCCGCTACTTTTGAATAGGTGGCGCTGAATTAACTAAAATAATACCCTGCCCCATAACTAGGTCCTAAGAAATTTATATATAAAGAAAGAGCAAAATGCATAATTGCTTTAGTTCCGCTACTTTTGAATAGGTGGCACCCAATGGCGATATAGCCTTGGATTAGGCTTTCAATTAATTTATTTACCAAAAATATTAAATAAACTACATACTTCAAATTCTAATGCATTTAGATGCTACTAGTAGACTTATTACATAATTTTAAAGTCAATTTTTCAAACGTTTGACGTAATAAAAGCATTTGTTTCACATTTTTATGCCAAAAGAGTAATTTTCATAGAGAAAAATAGTATTTTTATACCCTCCACCATATATGGTGAGGGTATATATCAGTTTGTCATTCCGTTTGTAACATGTCGAAATATAGGTTTAAGACTCCATAAAGTATATATATTCGTGATCCTTATGCAATTTTAAGTCGATTTAGCGATGTCCGTCTGTCTGTCTGTTGAAATGGCGATCACGACGCGTAGACCCAAGCGGGGGTGTCTATTTTTACCCAGATTATTGAACATCCTCCCGAGCAGTTTGGTATTTAAAATGAGCAAAATCGGTTCAGCGGACCAAAAGTTATGAGTGAAAATGTGAAGGTACCTCTAAATTTTCCATACAAATTTGTACAATTTTTCTGTATCTATTTTTTTATACCCTCCAACATATGGTGAGGGTATATATCAGTTTGTCATTCCGTTTGTAATATCTCGAAATATAGGTCTAAGACCCCATAAAGTATATATATTCGTGATCCTTATGCAATTTTAAGTCGATTTAGCGATGTCCGTCTGTCTGTCTGTCTGTCCGTCTGTCTGTCGGTCTGTCTGTTGAAATGGCGATCACGACGCGAAGACGCAATCGGGGTGCCTATTTTACCCAGATTATTGAACATCCTCTTGAGCAGTTTGGTATTTAAAATGAGCAAAATCGGTTAAGCGGTTCAAAAGTTATGAGTGAAAATGTGAAGGTACCTCTAAATTTTCCATACAAATTTGTACAATTTTTCTATATCTATTTTTTTTTTCTTCTGTTAAGAAAGTAAAAATGTTATTAAGTCTTCTTATTGTTCGATTACATTTATTGTCTTACATAGAGAATAATAACATTCTTAGAGCTATATGTGTGTTACTCTGATAACTAAGTTAACGTAAAAATCAACAATGTTAAAGTCGCTAACAGAGCAGACCTCTGTAAATAACATTGCTAAAACTAAATAAATAACATTACTAAACTAAATAACAAAAGTTCGTTACATAAATTGACAAAACATATTCATATTACAGTTCATGCAAAATTTAGTATATACGTATATCATCTCCAGCCCCTATGGTGGAGGGTATTCAAAGATTCGGCACAGCCGAATTTAGCCCTTTTTTACTTGTTTTTTTTTTTCTGTTAAGTAAGTAAAAATGTTATTAAGTCCTCTTATTGTTCGATTACATTTATTGTCTTACATCTATGAGAATAATAACATTCTTAGAGCTATATGCGTGTTACTCTAATAACTAAGTTAACGTAATAATCCACAATGTTAAAGTCGCTAACAGAGCAGACCTCTGTAAATAACATTGCTAAAACTAAATAAATAACATTACTAAAACTAAATAACAAAAGTTCGTTACATAAATTGACAAAACATATTCATATTACAGTTTATGCAAAATTTAGTATATACGTATATCATCTTCAGCCCCTATGGTGGAGGGTATTCAAAGATTCGGCTCAGCCGAATTTAGCCCTTTTTTGCTTGTTTTTATTCCATTTGTATTTTTGAGAATTGAGGGATTGCCAAATGTATATTTATGTTAATTTTTTCTTTTATAGAAAAATACACATGAATAAAGCGCAATATTGTGCTCTTAAACATCTAAGTAAATATTGATTTAAAAAATTAAGGTATAATATGCACATAAAACATATATTTTTTATAGTTTTTGGCAAATATTCATTTATGTTACGAGGAAAATAGAAAATCAATAATATTCTACTGCATATTGTAGCACAATATGGCTAATGGAGACTAGCTTTGCAGCAAAATATTCCTAACGGAGAATGCACCTTCTGATGGGCCATCTATTGACAAATAGTTACAACTCATGTTTTTTCTTTAATAAATTAATTTCTTTGCTGTATTCTCTCTATTAGACAAACACACATCAATTTTTTAAAGAAAGAACATTCGTTGCAACTATTTATCAATACGTGGCGCATAAGAAAGTGCATTCTCTCCATTAGGCATATTCATATTTTTTTCACCAGTCGCTTAGCAGCAAATATTTTGTATTCACCTCAAACATTTTTTAACCACTAAAATTTTTTTTTCACCACAAAAAATTTATTCACCTTAAAATTTTTTTACACCTCTAAATTTTTTTTCTACCAAAAAAGTTCTTTTCACATCTAAAAAAGTTTTTCACCTCAAAAAATTTTTTCACCTACATAATTTTACTTCAAAAGTTTTTTTTTTATATTATGTATCAAAAACAGAAGAGAACATCTTTTTAGGATATTGGTGGAGGGTATTCAAAGATTCGGCACAGATGAATTTAGCCCTTTTTACTTGTTAATTTTACCATAATACATACAAAAATTAGTAAACATATCCAAATATGATTTTTTATTTACTTTTAAGAAAAATTTTTAAATGGAATTTTCTCAGCTCCTCCGATGATTTGGACACATACCATTGGAATTTTCATGATTCCTAGATCATTTTAAGGTATGTCGCATATTGGCGAATCGTTTTTAAGTGCTTCAAATCAGTTTAACAAATTCATCCATAAAAAAATTTTCAAGATGGTGCAACATTATTTTCTCAGCTCCTCCGATGATTTGGACGTTGCGACACATACCATAGGAATCTTCATGATTCCTAGATAGAGTATTCAAAAACCGAAACCGAAAACGGGTCAACCGGTTTCTTTTTTTTTTAAACCGATCGGTTTCGAATATTTTGTAAATTCGAAGAAAACCGAAAACCGGTCTTTTTTGTTCGGTTAACCGGTTTTTTTAATTACATCACCAACTGGGTTACTTGGTCTCTTTTATTTTTTCCGAACACTTTTATAGTCGTTTATTTGGTTATGAAGATTTAGATGTAAGTCTCATAGATTCCGATGAAGACTTAACTTTGGATATTCCAAATTCAAATAGTTTAATTTCTGATCTAAATAACACAATAAACAGTAGAGTATTCAAAAACCGAAACCGAAAACCGGTCAACCGAATATTTTGTAAATTCGAAGAAAACCGAAAACCGGTATTTTTTGTTCGGTTAACCGGTTTTTTTAATTACATCACCAACTGGGTTACTTGGTCTCTTTTATTTTTTTTTTAACACTTTTATAATCGTTTGGTTATGAAGGTTTAAATGTAAGTCTGATAGATTCCGATAAAGACTTAACTTTAGATATTCCAAACTCAAATAGTTTAATATCTGATCTAAATAACACAATAAACAGTATTCAAAATCCTAAAAAAGAGTGTACAAAATCATTCATCATTATATGTGACCTTCTCCGAGAAAAGGGACCTAGTGTGTGAAAATGAAGTTTTGAGAAAAACGCATTTAAAGTTTCATAACGCATTATCACTGTAAATACACTTTCAGTTGGGAGATGCGATTTGGTATGGTTAGTTATGATTGGGTGCCGACTTTGGTGACGTCATGCCTATGTGGTGACGTATATTTTTTTCGCATTTAGAGTGACAATTTAAAAACAATTTAAAACCAAAAAATCAAAAAAAGTAAATTTTAATGTTTTTCTCATTTTTATCGATTTTCCTAAGTTCGTTTTGTACGTTTTTATGGGGTAAATAAATTTTTATCAGAAATCTAATTCATTTTATCTTATTCTACACACTTTTAGGTACCAAAATCCACTCTTAAGTCCAAACACGTTTTTTGACACACTAGGTCCCTTTTCTCGGAGAAGGTCACATGTGATGATTTCATATACCTTGATAAATGCGACGAAAGAACTGAAAAGTTGGACAATTTATATAATTGTCTTTTGACTATTTGTTCAACATCTACTATTAGTGAAAGAGTATTTTCCACTTCTAGCTTTATCAAAAGCAAACAAAAAAATCGTCTTAAAACGAAACATATTAATTGCATATTATTTCTAAAATATTATTTTAGAAGTGAAAAATAGATTTTCTTTTTACATATTTAAAATGTAATATTAAAAAAACTTATTTAATGCCAAACGTTCAAATTACTTACGTACCTAGTTTTACCCAATTTACAAACTTAATCTCTATTCATTTGATATGAATATAGTTTTATATTAATTTTTAAAATATTATATTAAAAAATATTAAAACCAATAAATAAAATGTTGAAATGAAATACAATAAAAAAATATTATAAAATATTTTTTTTTTTTCAAAGAATGTATTTTTTTTATTTTTATTATTTTATATATTAAATTTCTTTTTTTGTTTGTAATTAAAACAATTAACGAATTATATTAAATTAAAAAAAACCGAAAAAACCGGTTGACCGGTTTTTTCTGCAAAAACCGAAACCGGTTTTTTTTTAAATTCGATTTTTCGAAGAAAACCGAAACCGGTTTTTCCAAAAGGCCGGTTTTTTGAATACTCTATTCCTAGATCATTTTAAGGTATGTCGCATATTGGCGAATCGTTTTTCAGTGCTTCAAATCAGTTTAACAAGTTCATCCATAAAAAAATTTTCAAGATGGTGCAACATTATTTTCTCAGCTCCTCCGATGATTTGGAAGATGCAACACATACAAAAGACTCTACTTGTTTTTAAGAGTTGCTGCTATGCGTACCATGTTGGCGAAATGTTCTCGTGCCCTGCAACCGGTAATAGAAGTTTAACCACAACTTTGACAAAATGATAAATAGAATACACTTTATAGGAGAAACAAGGAATGATCAAAGGTTCATATGTGGTGTTATGGTTCCGTTCTGGCTGGCAAACGTTGCTTTTGGCACGACATTTTTCGCTCGGCAGCTCGTCGGCTTACGGGTGTGAGGAAACAAGCGTCTGTGAGCCCAGAACCAAACAGAAAATAAATAAAAAGAATTAGAGAAGAGAAGTAACGTGCCGTTAAAGAAATCGTAGAAGATATAGTCCATCCGAAGTCTGGGCATTCCACCCCCTCTGTGCTACATCGCACAGCCATGAGCTACAGCCAAGGCCCATAAATCGCCGTAGCTCCCTTGATACAAAATTTCGTTTAGTCAGTTCCGTAGTCTGTTACCCTATTACCCCCATGACCACCACTACCCGCACATACCTTGCAGGTAACCCCTTTATTCCCAACCTTTTTAAAAACAATTTAGCAGTTCATGTTTGATTCTTACAAACTCCAAAATAAGAAATTCATTCCATTTTTATTTAAATAAAAAAAAACGTTAATTATACTAGTCGGATATAAAAATAAAAAAAAAATATAATTATACTTATACTAATAAATTCAAATTATCGATATCAAAAGAAAAAAGAAAATAAAACAAAAAGGTTCAAGTGTCCCTATGTTCCCCGATATAAGTCTAGTTTAAAACGAACTACTCTCTTTGCGATCGAATTCAAAACAAAATGTGTCTTCTCTTAATCTCAATTGCCCCTCTTTAACCACTTCTCTTAAAATCCTAAATGCAGTTTCATAAAGCTAGTAATATAAAAAAAAAATCTCTCTTACCCTTCTGGCTAATCTGATGTTGGCGCCAGCATGTATAACCGAAGGCTGAAAATAAACACACAAAAATAAAGAAATGTTCTGGAGGGGGAAAGAGCTAAGGGCACGTATTTTCTCCTTTTTAATATTGATTTTTATCGAGTAGACTTTAGATTTACTTCGAGTTTAAACTGTATGTATAATTCATGTTGTTTACACGGTAAAAAAAATTAATTTAAAGCATATGAATCCAATTGCGGAAAACAATTATTAGATTAAAATTGCATCAAAATAAAATTATCAAATCAAGATAAATAATAGAAGTATGGAAACAAAAGAAAAATAGAAATAATTAAGGAAATATGAATCAATGAAACTATTAAAATTAAAATGAATATATATATATAAATAGTAAAGAACAAATTAAAAATAAAAAAAAATTTAACGAAGAGAAAAAAAATATCAAATTAATAATATAAATAGTTACAAAAATAGGTAAATATTAAATTATTTGTTTTTCAGCTTATATAAATATTTTCCTCCTTTTTTTTTTAAATGTCCATTGCTATTTTGACAGTGTATGATCTTGTAAAATTTGCTTACGCTCGTTAAGGTTTTAAGGATCTCTTCTTCGTTGAGCTTATGAATGTTTAATTTATATAAATAAATAGTTTCCAAAAAAGTGAATATTATTGATTTTAAAAGCAGGATTGTTTATTAAAAATCCTTTGAGGCCCAGTTAAAATATCCCCCGCCAGGACTGGACCTTTAAGCCTGATTTCATAAATTAATATTTTATAAATTTATTGTTATTTTTTATAGAGTCTCACCTCAAACAATTGCGGTAAAAAACAATATTTTTGGGTTTATAAAAAAAAACGAAAAGGAGCAGATATAAACCGTGATGATTTTCCTTGAGAATTTTTATTTAATTAGAAAAAAAATAAATGCAATATTAATTTAACACCAAAAGAATGCCGCTCTTAAACAAATCCGACTGTCTTTACCAACTTCTTATTAATGACAATTGCATGCCCTTCAATTCAAACCATTCTCACCACGATTTAAAGTTTAAACAGACCATACATGGGACTTTGAATTGAGCGGACTAATGAATTGATTTCATTATCATTGCAGTGATAACAATTGTAATGAAATTAATAAATTAAATAAATAAATTGTTTTAATTAATAATAATGATTAAAGTCAGATTTCAAGAGATTAATGTCAATGTTTTTAAATTTCATCACCACTATTTATGAACCAAAAAAAACAATATTATAAAACGTTATTTTAAATGTTATTAATAAATATAGCATTGTCATGTGATTCTCACCCATTACGTGTATAAACAAAAACCATTTGACATAAAATTTACCAATAGCCAATATATTTTATATATTGTCTTATTATTGTATTTATAACGCTACTTTGGTAGTTTTCAAATCGTATAAAACTTTTGTATACAAATGATTTTTTTTTTTTTTTATTAATTATAATTAGTTTCCTTTTTTTGTATGCAATTGGGCCAATTTATTGCATTAGTGTCAAGTAATGGTAATGAAATTTCAATGGCAATGAAAAATTTCCAAGTATGAAACATATAATACTCAACCAATTCAATTTAAACAAATATTAACCCATAAGAGCCATTTGGAGACGATGTTGAATTTTATGGATCACAGGCTGACGTTACAGACCCGCAACCGTTGATATTTCCGAAAATATGGAGCGAGTGCGTAAAAGAATTTAAGCGAACTGGCTGTGAGACCTAGTTAAACGTGTGGCATCGACCCACGCCCTGACTAAAGCCGGGCCTATTAAATAGTTTGTGCTATATAGTATTACACTAAATAGATTTCGCATGAGGATTTATGTTCAATCTACCAAAAACCAATGATCGTGACCAAGTTGAGGTTTCTACATTGAAATTATTATCAACGTTTTTCGCAATGACCGGGGTCGAATCTTTGGGTCAGCCTTCAGACCCATGAAGTGAAAACTCAATGAACAAATATAACAAAAAGTTTGATTTTTTTTTCCTTGTGTATTTTTTTGTGTGAAAGGGAAAAACAGAATGACCATAAACATACATTGGCCAATGCCTCAATACTAGACAACTGTAGAAATTTAATGAAAAAACCCATTTTGATGTATACAAATTTTTTTTTTCATCCAAAAAAAATGTTTTAAACACGTCAAAATTTTGAAAAATTGCCTTCAAAACCATGATATAAGTCTGCTAATGGCAGCTTAATATATTAGAATTTTAAGTAGATATGTATCTGATATCATATTTTAGTTAATAAAATAATTGAAACCCAAGTCCAAGGTCAGACCAAACTGGCCATGGAGCAGGGTATTGTTCTTCCATTTTCCTTTTTTTTGTTGTTGCCTGAGCGCCACCTATTGAAAAGAATTGACACTAAAACAATTATGCATTTTGTTCTTTCCATATATATAAATGCCTTTGTATACATCTCCACAGTGAATTTCCCACTCTATGCTCTAACCATTTCATGGTTGCGTTTTCGCCTACCTACATTAACGGTCCAACAGTTTTAGACATGAGAGCGATACAACAACGCAGCTAAAGGCTTCACAAATACGTGATAAAAAAAGTATATAAATAAAAATTTGAAAAATATATAAATAATTTGAGACCAAACAAGGTTTTGACATTTCTTTTATCTAACTTTTCCAAAAACCCTATATATTTAGAAAGAAGACTCAGGTCAACAAAAACAAATGATATGATATGTTGCCAAGCCACGAAGACCCGAAGAAATTCTCTGGATACAAAAGAAAAAAAAATACTAATTGAGAAACTAGTACCTCTTTCTACTAAATTCCGGACAAAAAACCCTGGATCGATTACAGGTATAAAATGGGTTAAGAAAAAAGAAGTACACAAAAAAAATAATACTAAATTCTCCTAAGCTACAAACATCCTTAGCATGATATACTCCAAGCTTCTTCCCTTTCAGATCCCCTAACTCATACAACGAGTTTCCAATAACTTTCAGTATCACACATTTTATGTGGGCTGGTGCTAGTTTGGCATTATATTTCTCTCCTAGGTTACTCTGTTTAAAATTTTTCCTATAAACTACCTGGCCAACTTTGTATTTGACGTCTTTGCTACGGGTGTTGTACCTTTTCTCACTTCTCTCATGAGCTAATTTAAGCTGTCTGAAAATTTGATCTCTCATCAACTGTTGTTTGTCGGCACCTGCTTCAACTACGATATCTGCATCCTTGATCGCCGACAAGCGTCTTTTTAACTCATATGACGCCCCGTGTTGCATCATTGGCAACCCAAATAGGGCATAATACGGCTCAACGCCTATTGAGCTATGTCTTGCACTTCGCAAAGCGAAGGCTGCATCACTAACGCATTTATCCCAATTTCGCTGATCCTTACCTACAAATGCTCGTATCATCTGTAATACTGACCTATTTACGCGCTCCGAGGCGTTAGCTTGAGGAGAATAAAACCCCGTCCTAACATGCTTTACTCCATACTTATCTAAAAATATTTTAAACATCTCTACATCTCTGACACAAACTGCTTCCCATTGTCAGAGTGAAGGTATTCCGGGACCCCAAAAACATGAAAAACACTTCTTTCCAGAAACCTCACAACATCAATCGCGGTGGCTTTACGCATAGGAGTTAGGAACACGAATTTCGTGAAATGGTCCAAACACACAAATATATAAGAGTTGCCCTCTACTGTTCTAGGATATGGGCCCATGAAGTCTATGTAGATGCGCTGAAAAGGCCTTTCGGTAATATGTTGCGCTCCCATCAACGGACGTTTTAGCATATTCTGAGTTTTACTCCCCTTACAAGTTTCACAGCTTTTCACCACATATTGCACATCAGAAACCATACCTGGCCAATAATATCTTTCCCTTAACCTAGCCAATGTTTTGTGTATACCACCATGACCTACTGACAGTGAAAAGTGGGACGTTTTCACTAAACCCATTTGCAACTCAGACGGTACCCAGAGTTTCCAAGCCCTGTCCTTCTGGATTACGTCTCCGGTTCTAAACTGGGTCCTTCTATACACGTAACCATCTGATACACAAACCTCGGGTAGCTTATCCCCATTTTCCTCAATTGTCTTTCGCAACTTCTTGTACTCCTCAGATTGAAAACAAGGAGATTTCAAATCAACGTCCAAAAGCCGTTCTCCTGTTTGAATTTCCTCCATATGCACCCGAGATAAAGTGTCAGGGACCACATTCTGAGAGCCCTTTCGATGTTCAATCGCAAAATCAAAAGCCTGCAGTTTTAAACTCCATCTGGCTAACCTTCCCGACAAGTCCTTTTGTCCCATTAACCACTTCAAACTAGCATGGTCAGTAATTATCGTAAATGGTAAACCCTCGATATATGGACGAAACTTCTTCACGCACAAAATAGCAGCGTAACACTCTAGTTCCGTAATGCTGTAATTCCTCTGAGCCTTATTTAACTTGGTTGATACATAAGCTATAGGACGTTCACGACTTTCTTCATCCACCTGAAACAAAACCCCTCCTACACCTTCTGTGGACGCATCACATTGCACAAAAAATGGTCTCCTGAAATCCGGATTAGTTAAAACCGGGGCTGTAGTAAGACTTGATTTCAGTTTTTGAAACGAATGCCGCGCTTCCTTGGTCAACTCAAACTTCCTCAATTTTTCCTTCGCCAAACAGTCATTAAGTGGAGCTGCAATCGTGGCAAAATCCTTTATGAAGCGGCGATACCAACCAGCCATTCCTAAAAAGCGACGCAACTGTTTTGGGGTCTTGGGCTCCGGAAACTTGTCGATCGCCTCCACTTTCGCTTTATCCGTTCTGATTGTACCGTGTCCCACAACATAACCTAAATATCTTACTTCTTTGAAACAAAATTTGCTTTTCTCCACATTGATCGTCAGTTTAGCATCACTTAAACACTTCGCTACCTTGCCCAATAATGATACATGCGTCTCAAAATCAACAGAACATACCAAGAGATCATCTAAATATACAAAGACATTTTCCCTAAGAACAGCCGGAATAACCGTATCCATAAGGCGGCATATCCTCTGTGCGGCGTTACACAGGCCAAATGGCATCACTGTAAAGTGATACAAAGGTCTGCCTGGCACTGTGAACGCAGTTTTCTCCCTTGATTTCCTCTCCAGCGCAATTTGCCAGAAGGCATCCTTAAGGTCTATTGCCGAAATATAGTAAGTGTTCTGAAGCCTACTGAGAATGCCATCAATATGAGGCAACGGGTACGCATCCTTAATCGTCCTGTCGTTAACCTTCCGCGCATCAAGACACAACCTATTCTTGCCTGGTTTACGAACTAATGACATGGGCGAGCTCCAGCTGCTGTTGCTCTCCTCTATCACACCCATAGATAACATTCTGTCTAGCTCCTCGTATATAAGTTTCTGAATGATAGGAGAAACGGGATAAAAACGCTGCTTGATTGGTATATTTTCTTCAGTGACCTCTATAATATGCTCCTCCATATTTGTCCTGCCTAATCCTAAGACTGCGAATGAGGGAAACCTGCTCTTTATTATCTGCAGTTCTTTTCGCTGTTGTGGAGTTAATTCATGTTGTGCGTCATCAAATACTAAGCTTTCATCTAACATTTGCATCTCACTACAACTAAAACTACCTTCTCTATTAAAATTAACCACGCAATCAACATTTCCTTTACTTACAACCAATAACCCAAAAGTTCTCCAGAAATCAATTCCGAAATAAAATTGCTGTTGTAACTCTGGTACAATTAAAAACTCCATTTCCTTTGTGACCCCATCCCATAAAACAGATAACTTTATAACCCCTATCACAGCAGTTGCCCCTCCATCAGCGGTTCTCACATTTTGCCCAAAAAGTGGCATAATCCTCTCCTTTTTGTCCTTCAGAAAATTCATTGCATCTTTTCCAAGGCAACTAGAGTTCGCTCCTGAATCCAACAAAGCCAAAATGTCCTCCCCATCGACCTTGGTTTTTGCATAAACTCTGCTATCACCCTCCAATGAGACTATAGTAGCAATAACCTTCTTCCTTATTCTCTTATAGCTTTCCCTTTTTTCTCTCATCTTCCTAATCTTCCTATAACTCTTTGTATCCTTTGCATATATCACTTCCTCTCCAAAAATTCTTGCCCTAGCTTCCTCATATTCTATTTTACGCTGATGTAGACTTTTACCCGGGTCTATCTGCCGCTTATCTACAAAACTATCTGTTTTCTTATTATTGTTTAAATTTTCTACTGATCTTGAGACTCCGGGATTTCCTCCCTCTGGCAAGAGTCCCCGGACATCTCCGCCAGTTGATGGTTTCCCCCCATATTCCTATACACACAAAACGACATGGTACCATCGCATGCGAAACATCTCATGTCATGAAAGGAGGATTTACAAACATTATCCTTTCGGGTTTCCGCTGGGTTCTTCATAAAATAATCCACAGGCATGCCACAATTAAAACACAACATTACATGAAATGGTGAAGGACAAAACACATTATTACTTTTGCCGCCCGCACCACTCGGTATCATTCCGATTGCTTGTTGAGGACCTGCGTTTGAGGGCAATACCGAAGTAGGCCTCTTTTTTCCTGGAGGCGAAAACGACGGGATTTTAGGGGTCTGCCTAACATTTTCTGTACCAACAAATTCATCAACATAGTTGGAAGCGCCCCTAGTTACTTCATCCTCTACATCTACGAGCTGAAGCTCGTGTACTGGTCGAGTCCTGGTCTTAGCATCCTTGATTAAGTTTTTCGCCCTCCTACATTCCCTTCTTAGGTCGGCCAAGCTTGCTATCCTTGAGGAAAATGTAAGGCTAGCTAGGTTAGGTCTCAAATTCTCCCTTACTATCCCTACTAACTCCCTCTCCGGGATCTTTTTCTTTAACCTAAAAGAAATATCGTGGACCTCCGCATAAAAGTCGTCAAACGACTCCCCTATGTTCTGCTTCCTATCAATCATTTCCCTAATTAACTCATAGTCAGATCGAGAGGACTCAAATTGACTTAACAATTCCCTTTTTAATTCGACATAGCCGAAGTCATCGTCACCAGCATGATCTTCCAGCACTTGCCAAAACCATCTCGAGGCGCTACCAGTCACCAAACAATGGAAATCCGTAAAAAGTCGTCCATAGGTAATTCCACAACGCTCACTCATTCTCTCAATCCTAAATAAGAAACTTTCCACTGTCATCCCCTTTGAAGTGCCATCAAACTTAATATTCCACCTGTTCAACTCGATTGAACGTGGACTAGGAACTTGCCGTACAGTTTTGGACAAATCTTCATCTCTTGCCAGATAAGAACCTGGCTCAGTTCTATTTTTTTCATGTATCACACAATCCGTCTGCTGTGATGAGCCACCTAATCCAGTTCTATTTCCCTCCGGTGTAGAAGATGAATTTGGAGGAGCCAAATGATGAGAATTATTAACAGACGTTTCAACCTGTGCTAGCCTATTCGACAACCCTGAAACCTCACCCCTCATCTTGGTCAGCTCCACCATACATCCTGCCATCATTTGTTGTTGTTGGGCCAACATCCCCATCATTGTCGCCAGCGGGTTAGCCTCCTCATTTTCCTTTTCTCCTCTTGAGTGTGGTGGATTTAATTCGCCATTACCGGTGGGGACAGCATCCTCTCTTTCCTGGGTCTGAACCTCCTCAGGATCGTGCTCATTTTCCTCGCTCATCTCGCAAATAGCGTCTAATTTTCTTGAAAAGCTCAAAGTAGTCTGTGAAGACAATGTTATAGATTTAGCTTCTAGCTCTGACGTCCTTTCGCTCAATCTCCCGAATACCAAATTTGCGCACCGGTTTAAATAATCGGTCGGCACGAAATCAACAGTTTTCACAATACCGGTGTCTATCTGATTATAAATCGATCCTACTATCTGGTTCTCCAACTCTCGCGATATACTCCTAGTAACGATCCTATTTCCTACCCTATTTCGATCTCGGTTGTAATGCTCCAATGCACGTGATACACTTCTAGTAAATCGCCTGTTTTCCAAATTACCCTGAAGTTCCCCACGGGAGTCTTCCATTTATTTAACTGCTATCAATGGATCAAAAATAGCTCTGGAGGTGCCAAAGTCAGAAATATGAGAAAAAAACAAAATATTTACAAATATATATATTTATACTATATCTTACTTAACAAAAAGTTAAGTAAAATTGCTAGAAATGATTAAATGAAGAAAAAAGAAAAGAGGATAAAGAAAAAAAATATATATACAAAAAAAAAATCGAAATTTAAAAACAAATAAGAATACTATAAGCCAAAAAAAATAATAATAAAAAAAAATCAAAAAAAAAAAAATATTATATAAAAATTAAAAAAACTCGAAACGAAATAATAAAAACACTCGAAAAAGAAAACGAAATCAATCAATGATTACGGTTGGTATATAAATGGGTGCTACAAAATATGTGCAGGTAAAAGTGGTCAAAAAAAAGAAATATAAATATGTAATCCCCATGGTACCTTAAGTCTGATCCGAAAGAGCAATTACCGGCCTATATAAATTAGCCGCAAAACGCCTCCCTCGAGATCATAATTACCCGATCATGTTCCATGTCAAAAAGAAGTCGAAATCAAATCCCAACTGATCTAAATCAACCTCGACGAACTCCGACCTAAATTGACATTTCCCCCAGATACCCATGCGAACGCCCTTTGACATCAGCGATTAATCCCAAAAGGCAACGCCGTCACATGGATAAAGAGTCCGAAAAAGAAAGTAAAGATGATGGTAAAAGTAAAGATTCCGTGCTATTTCGTTGGGCGCCACTGTTATGGTTCCGTTCTGGCTGGCAAACGTTGCTTTTGGCACGACATTTTTCGATCGGCAGCTCGTCGGCTTACGGGTGTGAGGAAACAAGCGTCTGTGAGCCCAGAACCAAACAGAAAATAAATAAAAAGAATTAGAGAAGAGAAGTAACGTGCCGTTAAAGAAATCGTAGAAGATATAGTCCGTCCGAAGTCTGGGCATCCCACCCCCTCTGTGCTACATCGCACATCCATGAGCTACAGCCAAGGCCCATAAATCGCCGTAGCTCCCTTGATACAAAATTTCGTTTAGTCAGTTCCGTAGTCTGTTACCCTATTCCCCCCATGACCACCACTACCCGCACATACCTTGCAGGTAACCCCTTTATTCCCAACCTTTTTAAAAACAATTTAGCAGTTCATGTTTGATTCTTACAAACTCCAAAATAAGAAATTCATTCCATTTTTATTTAAATAAAAAAAAACGTTAATTATACTAGTCGGATATAAAAATAAAAAAAAAATATAATTATACTTATACTAATAAATTCAAATTATCGATATCAAAAAAAAAAGAAAATAAAACAAAAAGGTTCAAGTGTCCCTATTTTCCCCGATATAAGTCTAGTTTAAAACGAACTACTCTCTTTGCGATCGAATTCAAAACAAAATGTGTCTTCTCTTAATCTCAATTGCCCCTCTTTAACCACTTCTCTTAAAATCCTAAATGCAGTTTCATAAAGCTAGTAATATAAAAAAAAATCTCTCTTACCCTTCTGGCTAATCTGATGTTGGCGCCAGTATGTATAACCGAAGGCTGAAAATAAACACACAAAAATAAAGAAATGTTCTGGAGGGGGAAAGAGCTAAGGGCACGTATTTTCTCCTTTTTAATATTGATTTTTATCGAGTAGACTTTAGATTTACTTCGAGTTTAAACTGTATGTATAATTCATGTTGTTTACACGGTAAAAAAAATTAATTTAAAGCATATGAATCCAATTGCGGAAAACAATTATTAGATTAAAATTGAATCAAAATAAAATTATCAAATCAAGATAAATAAAAGAAGTATGGAAACAAAAGAAAAATAGAAATAATTAAGGAAATATGAATCAATGAAACTATTAAAATTAAAATGAATATATATATATAAATAGTAAAGAACAAATTAAAAATAAAAAAAAATTTAACGAAGAGAAAAAAATATCAAATTAATAATATAAATAGTTACAAAAATAGGTAAATATTAAATTATTTGTTTTTCAGCTTATATAAATATTTTCCTCCTTTTTTTTTTTAAATGTCCATTGCTATTTTGACAGTGAAAAAAAATAAACTTTTTAATTTTGGAGTTGTGTCCACACATATATAAGCAGTAATACATTTTTAAACCTGCACCCAAATTTTTGATATCAAAAGTTTGTTTTTGTCTACAGACCATGTACTTGATCCATTCCTAATTGAACCAGAGCTGGCCACTCCAAAAAAAAACAACAAAAACAAGTTCCCACAATACTAGGTTGAAACGCATAAATCGAGTTTATTTCTAAACCAATCACTCGATTTTCATTAGAAAAAGTGTTTTAGAAGCGTCAGACGACATACTTTGAACTAAGCCACATATGAACCTTTGGCCATTCCTTGTTTCTCCTAGAAGGTTTATTGTATTTATCATTTTGTCAAAGTTGTGGCTAAATTTCTATTGCCGGTTGCAGGACACTAGAACATTTTACCAACATGGCACGTATAGCAGCAACTCTTAAAAACAAGTAGAGTCTTTTGGTATATGCCCCATATTATAAATCATCGGAGGAGCTGGGAGAAAAAAATAAACTTTTTTTAATTTTGGAGTTGTCCACACATATATAAGCAGTAATACATTTTGAACCCTGCACCCGATTTTTGATATCAAAAGATTGTTTTTGTCTACAGACCATGTACTTGATTTTAAAATACAGTCATGGACAAAAGTCAACATACCCCCAACATTTCTCCTAAATCTCGTGTACCAATAATTTCCCAAAAAAAATAATGATGCAAATTCTCTTCAAATTCCTTTTTATTAATAAAAACAAAAAAAACAAAAAAGAGAAATGTAAAGAAAAATACAAAAAAACGAAAATTTTCCAATGACAAAAATGTACATACAGCACCATATAACAAGTAATATGCCAATTTATGATAACGGAAAAGTCCCGTTTTGCCATTGGACGATTGTTATATGTATCAACAAAAGTACCACTTATAGTTTGAAGTGCAAAAAGTGCAGAAGTGTTATTGAAATGGGTCAAAGGAAAGAAATATCGCGCGATGTTAAAAATTTGGTTGTAAAATTAAAAAATGAATCCAAATCTTATAGTGAAATTTCAAAAATTCTAAATTTAAGTCGGTCGACAGTGCAAACTATTATAAGAAATTACAATAACAATGGGAACGTCGAAAGCAAACCGCGCAGTGGACGCCCAAGGAAACTAGTTGGTAGGGACGTCAGGTTCATTGTTAAGGAAGTGCGAAATAATCCGAGAATGGATTCCTCGAAGTTAGCTGAAGCCATTGCTGTAAGATCACAAATATCTGTACATCCGCGCACTATAAGAAGAACATTGAATAAAAATGGGTTTCACAGCAGAAGACCACGCGGAAAACCTCTGATATCAGAAAAAAACCGGAAACTTCGCATACTTTTTGCGAAGAAGCATTTGGATAAGGACATAGACTTTTGGAAAAGGGTTCTGTTTACCGACGAATCCAAATTTAATATATTTGGCAGCGACGGAAGGCAAAACGTATGGAGAAAACCCAATACAGCCTTGAATCCAAAAAATGTTGTTTGCACTGTTAAGCACGGTGGTGGCAGCGTGATGGTTTGGGGTGCCGTAGCTGCTTCTGGAGTTGGAAAACTGGCTTTTATCAGTGGAAATATGGACCGGTTTCAATATAGGGATATATTAGCAGCCAATTTGAAGCAATCGGTCGATATGTTAAACCTGGGATCAAGTTGAATATTCCAACAAGACAACGATCCAAAACATACAGCCTTAGTTGTCAAAGACTGGTTGCTTCATCATGCTCAGAGTCAACTGCACACACCACGACAGAGTCCTGATTTAAATATAATTGAACATGTTCGGGACATTATTGAGCGAAAAATTAGAATTCACAGCATCACAAGTGCCTCAATGCTAAAAGAGAAGCTGCAAGAGGCGTGGCAAAGCATAACACCTCTGGAAATGAAAAATTTGGCGGAATATATGCCCAGACGGTTGCAGGCCATAATAGATGCAAACGGAGGCCCAACCAAATACTAAAAATATTTGTAATAATAATATTTTATAGATATTTTGGTGGTTCTTAACACTGTATGTACACTTTTGTCACTGATGTTATTTGGTTTTTTGTTTTTTGTTTTTTGTTTATTTTTATTTCACTTTTCCTCTTTTTGTGAATTTTGTTTTTTTATTAATAAAAATGAATTTGAAGATAATCTGCATCATTAGTTTCATAGACAAATTGTTGGTACTAGAGATTTAGAAGAAATTTTTGGGCTATGTAGACTTTTGTCCATGACTGTATATCTTAAAGTTTGACCATTCCTAATTGAACCAGAGCTGGCCATTTCAAAAAAAGCAACAAAAACAAGTTCCCACAATACTATGTTGAAACGCATAAATCGAGTTTATTTCTAAACCAATCACTCGATTTTTATTGGAAAAAGTGTTTTAAAATCGTCAGACGACTTACTTTGAACTAAGCCACATATGAACCTTTGACCATTCCTTGTTTCTCATAGAAAATGTATTTTATTTATCATTTTGTCAAAGTTGTGGCTAAATTTCTATTGCCGGTTGCAGGGCACTAGAACATTTCGCCAACATGGCACGCATAGCAGCAACTCTGAAGAACAAGTAGTCTTTTGGTATGTGTTGCATCTTCAAAATCATCGGAGGAGCTGAGAAAATAATGTTGCACCATCTTGAAAATTTTTTTATGGATGAACTTGTTAAACTGATTTGAAGCACTTAAAAATGATTCGCCAATATGCAACATACCTTAAAATGATCTAGGAATCATGAAGATTCCTATGGTATGTGTCGCATCTTCCAAATCATCGGAGGCGCTGAGAAAATTCCATTTAAAAATTTTTCTTCAAAGTCAATAAAAAATCATATTTGGATATGTTTACTAATTCTTGTATGTATTATGGTAAAATTAACAAGTAAAAAAGGGCTAAATTCGGCTGTGCCGAATCTTTGAATACCCTCCACCAATATCCTAAAAATATGTTCTCTTCTGTTTTTGATACATATAATATAAAAAAAACTTTTGAAGTAAAATTATGTAGGTGAAAAAATTTTTTGAGGTGAAAAACTTTTTTAGAGCACAAAATATTTACTGCTTAGTTCCGGCTAATGGGGACTAGCTCTGCATCTGAATATGCCTAATGGAGAGAATGCACTTTAGTAGTATAGAATTGGGGACACAAAATGATTTAATTGCTTTTTGATGTTGACTCAAAATGCTTTTTGATGTTGACTCAAAATGCTTTAAGTGCTTTTAGCTGGGGTACCAGAATGATTTAATTGCTTTTAGCTGGGGTATCAGAATGCTTTAATGTTTTTTTTTGTATGGGATATCAGAATGCTTTAATTGTTTGTGTTGCATGTATCACGCATGTGTTTTCATGCGCTACCCTAACTAAATTTTTCTTGTGCGTGATTGGCTAGGTGTGATGTGACGAGGATCTTTTTGAAATTATGTGGTTAGTGTGGCCGTCGGTTGTATGCTTATAATGAAAATTTTTCTTGTGTGTGTTTTGCTAGAAGGTGTGATGTGCCAAAAAGTTTTTTTGAATTTGTGTCGTTAGTGTGGCCGTCGGTTGTTTGCTTATAATGTAAAAGTGGTGGTTATACAAAAAATTGTCATGTGTGTGTTTGGCTAGGTGTGATGTGACGAGGATCTTTTTTGAAATTATATAGGGTAGCGTTGTCGTCAGTTGTATGCTTATAATAAAAATTTTTCTTGTGTGTGTTTTGCTAGAAGGTGTGATGTGACGAGAAGTTTTTTTGAATTTGTGTTGTTAGTGTGGCCGTCGGTTGTTTGCTTATTTGGACTGCACAATTTTTAGGATCAAGTGAAAGTCATTGATCTACATATTTGTTTTTGTATTAAGAGGAAATTTGCATTAAGTGAAAGTCATTGATCTACATATTTGTTTTTGTATTAAGAGAAAATTTCCATTTTTTCTTTCTTGTATTTATGTTCTATTTTTGTTTTTATTTTTTTTGTGTTTGGTATATACATTCTACATATAAATATACAAGTAGGTCATAAATTAATTATTTATTAATGTGACATTTTCGTTAATCTACAAATTTTTATGTTTTAATGAAATTCGAATCTGTTTGTTTCTTGTTCGGTTTTGTTTCTTGTAATAAAGCGGTAATTGGAATCTGTTAGTGTTTTGTTTGTTTGTTTAGTTGTGTATAATAAAAAACAATACTATAAATTAGTTTTATGTATTTGGTTTTATTTTACTTTCTTTTTAAATAATTCTTAAATTAAAATCTCATTAAATATTTCTTATAAATTTAAATACGTATAATATAATAATTTCGGTTATTTTTTTTTATTTAATTAAAAATTTAGATGTTTATGATAAAGATTTATAAGATCGTTGGCTGAATTTTCTCTAAATTTATAGATGATGCAACTACATGTATCAGGTCCTTCAGTACATCTGTCGTCAGACCATATGCAATCCTCAAAATGCTCTCTATGCGCTGAATTAAGAATTCTTTTATTCTCATATAATTCGAAATAATCAGCGTTCTTTAAAAAGAAGTGTAAATCTTCTAGACATATAAACTCCTTGTATTCATTAAGGAATTCTACAATTTGTTCCCGCATTGACATCTTAATCGTCTGAGTCGTATTTTCTGTCTGAATCCAGAAATTATTATTTATTGTACCCTCCGCATTTATAATGTGAATATTTAAACTATTTGACAATACTATGAAAATAAAGTGAGCAATTTATTATAGTATCTTTAGGATACATTTCACAATATTTTGAAATAAAGAGTGAAGAATTAATCCGTCTTTGAAAAAAAGAGAAAACAAATTTATTCCTCTTTTCATATTAGTCCATGCAATTTTTTGTAGTAATTTTAATATATAACAAGAAGTTAATTTAAATTTTAATTCATGTGAAAGTTTCATTCTTAACAAAGTCTTCAAAGAAACAACAACCATGAGCGCTGTATCAAAATCATTAATAAACAAATTTGATGACTTCAACAACAAACCAATTCTCCATATTAAAGATATGGAGGATCTTAAATTATACAAAATATTGAAAGCAATTAAAATGCAAACGAAATATGGGGAAAGTATCCAGATTGAGGGAAAAAATTGTGTCATCTTTCTGCCAAAAAGATTTAATGCTATAACTGATGATGAGATAAAGGAGTTATCATCTGGCAATTACTTCATCAAAAAATTACCTACAGTAGACGATAAACACTTCCGATTAGAGTTGGAGTTATTTGATCTAAATGAATATATTGTTTTTGAAAGTGGGAAATATCCGCTTTGGAGATGAAATTGTAAATTTGTATTAAACAACAAGAAATAAAAATATTAAAATACATTGAAAACAAAAAGAAAAAAAATTGCGTTTTTATTTATTAATAATTTCATACAAAAATTTAAGGCATAAGTGACCACAATTAAATGAATTATATTTTTGATGTCTTCTATAATTGTACACTATATTTGAGCCCAAATATGCTACTAATTTAAGTGGTGGCTGCAAATTTCCAAAACTATCAAAGTACTCCTTATGATCTTTATTTTTGTAGTATGCTACCCAATGAGTGCCTGCTCCAATTGAGGAATCCAGATTAACAATGCCACATTCTATTCGTCGAGGATGTTTGGGGAGTGAATCTCTCATAAAAATACCTCTAAAGTGTGGAATATGTGTGGTAAACTTAATCAAATCGATATCAGTAAGTGGTCTTTTGGGGAGCATCTTAATTAGTTTTTTGACATTTTATCGAATACAAGACCATACCCCTTCTTATATGGTTTAAGGTAAAGACCCTTTCCCATTGCTATAGCCTCCATTCTCTTATTATGTCTAGTAGCCTCTTCGAGTTGTTTCTTAGCATCTTTTGCAGCATTAATAGCTTTAACAATAGCTGCTCCACCAGATGACAGACCACCTAAGGTCCCTAAAGCAGTTAGTATTGGCACTAATGGTAAGAACCCTCCAACTTTCGGTACATTGATAATGCGAGGAATAACAACTTTTGATTTTTTTCCTTTCAGCGATTTATTTAAAACTTTACGAGCAATTTTAATTGCGTCGTTTATATCTTTAGGGTTTTCTTTCTTTAAAGTTGCCGTAGCCATTCGTATTGCTGTGCCAAAAATTTTCTTTCCAAATTTATTTTTTGACTTTAGACCCATGCCGAGTTTGACTTTAGCCTTCATGGCGTTAGTTATAAAATATGAGTTTGTTTTTTCTCCTATACTGCTGTCTTTCGATAAAACTCGTTCCCAGGCTCGATTTTCAAGTATTTTATCTGCTTGGTGTCGCTTACTGATTTCCTTATTTTTAGAGTAAGCAATATCGTGCTCTCTGCAAGCAGCATCCAACGGATTTATCCCCTTATCACCCCTCTTTAAATGTTTTTCTAGCTTAGTACCTGGTCCACAAAATTCATAACCCGGTAAATGAAAGCATTTCAAAGTTTTCTGAAGACTTATTTGCAGTTCAGATGGGTAAAGTTGATATATTATACGACAAGCCCATATACATAGGTTTTGCCGTACTTGAATTATCTAAATGGAAAATGTATGATTTTCATTATAGGATAATGAAGTCAAAATATGGTCAAAATATAATTCTCAATTATATGGACACCGATTCGTTTATATATTCAATAAAAACTGAAGATTTTTACAAAGATATACTTAATGATTTGTTGTCTGAATTTGATACCTCAGATTACCCCGTTAATAATCCTTACGACATACCGTTAGTGAATAAAAAAGTTTTGGGTAAAATGAAAGATGAGAATAATGGTACTATTATGACTGAATTTGTTGGTCTTAGATCGAAAATGTATTCCATTAAAACTATTGACAATAAGGAAATTAAAAAAGCAAAGGGGGTTAAGAAGTCTGCTTTAAATAAATATTGTATGTTTGATTATAAAACTGCCTTATTTAATCGTAAAATCTTAAGCGATAATATGTGTTTATTTGCATCTAGATTGCATAATGTTTTTTCAATAAATATATATAAAATCGTTTTAAGTTATAAGGATGAAAAACGAATAATTATGAACAATCAGGTTCAAACAGTCGCTAGGGGGTATTGTGAATATGATCAGTATAATAAAACCCCTGACAATGAATGTCTAAAATGTAGCAATAGGAATTATATGTTTGATGAAGATGGAGATAATACTATTATGGGAGTAAATATTGACTTAGTACAATTCCAGAATGATTCTGAGGATGAAATATTTAATAGCATCAATTATAAGGGAATAAAACATTGTATTTTAATAGCTTTAAATTAAATTTGATGTATATTTTGTAATATAATTTAATAATTTCTTTTTTTTTTAATAATATAATTTAATCTATATTTATTTTCCTTTATTCGATCTTCAATATTATACTATATTATTCTTTAAAATCGAGTTCAAGATCCTTTTTATAAAAAATAATAATAATGATTATTTATTATTTCTTTCTTTCCAATATTTCGTCACCACATTGGGTGACTTCTTCAGGGAAATTATAAATTTTTTTTTTTTTTTTTTTTTTTCAACAATAAAAAGGATCTTGAACTCGATTTTAAAGAATAATATAATATAATTTAATAATTTTAAGACATTGTTTTTAAGTGTGTATTTTCTAAATATTTAATAAAGATAATAAAAATGGAAAATTGCCTTCATTTATTTTAAAGTTTAAAAATTTTTGTAGTAAAAGAGCATTTTTCAGTGCACATGTTCCATGTTTGTGAGAACTATAACGGATGCAATCGGGATATTTTTCATCGAGCTATATTGAAAACGTTTTTCCGCAGCATATTCTCCAACCACTTTTTCTTTTCCAAACCCTTGACAAAAATTAAAGAACCCTCTGTCTTTGATTTGCGAAATTTGCACACAGACTTGAATGATAGGGATCCATCTTCCCATTGCAGATGATGATGATTTTTTGTTAACCAATTGACTTGTTTTTGATTCTTTGGTGATAAATAACTATAATCGAAGGGGGGTTTTATGATGAAATTTATATACTCCTTAGCGTTAAAAACCAATGCAATTTCTTTGGCAATAAAATTATTAGAATCTGCTCTAAAGCCTTGGAGATCAATAAAAACTATTTTTGGCATGTCCTGTCAAAGGCGTATATTCAATTAAACGATCATGAATAAGAATGCAGTAAGCTGATGAGTTTGGTGGTATATTGATGCCAGTCTCAAACATAATTTTTATATCAATCGGACCCCTTGCAACCGTTTCATTTTGATGGCTTACATCAATAACTGTAATAGGAGCTTTATTTTTGAATTCTTGACAAGTGAGTAGAGGTTGAGGTTCTCTCATATAGTAGTTTTGTTGAAATCTGACATACATATCATAGAGGATGGCAAACCGTTCTTCCCCAAATTTAATGTTTAGATCATCATAAGGATATGACTCTGAGTTTAAGTGAACTTTGATGTTGGTTAAATCACAATTAATAAATTAATTCTCACGCAGGAAGGCTATCAAAACGAAGCGAGGTCGTTCCCTATTTGCAGATAATTTAACATTCCAAATGTGATTAGTTCCGCTTGATAATTGAGGATTAAAATGACAGTCCCAACTGCGGAATGCTATTGGTAAATTTGTTCCATTTTGTATTATTTTTATCATATTTATTTTACTCAAGTCAGAAAGCTGTACATGTGGTATCCTCTATGAAATATTCTTAATAGTAATTTTTGGTTTTTGAACAGATGCTGTTGAATATACGAGATCATCATCACTTTTGCTACGAAGTAATATCAATTCATGTTTGGAATTCAAAATAATTTTATTAAAGTCTTCAGCAAATCCCAATAATATTTTTAATGGTACATAAAAGTTTAAGTGTCCATTTAGTACATTTAGGTCATCTACTTTACTCCAAGCATCATTTTCCATGACAGCACCGTCCGTTGCCATCAAAGAAACATAATTTTTAATATTAGTTGAAACTCCTAGGTGTCTAGTGCGATCAATTTCAATGCCATTTAGCTCATAACGAATTTCATCAAATAGATGAGCAACAAAATTATTTTTCAATCTGAAAGCAGAAGATGCTACCACTTTTTTACTATCGCCGCTTTCTTCTTCTACTAAACCTTCAATGTAAATAAAACTTTCACTCGGCAAAACATACAAATCCTGATTTTGTATTGATATTCTTATTTCATCGTTATTTTTAAATGATTGCAAGTATGGAGTATAAGTGTGATAATCTTTTTTTATAATGCTTTCATCCGATAAGGGTTTATCCAAAACATTAATAATTGATCTCATTCTCTTTGATGTTGCTTCTTCAATTGGAAATTCAATGATTTGAGAAAATTTCTATTTGATTCTGTTAAATTGTTGGCTGAATGTGAAGATGAGAACAGCGAGGTCGCTAACTTTGGTTTGACTGATGGCAATAATATAGATTTTGGCGATAACAATGTGGTATAAGGAATGCTATTTGAGAGAATTTCTTTGTTGTAAATTATCATTATTTTCTTGGCCTTAAATGTAATCGAATAGTAATTTCTTCTCCTCGAAAATTTATTAAATCACCGTCTTGATCAACTATCCGTAGTGTTAGTGAACTTACTTCTTTGGAATTCACTGGCAAATAGATGAGATTTGTAGGTATTTCATCCATTTTATAGCCAGGTGGAACATTTATTGCAAATTCGTGTAATGTATGTGCATGAGAATTGTTTATATTTACCACAATATTACATTCTATCCGCAAGAGATTTATCTTAAAAATATTTACTTTACATTAGGAGAGAGGACATTCTTATTGAAACCAAACAATTTTCCTATCGAACTCTTCTTGTTAAAGTATATCGAATCTTCGGAACTATACAATTTGACTTGCATTGTATTGTTATTAGCTTCAATAATAATTTTCTTCTTCCCCAACCCATCTTTCTCATATTCCCCCTTTATGAAATCGACAATATCATTCAGCTCATAGGATCCAATAGGTATTGGAATAATTTTACTACCAATGTGAAACAAATTATTGTATTTGTCCACATTTGGTATGCTGTTGTATGTGTGAAAATCTACGAGAGCACACTCGTAATCGCCTTTTAAATTTATTGGAGGAAAGTAATTTGCTGATAAATTTGAGGAGTTTCCGCTCAATGTTAGTGTAATTGACATTTTGCTTACCAAATGGTTAATGTAGGAAATAAAACAAAATATTGTTTTTTTAAAGGGTTGCTTTTTCTTTATTTAAGATAATTTTATATTAATACTTAAAGTACATGTAGTATATACCTATATATATAAATTTTAACATTCTTTCCAGAAGATTCTCATTTCTTAACTTTATTATCATCTTTCTTCTGATTACATTTATTTTCATTGTGATCATTACTACCACAATAATTACAATACTTTAGTTTTTCATATTTAATCTATAAATTTTAAGAAAATTCAGTCAACGATCTTATAAATCTCTATCATAAACATCTAAATTTTTAATTAAATAAAAAAAAAAAAAATAACCGAAATTATTATATTATACGTATTTAAATTTATAAGAAATATTTAACGAGATTTTAATTTAAGAATTATTTAAAAAGAAAGTAAAATAAAACCAAATACATAAAACTAATTTATAGTATTCTTTTTTATTGTACACAACTAAACAAACAAAACACTAACAGATTCCAATTACCGCTTTATTACAAGAAACAAAACCGAACAAGAAACAAACAGATTCGAATTTCATTAAAACATAAAAATTTGTAGATTAATGAAAATGTCACATTAATAAATAATTAATTTATGACCTACTTGTACATTTATATGTAGAATGTATATACCAAACACAAAAAAAAAAAAAAAATAAAAACAAAAATAGAACATAAATACAAGAAAGAAAAAATGGAAATTTTCTCTTAATACAAAAACAAATATGTAGATCAATGACTTTCACTTAATCACGCACAAGAAAAATTTTGTATTACAACCCTTTTATATTATAAGCATACAACCGACGATCACACTAACAACACAAATTCAAAAAGATCCTCGTCACATCACACCTAGCCAAACACACACAAGAAAAATTTAGTTAGGGTAGCGCATGAAAACACACGCGTGATACATGCAACACAAACAATTAAAGCATTCTGATATCCCATACAAAAAAAAAAAACATGAAAGCATTCTGATACCCCAGCTAAAAGCAATTAAAGCATTCTGGTACCCCAGCTAAAAGCAATTAAATCATTCTGGTACCCCAGCTTAAAGCAATTAAAGCATTTTGAGTCAACATCAAAAAGCAATTAAAGCATTTTGAGTCAACATCAAAAAGCAATTAAATCATTTTGTGTCCCCAATTCTATACTACTCACTTTCTTATGCGCCACGTATTGATAAATAGTTGCAACGAATGTTCTTTCTTTAAAAAATTGAAGTGTGTTTGTCCAATAGAGAGAATACAGCAAAGAAATTAATTTATTAAAGAAAAAACATGAGTTGTTACTATTTGTCAATAGATGGCCCATCAGAAGGTGCATTCTCCGTTAGGAATATTTTGCTGCAGAGCTAGTCTCCATTAGCCATATTGTGCTACAATATGCAGTAGAGTATTATTGATTTTCTATTTTCTTCGTAACATAAATGAATATTTGCCAAAAACTATAAAAAATATATGTTTTATGTGCATATTATACCTTAATTTTTTAAATCAATATTCACTTAGATGTTAAAGAGCACAATATTGCGCTTTATTCATGTGTATTTTTCTATAAAAGGAAAAATAAATATACATTTGGCAATCCCTCAATTCTCAAAAATACAAATGGAATAAAAAAATACTATTTTCCTTTATGAAAATTTCTCTTTTGGCATAAAAATGTGAAACAAATGCTTTTATTACGTCAAACATTTGAAAAATTGACTTTAAAATTATGTAATAAGTCTACTAGTAGCATCTGAATGCATTAGAATTAGAAGTGTGTAGTTTATTTAATATTTTTGGTAAATAAATTAATTGAAAGCCTAATCCAAGGCTATATCGCCATGGGCCAGGATATAGCTTTAATGTGATTCTGCGCCACATATTCAAAAGTAGCGGCACTAAAGCAATTATGCATTTTGCTCTTTCTTTATATATAAATTTCTTTGGACCTAGTTATGGGGCAGGGTATTATTTTAGTTAATTCAGCGCCACCTATTCAAAAGTAGCGGCACTAAAGCAATTATGTATTTTGCTATTTCTTTAGATATAAATGTCTTTGGTTACAAAAACAAAAAATACATTTTATGGAATGAAGCGAAAAACCAACAAAGCTTAACAGAAAAACCCAATCTGGTTTACTATATCTCCTATAGTAGCCAAAGAAATGGAGATATTTGAACGGAAACTCCTAAGAAAATGCATCGGAAAAAATTATGAAAATTTCATAAAACGATTTTCAAATAGTTACGTCTATGAAAATGCCGATGTTCTACCCTTCTGTAGGTACTCCATATCGTTGCACGCCAGATTTGTTGAGAAACTTGCGCTACACGATAATATGCTTGTCAGCCAAATATACGAAAGCGAGAAAAACACCATCTGGGCTGGATCTACGTATCTTTCTCTTGTCGGTATAATTAATTCTATATGAGCCCAGCCTCCGGCAATCATAGGGGCTGAAGATGATATACGTATATACTAAATTTTGCATGAACTGTAATATAAATATGTTTTGTCAATTTATGTAACAGAACTTTTCTTATTTAGTTTTAGTAATGTTATTTATTTAGTTTTAGTAATGTTATTTACAGAGGTCTGCTCTGTTAGCGACTTTAACAATGTTGCTTTTTACGTTAGCTTAGTATTAGAGTAACACACATATAGCACTAAGAATGTTATTATTCCCATAGTATGTAGGACAATAAATGTAATCGAACAAGAAGACGAAGACATTTTTACTTACTTAACAGAAAAAAAAATAGATACAGAAAAATTGTACAAATTTGTATGGAAAATTAAGAGGTACCTTCACATTTTCACTCATAACTCTTGAACCGCTGAACCGGTTTTTTTTGCTAATTTTAAATACCAAACTGCTCGGGAGGATGTTCAATAATCTGGGTAAAAATAGGCATTCTCGCCATTTCAACAGACAGACAGACAGACAGACAGACGGACATCGCTAAATCGACTTAAAATTTCATAAGCATCACGAATATATATATACTTTATGGGGTCTTAAACCTATATTTCGACATATTACAAACGGAATGACAAACTGATATATACCCTCACCATTTATGGTGGAGGGTATAAAAATAAATGTATAAAACCAAAATTTACGTGTTTTCTTAGTAATTTGAATGATTTTATTATTAAAAAACCGAACTTTTTTTGTATTTTGTTAATTAAACTTATGTTCCACTTGCGATCCACACAAAAAACTATGGATGACTTTTTTATGGATAACTTCACACAAAAAATCTATGGATGGGTTTTTTATGGATAACTTCACTTACGTTATAATTATTAGTTTTAGTTTAATTGGCTGAAATGCACTTTGTCGGGCGTTGCTAAAAAAAATTAAAAATAAATATTACCCACTCTGGAATAAAATTTTTTTTCTCTATTCCAAAAACTTGTACGCGTAGTAACATATAAGTGTGAGTACTCAAATGAAAGGAATTTTCCTCAGGACCTGAAATATGCACTTTGTTTCTGTAAACAAAAAAACACTAGTATTTTTTAACACATAAAATTTACTAAAATAGACCTTACGCGAATTCTGTTGATTTTGAAACAAAATTCATATTTGGAATCGTGAGAAAATTTCCTTTAATTTAAGCCGGTTTTTTGAATCTAGCGGGTTCCAGGGGCCCCGTCACATTTAACACCATATAGACAAAATTTTCTTTTTTAATTTATATTTTTAGGAGTGCCCAAAAATGTAAACTTTTGCCCAAGTTTGCAACAACTACATTCAATATTTAGAGATTTACTTAAAAATAAAAAAAAAGTTTTTGCTTTTTATATCATGTGGAACGGAACTCCATCAGCATATAGTATACTAATCGACTCAGAATTGTTTTCCAAGTCGAATTGGTAATGTCAAACCATTTGTCTAATGCTATTTGTTTTGTTTGCTTGTTTTCTTTAACCCTTTGCATGAAGTTGGAAATTTCCATCATAACATGAGTATTGAATAAATTGGGGCAAACTTGTCACAAAAAAAAAACAGGCCTCAACAGGTTTTAACTAGTCGCTCCGCCGTTTTTGTGGTTAGAAAAATGTTTAGAACCTTGAGTATTTTTAGGAAGCTAATCTAAAATTTTTTGGAATATAAAATTGATAATGAGTTGAAAAATTTTTGTTTTTAGTGTTTAGTGCTTGATATTTTATTTTTTATTTATTTACAATAGTACTGAGCTAAACATGTGACTGCATGGTGATGGATATTTCCATCATACTTATTATTACTTGCCAACACTGGACATTGTTTATAGTGGCTTCCTTAACTAACATCTTTGTTATTATTCACTTCTTTTTATTATCTTGTTCAATGAACACATTTTCTGTATCAATATAAATTAAATAATAAAACATTGAAATAAATAATTAAAACGCCTGCATCTACTTTATTTGAGAACACGATAAATTGGCGACGACGGAAAAAGCGGAAATTATATTCCTATCAATGAATCCAAGAAAATCAAAATATACATACAAGTTTTTATTGGAAAAAAAGAGCATTTATAGCGGTTCAACAGCGCATATTGAAAAAAGTTAGCAACAACGTACCAGCAACAAGTGTTGGAGTTAACATAACCTGCATTAGTGCCAAATTTTGAAGTTTTGGACACAACGAAAGAATCTTTCCGGAACTACAGATTAAGATATGAAAACTTCACAGTAATGAAGGGTGTACATACTAATAAAAAAATATTGTAAAAATTTGTCGTTGAACTCAATTGGGTCCAGGAATTTTGGTATTGTTTCGGCTCTTGCAGCACCCGGAAATCCAAAAAGCCTTACATACGATGAACTGGTAAGTCTCCTACAGAATTTATCTCCTCAACAAAGCGGGTTGGTAGCTCAGCATCAATTCCTTTCATAATACAAGGAGAATCTGTCGATTGCAGGATACGTAGCGGCGTTAAAATCAGATATTGGTGATTGCGTTTTTAACCAGCTGGATGAACGGGAGTCCATAACCAGGTTACCCGGGTACCTTTTTCGTTTATATTCAAATAAAATAATATATATCTGCACAGATTATTGGAAACGCTTAGTTTTTACATCTCAACTGTACAAATTTCATGTTTGTAAGATAAAACTGGTTTCTATAGGCATTTTGTACCTAACAGGCACACAAAAGTAAACAGAAACTGGTTTTATAAGGCTGTGAATTGTTTGTGTTTTTAGGTAACAAATGTTCAGCTACGATAGAAAAAAATACATTTCAGTGATTTCGTCATTATAAGTTAAACAGTGAAGTTGAAGAAAAATGAACCGCATGATATAATTTTTAACTGAAAGACAATATCTGCGTTTGAGTGAAGAAGCCAGAAGCAGATATATTGAGTCTATACTTGATGATATGACTGAGGATGACGACGCTTTAGTGCCAATTAAGGAAGAAGAAGAGGTATTTACTGGGAAAGTGCAAGACTCAGAGAGTGAAGACTTGGACAATGACAACGAAATTCTAGCCGCCATTGACACGCCAATGCAAATTGAGCAAGATTTATTTGAAGATGAAAGGTCTCAAAAGGGCTCGCATTTGTGAGGCTAACAGAGGCGGACTTTTATCTGATATTGTATTCCATATATAATGGCCGACATTAAATAAAACATTTATCAATATAAGATCCATTCTCTTTCATTTAATCAAAAATTATAAATAAAGTAGTATACCTTCCCGGCGGACACCCTGTACTTAGCTGACAATTTTAGCCGCTAAATATTTTTTTTTTTTTATAAATTTGGGTTTTAGCGCTTAACTAACTTTGTTTAGATCCACTAATTCCAGGTCAATATACAAATGGTTGTATAAGCTAACAGCAGAATACTTTTTACAACCTAGTAATTATTTTAAAATTCCCAATTAATAAACTATATTTGTAGCGAAAACATTTATTTATTTACTCATCTGGCTGGCACCGGAAAATCCTTCCACTGAACTCTCCCTTTTGGTCCCGGCTGGTAAAGTGTACCGGTGGTACGGTGGTACCTGGCTAAAGTCAGGCTTTGAACGTAGTGTCACAATGTAGGTATTACATTGACCAGAGGTGGCAGGTAACCGCAGTTTTGTTTCGGTCCAAACGTCTGTTTTTCTAATTGTGATTAAAACCCCTTTATTATTTATTTAATTATATTTTAAAAAATTGATCACCGGTTCGAATAAGGCAGAAAAACGCCAGTATTCGCCCTCGGTATAAGCTAGTCACAATGGTCACCAAGGTCCTCTTGCGACTTAGCTTTTATTGTTTTATATTTTTTTGTATTAAAATGAAAGACGCGTTATAAATTTAACAGGTCTTTATTTGTTAATGGTTACATCAAGAGTGACTAAAAATTATAAAATAACATAACTTAATAACCTCTCGTCAAATTAAAAATGTAATTCCAGTAAATTAAAGAGATCAGTTAGATAAAAACAAATAATTGGAATAGAGAGAATGAGTGTAACTAAAACATATTCTGGAGTTGTAACACAAAAAAAATATATAAATTATTGGGTGTCCCTTTCTTTACTTTAAAAAATAGAAATGACAAAAAAATAATAATAAACATAAATACAATAAATATTCAGTAAAAGGTAAAAACAAATAATATTTATGTAAAATGATAATTTAGGCCGTTACAATTAAAATTTAGTATAAATCCTATTTTATAATGCTGTTCGGCCAAAAAGCAATATTTGGTAGGTTTTTTCTTTCTTTGAGACAAATTCTATTCTTAACCTCGGACTTTATCTTAAATTTTATTTATTTATTTATTCGTAAGACAGTAAGCCTAAAAGGCCAAAAGAGACGCCACCACATCGGAAAATGTGTGACCGCTGGCGACGTAGAGTGTCCACCGTGCCCGCCGGTGGTCGCAGCCACTGCTAACACCGATGTTTGGTTGTATATTACCGCCCCGATTTTTATTCATTATTAGTATCTTCCATAATTAAAAACGACGCCCAATATGGGAAAACAGACGCGCCTGGATTTGAAAAAGTTGAAGTTTGGTAGCAGTCCTAAGCCGCTCACAATTAGAAAAACAGACGTTTGGACCGAAACAAAACTGCGGTTACCTGCCACCTCTGGTCAATGTAATACCTACATTGTGACACTACGTTCAAAGCCTGACTTTAGCCAGGTACCACCGTACCACCGGTACACTTTACCAGCCGGGACCAAAAGGGAGAGTTCAGTGGAAGGATTTTCCGGTGCCAGCCAGATGAGTAAATAAATAAATGTTTTCGCTACAAATATAGTTTATTAATTGGGAATTTTAAAATAATTACTAGGTTGTAAAAAGTATTCTGCTGTTAGCTTATACAACCATTTGTATATTGACCTGGAATTAGTGGATCTAAACAAAGTTAGTTAAGCGCTAAAACCCAAATTTATAAAAAAAAAAAAAATATTTAGCGGCTAAAATTGTCAGCTAAGTACAGGGTGTCCGCCGGGAAGGTATACTACTTTATTTATAATTTTTGATTAAATGAAAGAGAATGGATCTTATATTGATAAATGTTTTATTTAATGTCGGCCATTATATATGGAATACAATATCAGATAAAAGTCCGCCTCTGTTAGCCTCACAAATGCGAGCCCTTTTGAGACCTTTCATCTTCAAATAAATCTTGCTCAATTTGCATTGGCGTGTCAATGGCGGCTGGAATTTCGTTGTCATTGTCCAAGTCTTCACTCTCTGAGTCTTGCACTTTCCCAGTAAATACCTCTTCTTCTTCCTTAATTGTCACTAACGCGTCGTCATCCTAAGTCATATCATCAAGTATAGACTCAATATATCTGCTTCTGGCTTCTTCACTCAAACGCAGATATTGTCTTTCAGTTAAAAATTATATCATGCGGTTCATTTTTCTTCAACTTCACTGTTCAACTTATAATGACGAAATCACTGAAATGTATTTTTTTTCTATCGTAGCTGAACATTTGTTACCTAAAAACACAAACAATTCACAGCCTTATAAAACCAGTTTCTGTTTACTTTTGTGTGCCTGTTAGGTACAAAATGCCTATAGAAACCAGTTTTATCTTACAAACATGAAATTTGTACAGTTGAGATGTAAAAACTAAGCGTTTCCAATAATCTGTGCAGATATATATTATTTTATTTGAATATAAACGAAAAAGGTACCCGGGTAACCTGGTTATGGACTCCCGTTCATCCATAAATAAATAAATAATAAAGGATTAAAACCCCTTTATTATTTATTTAATTATATTTTAAAAAATTGATCACCGGTTCGAATAAGGCAGAAAAACGCCAGTATTCGCCCTCGGTATAAGCTAGTCACAATGGTCACCAAGGTCCTCTTGCGACTTAGCTTTTATTGTTTTATATTTTTTTGTATTAAAATGAAAGACGCGTTATAAATTTAACAGGTCTTTATTTGTTAATGGTTACATCAAGAGTGACTAAAAATTATAAAATAACATAACTTAATAACCTCTCGTCAAATTAAAAATGTAATTCCAGTAAATTAAAGAGATCAGTTAGATAAAAACAAATAATTGGAATAGAGAGAATGAGTGTAACTAAAACATATTCTGGAGTTGTAACACAAAAAAAATATATAAATTATTGGGTGTCCCTTTCTTTACTTTAAAAAATAGAAATGACAAAAAATAATAATAAACATAAATACAATAAATATTCAGTAAAAGGTAAAAACAAATAATATTTATGTAAAATGATAATTTAGGCCGTTACAATTAAAATTTAGTATAAATCCTATTTTATAATGCTGTTCGGCCAAAAAGCAATATTTGGTAGGTTTTTTCTTTCTTTGAGACAAATTCTATTCTTAACCTCGGACTTTATCTTAAATTTTATTTATTTATTTATTCGTAAGACAGTAAGCCTAAAAGGCCAAAAGAGACGCCACCACATCGGAAAATGTGTGACCGCTGGCGACGTAGAGTGTCCACCGTGCCCGCCGGTGGTCGCAGCCACTGCTAACACCGATGTTTGGTTGTATATTACCGCCCCGATTTTTATTCATTATTAGTATCTTCCATAATTAAAAACGACGCCCAATATGGGAAAACAGACGCGCCTGGATTTGAAAAAGTTGAAGTTTGGTAGCAGTCCTAAGCCGCTCACAATTAGAAAAACAGACGTTTGGACCGAAACAAAACTGCGGTTACCTGCCACCTCTGGTCAATGTAATACCTACATTGTGACACTACGTTCAAAGCCTGACTTTAGCCAGGTACCACCGGTACACTTTACCAGCCGGGACCAAAAGGGAGAGTTCAGTGGAAGGATTTTCCGGTGCCAGCCAGATGAGTAAATAAATAAATGTTTTCGCTACAAATATAGTTTATTAATTGGGAATTTTAAAATAATTACTAGGTTGTAAAAAGTATTCTGCTGTTAGCTTATACAACCATTTGTATATTGACCTGGAATTAGTGGATCTAAACAAAGTTAGTTAAGCGCTAAAACCCAAATTTATAAAAAAAAAAAAAATATTTAGCGGCTAAAATTGTCAGCTAAGTACAGGGTGTCCGCCGGGAAGGTATACTACTTTATTTATAATTTTTGATTAAATGAAAGAGAATGGATCTTATATTGATAAATGTTTTATTTAATGTCGGCCATTATATATGGAATACAATATCAGATAAAAGTCCGCCTCTGTTAGCCTCACAAATGCGAGCCCTTTTGAGACCTTTCATCTTCAAATAAATCTTGCTCAATTTGCATTGGCGTGTCAATGGCGGCTGGAATTTCGTTGTCATTGTCCAAGTCTTCACTCTCTGAGTCTTGCACTTTCCCAGTAAATACCTCTTCTTCTTCCTTAATTGTCACTAACGCGTCGTCATCCTAAGTCATATCATCAAGTATAGACTCAATATATCTGCTTCTGGCTTCTTCACTCAAACGCAGATATTGTCTTTCAGTTAAAAATTATATCATGCGGTTCATTTTTCTTCAACTTCACTGTTCAACTTATAATGACGAAATCACTGAAATGTATTTTTTTTCTATCGTAGCTGAACATTTGTTACCTAAAAACACAAACAATTCACAGCCTTATAAAACCAGTTTCTGTTTACTTTTGTGTGCCTGTTAGGTACAAAATGCCTATAGAAACCAGTTTTATCTTACAAACATGAAATTTGTACAGTTGAGATGTAAAAACTAAGCGTTTCCAATAATCTGTGCAGATATATATTATTTTATTTGAATATAAACGAAAAAGGTACCCGGGTAACCTGGTTATGGACTCCCGTTCATCCATAAATAAATAAATAATAAAGGATTAAAACCCCTTTATTATTTATTTAATTATATTTTAAAAAATTGATCACCGGTTCGAATAAGGCAGAAAAACGCCAGTATTCGCCCTCGGTATAAGCTAGTCACAATGGTCACCAAGGTCCTCTTGCGACTTAGCTTTTATTGTTTTATATTTTTTTGTATTAAAATGAAAGACGCGTTATAAATTTAACAGGTCTTTATTTGGTAATGGTTACATCAAGAGTGACTAAAAATTATAAAATAACATAACTTAATAACCTCTCGTCAAATTAAAAATGTAATTCCAGTAAATTAAAGAGATCAGTTAGATAAAAACAAATAATTGGAATAGAGAGAATGAGTGTAACTAAAACATATTCTGGAGTTGTAACACAAAAAAAATATATAAATTATTGGGTGTCCCTTTCTTTACTTTAAAAAATAGAAATGACAAAAAATAATAATAAACATAAATACAATAAATATTCAGTAAAAGGTAAAAACAAATAATATTTATGTAAAATGATAATTTAGGCCGTTACAATTTAAATTTAGTATAAATCCTATTTTATAATGCTGTTCGGCCAAAAAGCAATATTTGGTAGGTTTTTTCTTTCTTTGAGACAAATTCTATTCTTAACCTCGGACTTTATCTTAAATTTTATTTATTTATTTATTCGTAAGACAGTAAGCCTAAAAGGCCAAAAGAGACGCCACCACATCGGAAAATGTGTGACCGCTGGCGACGTAGAGTGTCCACCGTGCCCGCCGGTGGTCGCAGCCACTGCTAACACCGACGTTTGGTTGTATATTACCGCCCCGATTTTTATTCATTATTAGTATCTTCCATAATTAAAAACGACGCCCAATATGGGAAAACAGACGCGCCTGGATTTGAAAAAGTTGAAGTTTGGTAGCAGTCCTAAGCCGCTCACAATTAGAAAAACAGACGTTTGGACCGAAACAAAACTGCGGTTACCTGCCACCTCTGGTCAATGTAATACCTACATTGTGACACTACGTTCAAAGCCTGACTTTAGCCAGGTACCACCGTACCACCGGTACACTTTACCAGCCGGGACCAAAAGGGAGAGTTCAGTGGAAGGATTTTCCGGTGCCAGCCAGATGAGTAAATAAATAAATGTTTTCGCTACAAATATAGTTTATTAATTGGGAATTTTAAAATAATTACTAGGTTGTAAAAAGTATTCTGCTGTTAGCTTATACAACCATTTGTATATTGACCTGGAATTAGTGGATCTAAACAAAGTTAGTTAAGCGCTAAAACCCAAATTTATAAAAAAAAATATTTAGCGGCTAAAATTGTCAGCTAAGTACAGGGTGTCCGCCGGGAAGGTATACTACTTTATTTATAATTTTTATTAAATGAAAGAGAATGGATCTTATATTGATAAATGTTTTATTTAATGTCGGCCTTTATATATGGAATACAATATCAGATAAAAGTCCGCCTCTGTTAGCCTCACAAATGCGAGCCCTTTTGAGACCTTTCATCTTCAAATAAATCTTGCTCAATTTGCATTGGCGTGTCAATGGCGGCTGGAATTTCGTTGTCATTGTCCAAGTCTTCACTCTCTGAGTCTTGCACTTTCCCAGTAAATACCTCTTCTTCTTCCTTAATTGGCACTAAAGCGTCGTCATCCTCAGTCATATCATCAAGTATAGACTCAATATATCTGCTTCTGGCTTCTTCACTCAAACGCAGATATTGTCTTTCAGTTAAAAATTATATCATGCGGTTCATTTTTCTTCAACTTCACTGTTCAACTTATAATGACGAAATCACTGAAATGTATTTTTTTTCTATCGTAGCTGAACATTTGTTACCTAAAAACACAAACAATTCACAGCCTTATAAAACCAGTTTCTGTTTACTTTTGTGTGCCTGTTAGGTACAAAATGCCTATAGAAACCAGTTTTATCTTACAAACATGAAATTTGTACAGTTGAGATGTAAAAACTAAGCGTTTCCAATAATCTGTGCAGATATATATTATTTTATTTGAATATAAACGAAAAAGGTACCCGGGTAACCTGGTTATGGACTCCCGTTCATCCAGCTGGTTAAAAACGCAATCACCAATATCTGATTTTAACGCCGCTACGTATCCTGCAATCGACAGATTCTCCTTGTATTATGAAAGGAATTGATGCTGAGCTACCAACGCGCTTTGTTGTGGAGATAAATTCTGTAGGAGACTTACCAGTTCATCGTATGTAAGGCTTTTTGGATTTCCGGGTGCTGCAAGAGCCGAAACAATACCAAAATTCCTGGACCCAATTGAGTTCAACGACAAATTTTTACAATATTTTTTTATTAGTATGTACACCCTTCATTACTGTGAAGTTTTCATATCTTAATCTGTAGTTCCGGAAAGATTCTTTCGTTGTGTCCAAAACTTCAAAATTTGGCACTAATGCAGGTTATGTTAACTCCAACACTTGTTGCTGGTACGTTGTTGCTAACTTTTTTCAATATGCGCTGTTGAACCGCTATAAATGCTCTTTTTTTCCAATAAAAACTTGTATGTACATTTTGATTTTCTTGGATTCATTGATAGGAATATAATTTCCGCTTTTTCCGTCGTCGCCAATTTATCGTGTTCTCAAATAAAGTAGATGCAGGCGTTTTAATTATTTATTTCAATGTTTTATTATTTAATTTATATTGATACAGAAAATGTGTTCATTGAACAAGATAATAAAAAGAAGTGAATAATAACAAAGATGTTAGTTAAGGAAGCCACTATAAACAATGTCCAGTGTTGGCAAGTAATAATAAGTATGATGGAAATATCCATCACCATGCAGTCACATGTTTAGCTCAGTACTATTGTAAATAAATAAAAAATAAAATATCAAGCACTAAACACTAAAAACAAAAATTTTTCAACTCATTATCAATTTTATATTCCAAAAAATTTTAGATTAGCTTCCTAAAAATACTCAAGGTTCTAAACATTTTTCTAACCACAAAAACGGCGGAGCGACTAGTTAAAACCTGTTGAGGCCTGTTTTTTTTTTGTGACAAGTTTGCCCCAATTTATTCAATACTCATGTTATGATGGAAATTTCCAACTTCATGCAAAGGGTTAAAGAAAACAAGCAAACAAAACAAATAGCATTAGACAAATGGTTTGACATTACCAATTCGACTTGGAAAACAATTCTGAGTCGATTAGTATACTATATGCTGATGGAGTTCCGTTCCACATGATATAAAAAGCAAAAACTTTTTTTTTATTTTTAAGTAAATCTCTAAATATTGAATGTAGTTGTTGCAAACTTGGGCAAAAGTTTACATTTTTGGGCACTCCTAAAAATATAAATTAAAAAAGAAAATTTTGTCTATATGGTGTTAAATGTGACGGGGCCCCTGGAACCCGCTAGATTCAAAAAACCGGCTTAAATTAAAGGAAATTTTCTCACGATTCCAAATATGAATTTTGTTTCAAAATCAACAGAATTCGCGTAAGGTCTATTTTAGTAAATTTTATGTGTTAAAAAATACTAGTGTTTTTTTGTTTACAGAAACAAAGTGCATATTTCAGGTCCTGAGGAAAATTCCTTTCATTTGAGTACTCACACTTATATGTTACTACGCGTACAAGTTTTTGGAATAGAGAAAAAAAATTTTATTCCAGAGTGGGTAATATTTATTTTTAATTTTTTTTAGCAACGCCCGACAAAGTGCATTTCAGCCAATTAAACTAAAACTAATAATTATAACGTAAGTGAAGTTATCCATAAAAAACCCATCCATAGATTTTTTGTGTGAAGTTATCCATAAAAAAGTCATCCATAGTTTTTTGTGTGGATCGCAAGTGGAACATAAGTTTAATTAACAAAATACAAAAAAAAGTTCGGTTTTTTAATAATAAAATCATTCAAATTACTAAGAAAACACGTAAATTTTGGTTTTATACATTTATTTTTATACCCTCCACCATAAATGGTGAGGGTATATATCAGTTTGTCATTCCGTTTGTAATATGTCGAAATATAGGTTTAAGACCCCATAAAGTATATATATATTCGTGATGCTTATGAAATTTTAAGTCGATTTAGCGATGTCCGTCTGTCTGTCTGTTGAAATGGCGAGAATGCCTATTTTTACCCAGATTATTGAACATCCTCCCGAGCAGTTTGGTATTTAAAATTAGCAAAAAAAACCGGTTCAGCGGTTCAAGAGTTATGAGTGAAAATGTGAAGGTACCTCTTAATTTTCCATACAAATTTGTAAAATTTTTCTGTATCTATTTTTTTTTTCTGTTAAGTAAGTAAAAATGTCTTCGTCTTCTTGTTCGATTACATTTATTGTCCTACATACTATGGGAATAATAACATTCTTAGTGCTATATGTGTGTTACTCTAATACTAAGCTAACGTAAAAAGCAACATTGTTAAAGTCGCTAACAGAGCAGACCTCTGTAAATAACATTACTTAAACTAAATAAATAACATTACTAAAACTAAATAAGAAAAGTTCTGTTACATAAATTGACAAAACATATTTATATTACAGTTCATGCAAAATTTAGTATATACGTATATCATCTTCAGCCCCTATGATTGCCGGAGGCTGGGCTCATATAGAATTAATTATACCGACAAGAGAAAGATACGTAGATCCAGCCCAGATGGTGTTTTTCTCGCTTTCGTATATTTGGCTGACAAGCATATTATCGTGTAGCGCAAGTTTCTCAACAAATCTGGCGTGCAACGATATGGAGTACCTACAGAAGGGTAGAACATCGGCATTTTCATAGACGTAACTATTTGAAAATCGTTTTATGAAATTTTCATAATTTTTTCCGATGCATTTTCTTAGGAGTTTCCGTTCAAATATCTCCATTTCTTTGGCTACTATAGGAGATATAGTAAACCAGATTGGGTTTTTCTGTTAAGCTTTGTTGGTTTTTCGCTTCATTCCATAAAATGTATTTTTTGTTTTTGTAACCAAAGACATTTATATCTAAAGAAATAGCAAAATACATAATTGCTTTAGTGCCGCTACTTTTGAATAGGTGGCGCTGAATTAACTAAAATAATACCCTGCCCCATAACTAGGTCCAAAGAAATTTATATATAAAGAAAGAGCAAAATGCATAATTGCTTTAGTGCCGCTACTTTTGAATATGTGGCGCAGAATCACATTAAAGCTATATCCTGGCCCATGGCGATATAGCCTTGGATTAGGCTTTCAATTAATTTATTTACCAAAAATATTAAATAAACTACACACTTCTAATTCTAATGCATTCAGATGCTACTAGTAGACTTATTACATAATTTTAAAGTCAATTTTTCAAATGTTTGACGTAATAAAAGCATTTGTTTCACATTTGTATGCCAAAAGAGAAATTTTCATAAAGGAAAATAGTATTTTTTTATTCCATTTGTATTTTTGAGAATTGAGGGATTGCCAAATGTATATTTATGCTAATTTTTCCTTTTATAGAAAAATACACATGAATAAAGCGCAATATTGTGCTCTTTAACATCTAAGTGAATATTGATTTAAAAAATTAAGGTATAATATGCACATAAAACATATATTTTTTATAGTTTTTGGCAAATATTCATTTATGTTACGAAGAAAATAGAAAATCAATAATACTCTACTGCATATTGTAGCACAATATGGCTAATGGAGACTAGCTCTGCAGCAAAATATTCCTAACGGAGAATGCACCTTCTGATGGGCCATCTATTGACAAATAGTAACAACTCATGTTTTTTCTTTAATAAATTAATTTCTTTGCTGTATTCTCTCTATTGGACAAACACACTTCAATTTTTTAAAGAAAGAACATTCGTTGCAACTATTTATCAATACGTGGCGCATAAGAAAGTGAGTAGTATATAATTGGGGACACAAAATGATTTAATTGCTTTTTGATGTTGACTCAAAATGCTTTAATTGCTTTTTGATGTTGACTCAAAATGCTTTAATTGCTTTAAGCTGGGGTACCAGAATGATTTAATTGCTTTTAGCTGGGGTACCAGAATGCTTTAATTGCTTTTAGCTGGGGTATCAGAATGCTTTCATGTTTTTTTTTTGTATGGGATATCAGAATGCTTTAATTGTTTGTGTTGCATGTATCACGCGTGTGTTTTCATGCGCTACCCTAACAAAATTTTTCTTGTGTGTGTTTGGCTAGGTGTGATGTGACGAGGATCTTTTTGAATTTGTGTTGTTAGTGTGATCGTCGGTTGTATGCTTATAATATAAAAGGGTTGTAATACAAAATTTTTCTTGTGCGTGATTGGCTAGGTGTGATGTGACGAGGATCTTTTTGAAATTATGTGGTTAGTGTGGCCGTCGGTTGTATGCTTATAATGAAAATTTTTCTTGTGTGTGTTTTGCTAGAAGGTGTGATGTGACGAGAAGTTTTTTTGAATTTGTGTTGTTAGTGTGGCCGTCGGTTGTTTGCTTATAATGTAAAAGTGGTGGTTATACAAAAAATTGTCATGTGTGTGTTTGGCTAGGTGTGATGTGACGAGGATCTTTTTTGAAATTATATAGGGTAGCGTTGTCGTCGGTTGTATGCTTATAATAAAAATTTTTCTTGTGTGTGTTTTGCTAGAAGGTGTGATGTGACGAGAAGTTTTTTTGAATTTGTGTTGTTAGTGTGGCCGTCGGTTGTTTGCTTATTTGGACTGCACAATTTTTAGGATCAAGTGAAAGTCATTGATCTACATATTTATTTTTGTATTAAGAGGAAATTTGCATTAAGTGAAAGTCATTGATCTACATATTTGTTTTTGTATTAAGAGAAAATTTCCATTTTTTCTTTCTTGTATTTATGTTCTATTTTTGTTTTTATTTTTTTTTTTTTTTGTGTTTGGTATATACATTCTACATATAAATGTACAAGTAGGTCATAAATTAATTATTTATTAATGTGACATTTTCATTAATCTACAAATTTTTATGTTTTAATGAAATTCGAATCTGTTTGTTTCTTGTTCGGTTTTGTTTCTTGTAATAAAGCGGTAATTGGAATCTGTTAGTGTTTTGTTTGTTTAGTTGTGTACAATAAAAAAGAATACTATAAATTAGTTTTATGTATTTGGTTTTATTTTACTTTCTTTTTAAATAATTCTTAAATTAAAATCTCATTAAATATTTCTTATAAATTTAAATACGTATAATATAATAATTTCGGAAAGAATGTTAAAATTTATATATATAGGTATATACTACATGTACTTTAAGTATTAATATAAAATTATCTTAAATAAAGAAAAAGCAACCCTTTAAAAAAACAATATTTTGTTTTATTTCCTACATTAACCATTTGGTAAGCAAAATGTCAATTACACTAACATTGAGCGGAAACTCCTCAAATTTATCAGCAAATTACTTTCCTCCAATAAATTTAAAAGGCGATTACGAGTGTGCTCTCGTAGATTTTCACACATACAACAGCATACCAAATGTGGACAAATACAATAATTTGTTTCACATTGGTAGTAAAATTATTCCAATACCTATTGGATCCTATGAGCTGAATGATATTGTCGATTTCATAAAGGGGGAATATGAGAAAGATGGGTTGGGAAAGAAGAAAATTATTATTGAAGCTAATAACAATACAATGCAAGTCAAATTGTATAGTTCCGAAGATTCGATATACTTTAACAAGAGTTCGATAGGAAAATTGTTTGGTTTCAATAAGAATGTCCTCTCTCCTAATGTCCCCCATTTCTCAGATCTACCAGTAAATATTTTTAAGATAAATCTCTTGCGGATAGAATGTAATATTGTGGTAAATATAAACAATTCTCATGCACATACATTACACGAATTTGCAATAAATGTTCCACCTGGCTATAAAATGGATGAAATACCTACAAATCTCATCTATTTGCCAGTGAATTCCAAAGAAGTAAGTTCACTAACACTACGGATAGTTGATCAAGACGGTGATTTAATAAATTTTCGAGGAGAAGAAATTACTATTCGATTACATTTAAGGCCAAGAAAATAATGATAATTTACAACAAAGAAATTCTCTCAAATAGCATTCCTTATACCACATTGTTATCGCCAAAATCTATATTATTGCCATCAGTCAAACCAAAGTTAGCGACCTCGCTGTTCTCATCTTCACATTCAGCCAACAATTTAACAGAATCTCTTTAATTTACTGGAATTACATTTTTAATTTGACGAGAGGTTATTAAGTTATGTTATTTTATAATTTTTAGTCACTCTTGATGTAACCATTAACAAATAAAGACCTGTTAAATTTATAACGCGTCTTTCATTTTAATACAAAAAAATATAAAACAATAAAAGCTAAGTCGCAAGAGGACCTTGGTGACCATTGTGACTAGCTTATACCGAGGGCGAATACTGGCGTTTTTCTGCCTTATTCGAACCGGTGATCAATTTTTTAAAATATAATTAAATAAATAATAAAGGATTAAAACCCCTTTATTACGATTGGCGCCCAACGTAAAAATTTTCTAATAAATTTTTAGAAAATAAAAAGTTTTGCAAAAATAAATCATCGCAAAATTTTTTTTTTTTGCAAAATTTGCAACAAATTTAACCGTACAAGCAACTTTGGAGAAGCATCAAACCAATTTTTTTTTGTGAAACAAACAGTCTTTGTTTTTGCATTACAACGGTTGTTATCATCATTATCATCACAGTAAAGTGTTGTTGTTAAATAAACGGTTCTTGTTTTCATTTGTTGTGTACCGCATATTGAAATTTGTTGTTTTCATCAATATTTTGTTTTGATCGTTCAAATTGTTGCTACTTTCACAAGTTTATTTGTTCTAAGAGAAGCCAATAAAAATAGGGTTTCCGAACAAAATTTCTCAAGGAAGTGGGGGAACACATAAATGAGATTTTAAATATTGGTTTTCCGTTAAAATGCCCAGAACAACCATGAATTCCCAAAATGCAATGAATGTAAACGCTTTAAATCAAAATGTAGCTGCACCAAACGTTGTTCCCGCTAATTTATTAAATCATGCATCAAATATGCAAAGCTCTGCTAATCAAAATTGTAACCAAAATAAAAATATTGGAATGAATGGACCCCCTAGCATAAATCTTACAGAACGCCAATTCACCAACCTATTAGGAAGTTTACATGTACGACAAGAAAGCAATTCGACATTCAGCTGATGTAGTGCCCGTTTTAATGGTGGTCGTAATATATATAAGGTGGAGGACTTCATAGCAACTATTTTGGTATATAAACAAGCTGAAAATATAACAGATGACATGGCTCTACTAAGCTTACCGTTATTGCTCGAAGGATATGTATCATCATGGTGGCAAGGCGTAAAGCATGAGGCCAAAACGTTCAATGAAGCAATAGAGCTCCTTCGTAGCGCATTTGCACCCCCTAAGCCTGATTGGAGGATATATGCTGAAATATTTCAAGACAAACAAAAGCCATTTGAAACTACTGATAGCTTTATATGCAGAAAGAGAAGTTTATTTGCACAGCTAAAAAGGCTTCCAGAAAGCACGATTATCAACATGGTATTTTCACTTATTAGTATAAAAATACGTGAAAAAATCCAACGAGAAAGTGTCAGAACATTCCAAGACCATCTTTTAAGAACACGTGGTATAGAACTCTCAAACATAAAAACTAACCCAGAAAACAACCAAAAAACGTTCAGAGAGTCTTTGGATCCTAAAGAAAACCCAAAAACGCGGTGTTCTTTTTGCCGAAAAAAGAATCACACAGCCGATGTGTGTTACAAACGTGTTGAGATGGAAAAGAAGAAGAAGCCCGAAGAAAATAACCTGAATTGTTACGGCTGTGGAGCGGGAGGCTTTTACAGATCAAATTGTCCTACTTGTAACTACCAAACGGTAATTGAAAGTCCGAAAGAAATGGATTTCAACCATATCCAGACGTCAAATGTTGGCCGTGATGTTCCCACTGTGGAAATCAATATTAATGGCTTGAAAGGTACTGCTTATCTAGACACAGCTGCCAGAACAAGTGTAGCTGGATATTACTTGTATAAAAAGTTACAAGATAAAGAGGTTAAGTTACAAGAATTTTTTGCGGATGTTACCCTGGCTGATGGAATAACCAAAAGTGAGCAAGTTTACTCAACAATAGTTGATATTTTAATCGGTAATCGCTTGAAGCGAATTCGTTTTATTTGCCTACCGAAGGTTAAAAATAACAAAACATTGCTGGGAATTGATTTCTTAGAGCAAGCTGGCGTGGTTATGGATTTGGCACAAAGAACATGGCACTATAAGGATGAACCGAAGAAAGTTTTTGAGTTAAAACACACATCGTCATTAGTTCTAGACACTATTAATTTTAATAATACAAACGTAGTGAAAGACAATCCAAGTTCTTCCAACAAAAGTCACATTAATGATTTTATCTCATGGTTCGAATCAAATAACAAAAATGATTCTCAACATACGCTGACGTTACAATCAATATACTCAAATGATTACTCTCCAGGAGGTATATCGAAAATATTTGAAGATTCATTACCACAAATTCTGATTTATTTTCTCCATTAAAGAAATCCAAAAATGAATCTCCCGTTACAAAAGCGTTAGAGCTTAACGCAATAAATTTTATAATATAAATAAAAATAATTCTGATAATTTTGTTTCAAAAAAATAAATAAAACTTTAAATAATCGTAAAAAAAAATTGTTACATTTGCACAAGTTTCATACCAAAAATTGTTCCCACACACAATTCATTAAATTTTGGATCTTATACAATTAAGGCATCATCATCGGGACGATTAATGCACCAGAGGAGGAGGTTGTAACGGCCTAAATTATCATTTTACATAAATATTATTTGTTTTTATCTTTTACTGAATATTTATTGTATTTATGTTTATTATTATTTTTTGTCATTTCTTTTTTTAAAGTAAAGAAAGGGACACCCTAATAATTTATATATTTTTTTTTGTGTTACAACTCCAGAATATGTTTTAGTTACACTCATTCTCTCTATTCCAATTATTTGTTTTTATCTAACTGATCTCTTTAATTTACTGGAATTACATTTTTAATTTGACGAGAGGTTATTAAGTTATGTTATTTTATAATTTTTAGTCACTCTTGATGTAACCATTAACAAATAAATTTATAACGCGTCTTTCATTTTAATACAAAAAAATATAAAACAATAAAAGCTAAGTCGCAAGAGGACCTTGGTGACCATTGTGACTAGCTTATACCGAGGGCGAATACTGGCGTTTTTTTGCCTTATTCGAACCGGTGATCAATTTTTAAAATATAATTAAATAAATAATAAAGGATTAAAACCCCTTTATTACAAAATTTTATATGGGAAACAACAACAAACGTGTCAGTTCAATTGACGCTTAGTGGCTTATGGGTCATTGAGATAATGGGACTTAGGAATTCAACATAGAATAGTATAAATTGTTCTTCCCATGCCAAAATTTAACTAGAACTATAATGACCTCAAACCGCAATTTAAGTTATGAGTATTAAAAGCTTTTTTATTAAATAATAATAAAAACACAGTCAGAACTAACTCAAAATGTCACTTTTTCACTAGAAAAATTAAAGTGTTGTACGAGGGCGGATCAATAAGTCCGTGACTATTCGAACTTCCCTCGTAGTTATATGAAATGCAACACCACCTGTTGATTATTATTTATTATTTCAAATGGCACTACGCACCGCGACCACAGTAGGTCTTTTGTGCTGCCCAGAATCACCCTAAAGGTTCAAGCTATTGATGAAGCCAAGAACCTTGCCGGGTGAAGTGTTCCAAATGTCGGAAGGCGACAAGAAACGGTCACCCAAAAACTTGATCCTCCTGACACAAAGCCCAGGACAATCGCAGAGGACATGCTCTGACGTCTCCGATTCCAACCCGCAAAACCTGCACAGTTCAGTGTCCGATTGACCCTTTTTGTGCTTATGGTACCTAAGGTTGCAATGTCCAGTAAAGTATCCAGTCAGGGTCCTTAGGTCCCTTCGACCAAGGGCCAGTAGTCGCCCAGACCCACCACTGGGCATAGATATAAATCTCTTAGCCTGTCGTTGGCCACGAAATGTTTGCCAATAATCGTAAAATTTCGACTCTCTCCACAACCTGAGCCTCTCCTTAATATAGGCACCCCGCAGAAAGGTTCAGGGCCTATGAAGGGCCGGCGGGCACCACGGTTGGCCAGACAGTCCGCCCCTTCGTTGCCCTCATGCCCCTCATGGCCCGGAATCCATCCTAGGGTAAGGGAGTTGCTCCTACCGAGTCGTTTGAGTGCCGTAATACATTCCATGACAAGTTTAGATGACACCTCGTGGGACATAAGAGCCCTGAGTGCCGCCTGACTGTCACAGAGAATATAGATACGAGATCTGACCACACGCCTCCGTAGGCATTCCTCCACACACACACATATGGCGTAGATTTCCGCCTGAAAAATGGAGGGATATTTGCCCATGGGAAGGGCGCGCTGGAAACCGGGTCCTAAAACCCCCGCACCCGTATCCTTATTCAGCTGTTTCGAGCCATCTGTGAACCATAACTGGGCCCCAACTTCAGGTTCCCAAGTCCGGTTGGTCCACATGCTCCTATCAAAAGACATAGCGTCAAAATACCTGATCAAAATCTGTTCCGGCAGCATCTCGACCTTTCTGATTGGGTCGTCCATAAGAATCTTGGTGATCCTCATGTGACCCCTTAGGTCGCCGCCTCTCATGCTACCGAATTCCCTAAGTCTAGTTGAGCCCATGACGGCCACCTCCATTACAGAGATATGCAACGGAGGAATTCCCAGCATGGCCCCGATGGCATCCGTAGGACACGTCCCGCTGGCGCCCGTTATACCAATGCACGCCAGACGGTAGATCCTCTTAAGAGCACTCATCGTTTTCGACTGCTCGAATTTAGGCCACCATGCGATGGCCGCATAGGTGATCATAGGTCTGACAATAGTAATGAATGACCAATACACCATCCGCGGACCCAGACCCCATGTCTTCCCAAAGAGCCTTTGGCAGGTATAAAGAGCTCTGGTGGCCTTTTTGGACAGCGAGTCAATATGATCATTCCAGGTTAGAGATTTGTCAAGAGTAACCCCCAAATACCTAACCCATGCCCCCCACAACGGGCCTTGATAGATTAACCTTCCTTCTGTTCGTAAATGGTACCAGTATCGTCTTCGACGGGTTGATGGATAAGCCCTTTTCCTGGCACCATGAAAGAGTAAAGTTCAGAGCCTCTTGCATGCGCTCTGAGATCGTCCTGTCATCCCATCCAACGACGGATATGACAAGATCATCTGCATAGCCGTAAGTCTTGAAGCCCTGGTCTTTTAGACCCTCGAGCAACTCATCTATGACCAGTGTCCATAATAATGGCGGTAAAACACCCCCCTGAGGACACCCTCTGGTCGCATTCACAGTCCTGAGTGCAGACCCTATACCAACGGTGATTACCCTGGACCTTAGCATCTCTAGAGTCCAATCCACAATGATTGGAGAGATACCCTTACGCAGCATGGCCTTTTTAATCGCACCGTAGGACGTGTTGTCAAAAGCGCCCTGTATATCTATAAAGGCACAAAGGGCAATGTGCTTTGCCCCTAGTGCCCTCTCAACCATATCGACAACGTGATGAACAGCTGTTTCGGTAGACTTTCCCCGCTGATACGCGAACTGAAGACCGTGTATCGGTCTCCGTGCGAGGTAAGTTTCCCTAATATAGCGATCCAAGACTTTCTCCATAGTCTTAAGGAGAAACGAGCTGAGGCTAATTGGTCTATACGATTAAGGCAACTGTTCGGACTTTCTCCCTGCCTTTGGTATGAAGACCACTTTCACCTCTCTCCAAGGTGATGGTACATGACCAAATAGCAGACTGGATCTAAATATCCTAACCAGCCTTGGGATAATTGCGTACAACCCCTGCTGCAAAAGGCATGGATAGACCCCGTCCGGACCTGGAGATTTGTATGGAGAAAACTCATTCACCGCCCACCTTACCCTGCTCTCCTGAAAGATAGACCCTGATAGACGTACATTCCTCCCCGTTAGGTTTGGGATTCCCCAAGTGGCATCCGACCCGCCGGAGACTACGCATCCCGGGAAGTGCGTATCTAGCAGGAGTTTGCAGGTTTCGACGGGAGATTCAGTGTAGGAACCATCTGGTCTCCTCAGAGTACAGATACCATTCGTATGATCCTGTGATAGGGCCTTTTGAAGTCGCACAGCTTCTGGAAGATTCGAGATCCTCTCACAGTAACTGCGCCACGTGGACCTTTTGGATCTGCGTAGTTCCTTGTTATATGCAGTGAGTGCAGCCCTATAGGTGACCCACTCACCTGTTCGTTTGGCATTATTAAAGAGCTTTCTGGCTTTACTTTTGAGCTCCTCCAAACCACTGATCCACCATGGAACATCCCTCTTTGTCCTCCTGGTCTTTAGTGGGCAGCTCGCAGCGTAAGCAGAAGTTAAATTCCCTTGAATTTCCGCCGCCTCATAATCAATTTCCCCTGAGCTCAGAATCAACCCCTTGGAAAAGTTGGTGTCGTCCCCAAGTGATGACGGAAGTTTTCCCAGTTCGTACGTCTAGGATTACGATAAACCTGATTAGAATCCAATGAACCGATAACATCAAAGACCAGGTGCTGATGGTCAGACATTGATAGTTCATTGGAGACATGCCAGTTGGAGATGGCAAAAGACAAATTGGAGCTCGTAAGAGTGAGATCCAAGACCTCTGACCTAATTGCATTCCTAAAAGTCGGTACGTCACCCCTGTTCGCTATGTTTATATTATTCCTACATATAAATTCTAGCAGGTACTCATCACCTGTTAATAGACTACTGTCAAATTTTGAGCAAGTTCCGTCATTTACTTTTCGTTTAACAGCAGGATTTTTCGAGGTCTATAAAATAGGCATTTGTTTGATCAATAATTTCATCGTTGGAGCTAAATCTCTTTCAACCAAGCTATTTCTTTAGGTTTAGAAATAGGAAATAGTCACTGGCGGCTAAATCCGAAGAATAAGGCGAATGAGGGGGCAATTCGTAGTCTTTTCTTGCGGAAAGCTTTCTCATACCCAAGTGATTGTTCAAAATTGAAAGAAACGAGCCATGTGAGATGCCTATGTCTTCCACAATCTATCGCACATTCAATCTCCGATCGGCCAACACCATATCGTGAAGTTTTTCAATTGTTTTGGGTGTAGAGACCTTAACTGGGCGTCCAGAACGTTCGGCATCTTCCGTGAAAGTCAGTAAACCACTTTTTTACCACTGAAATCGATGGTGCAGAGTCCCCATAGTATTTATCAAGCTTTTCCTTGGTTTGATTGACGGTTTTTTTTCGCAAACAAAATTTTAATGAGCACTCGAAATTCACTTTTTTCCATTAACAGCTGTTAAACGCAAAGTAAATAACGGAACTTGCATTTCATATAACTACGAGGGAAGTTCGAAAAGTCACGGATTTATTGATCTGCCCTCGTATATTAAATTTGCCTGAAGACAAATACTATTAATTTTTACTAAAATTTATTATCGTGAGAAACATTTTTTATATAGAGTATAACAGTTTTCTCACATGAAACCCGTACAACTTACTATGTTTTACCGGATAATATAGCTGTATTTTGTAAGGCAGTCTTCTTTTTTCAAAGCATTTTTAATACATTTATTTTTTTTGGCAATATAATGAAATTATTATTGTCATAAAATTTGCCAATTTTGCAGAAGATTTTAAGTAAAAATTTTTTGCAAACAAAAATACCAGAATGGGGCTATACAGAAATTGAAAACCGTTTTATTTAGTGAGGAATCAAAGTTCAACTTGATAAATTCGAATGAGACTTGCGCCACGCTTACAAAATGAATTTTAACCATGGGGGAGGCAATATGATGGACTTTCTCTTCGCCTCTCTGAAATATAATGAAAAATTTTAAAAAATATTAAGTAAGGTTTTTGAAATGCTTCTTTATATTGAAATCATTACACCTGAAAATTTTGTAAAAATTTACGATATGTTGTTGACCGACTGCATTTGCCAGACCTAAAGAAACCCGTGAATAAAATTTGAACAGATCACATTAGATCTTATTGTACCGAATCTAATTAGATCTTAGAGTTGGGGACAATCTTGTTGTTATAATATTGGCTATAGGTAAAAGTTGTAATACTAGTTATAAGAATATTTGATTTGATAGCTAAGCAACTTGAAAAGACATCTGCTTGACTTACGCATTCAATTTAGATAAGTTGTGGCTTTGACTATAAAAATTTACATTCGACGAAACATTGGGAAGATTTGTGAAAGTATCATTAATTTTATTAACATTTATTCCACTAGGCACAGAAGGCGACCAATCCCAATTTCTCTTATAGTTCTCCAGGTTTTCTTCGTATCAGCAGCAGATGAAAACCGGGAAAAGTTGTAATTGGATTTTGCAGTTATAATAAGCTTTTTGACATCTTTGAGAGCATTGCAGTATTCGGTATATTTATCACTGATTTTGAAAAATTTCCATTGTTTGTATACAAAATCTCTATGAGCAAGAGCTGTCTTTTTATCAGAATTGGACCAAGGCTTCTTGTTATTATTTTGCTTGAGAGTTTTAAGTGGAACAGAAATCTGAAAAACGTGCAGCAAGTTATCTTTCAAAAAGGTTACTTGATTATCAACCGTGGGCATAAAGTATATGGATTTCCAAGCAATTCTAGACAGCTAAGATGACATAATGGTATAGTTTATGTTCTTAAAATCATAATATGTAATTGCAACACTGGCATACTGCAGTTTGAAATTGTAGATCAGAAGATCATGCTTCGAAAAACATGGTGCCGGCAACTGGTCATATAACAAAATTTTACGTGTGTTACTAACAAATAATATGTCCAACCTCTTCATGATTCTCTTATATTCGTTACTTGTTATAAAAAATATTTTGATTTTCGTTTTATTTCAACTCCCAGTTTTCAATATTTTCCATTCAAATTTTTCCTTTTAATCTAAACAAACGATTTTTATATAAATATATAAAAAATTAATTAAAAAAAAAACAATAAATATTGTTACCAAAATAATCAACGTAGAAAATTTAACGTTTATACACTTTTAATCGTAACAAACTTCTTCGCATTTCTTCCTAAAAGCTTTTGCTGACTTACGTTAAATTATTTAAAAAAAAATTTAACTTAAAGCGGTTTAACGTAGATTTGCTTTAAGTACTTAACGTTGATAGGTAATTACAGTTTAAAAACAAACTGAGCGAACGGACAGTGTTCTAACATTATGACAAGTTGATTTAGTAAAACTTAGTTATAAGGGTAAGAGACCTCTATATTCTAAATTTTAGTAATGTTAGTACACTCTAAAAAATGTTTGTAAATGTACTACAATAAAATGGGTAAAGTTTTAGTTAATATTACAAAAATTCGGTAAATACAAACACCAAATGCCTAAAAATGTTTTGTACAATAATACACACAAAAAGTATTTTTAGACATAATGTGTTTAAAATTAAACACTTTGTGCCTAAAATTGATATTCTTTTGTTCAATTAAAATATTACGAACAAATTTTGTAAATATACTAACTTAGAATGGTAATAAATATTTTGACATTTGGAAATTGGAAAATATTAAAAAAATAAAAATAAAAAAAGCTAAAAACGAAAATTAATTTTTAAAAAGTTTATAAATATAATATTTGTGAATATTGTGAATTTAAATTCAAGATGAACATCGTCACAGCAAATACCCATTCGAAATATATTACGTATTATATTTATAATTCACTATTACTAATAGATGCTTGTACATAAAATAAATTTATTCTTTAAAAAAAATATTTTTCTGCAGTTTAATTTAAACCATGCGTTGGTAAATATACGCATTATTTTTATATAATTACCCATATAGAAATGCATTTTTAGGCATTTCGTGCGTGTATTTACTCTTCAAATAAGTTTTTTACGCACAATTTTAGTAAATTTTCGAATTACTTTTAAAATTTCAGTTAATTTTTACGCACTTTCAATGTGAAATTACCAATTATGTGTGTACCAACTTACGCATAATGTGTGTACTTTTTTTGTTTACGCACACAGAGTAAATTTACCCCATTTATAGTAGGAGTACAGTTTCTTACTACAAGTTGGGTAAATTTCAACACAAATTTATTAGAGTGTACTTAATGATTTTCGCAAGAGCAAACATTTTTCAATTCTTTTATTAAATCAATGTAATATACAAAATTCCTTACAGACTAAATTCATTAATTACAGAAGCCCACAGATTAAAAGTGTAATGTTAGTTTTAATATTCTGCCCCTTTTTTAGAGTGGGCGTGACATTTAGGATTAAAACTACCAAAATTGTTTTCAAATGGGAATTTGTCTACAGAATAGGAAAATATTGATCAGATTTAAAAATAATGTATAGATGAGATCAAGCTTATAAAATTGTCTTTCAGATAATATAAATAATATTTAAATTGAATCGTAGGACTCTCAACTATCAGGAATTTGATTAGGCATTAAAATTTTTGCATATAATGACTAAATCGTCAGTATTAATGGACATGGATATGATAAAACAAAAATTTATGTCATGGATTAATTCTTAGACTTTTTAAATTTACAAAATTATTAAAAATGTAAAATTATAAATAGACCAGTTTTTAAAATAAAATTGTGATGTTTTATGGTAAAATAATACGATTTTATTGCTAAGCTTAAGGCTCGATAGTTTTGAATCTTGCGACCCAAAGAAAAAAATTTCTATGCAATTCAAAAAGAAATTTAATTAGGGTTTTTTTATGTATACATTACTTAAAGATCCGACAAATATTTCCTAATATGTAGACGAATTTCCAAAACAGTCATTATTGACAGGAAAGGAAGGGCGGATTGCCAAGACAAATATTAAATTTTTTATCTGTGGATCTCTGTGATGAATATATGATGACTATTTATTATTTTAAAATGAATTCAATAAAATTTGAACAGTTAAAGTTTCCTACACCCTAATGTACCACCCTAATGTGTTTGAGGTCATTAGAACAATTATGCTGGCATAATATGTCAGCTTGTAGGCAAGCGGGGTGAAGAGAATAATTTTTTTGGTGTCGTAAGGTTTCAACCAGCTTCTACCCCGCATTAGCAGCACAAAACCAATACATGCAGATTTTTAAAAAACGCCAAATGTTAAATGAATACAAAAAACACTAACACACACAAAGCTATGTATACGTATACATTTTATGCCAGATGTAAAGGGTGTCCCAAGAAGAACGCAATTTTTAAATCTGGCAACATTCGAAGTGTCATTGTTTGACATTTGAACAATTGTTATTGTTTGCTAGTAGAAGGTACGAGGTTAGTAAAAATGGAACGCTACACGAATGAACAACGCATTCTCATTGTGAAATTGTTTTACCAAAATGGTGAAAGTTTTGCGGCTACAGTTCGCAAATTGCGATCAATTTGGGGTCACAATTATGCTCCAAAAGAGTCAACTGTAAAGAGATTAATGTATAAATTTGCCGAAACTGGGTCTGTTAGTGATGTAAAGACAACAACGCGCCATCGACCAGGTCGATCGACCGAAAATATCGCAGCTGTACGTGATGATGTCGCTCAAACTCCATCCACCTCAATTCGACACCGAGCTCAGCAAATTGGTGTCTCCAAATCCACTTTGCAGCGAATTTTGACGAAAGATTTGCATCTTCATGCATACAAAGTTCAATTGACTCAGGAACTGAAGCCAGCTGACCATGGACAGCGAAGGGAGTTCGTTAATTGGGTATTGGAGAGACAACATGAAAATGCTGATTTTGCCGATAAAATCATCTTCAGTGACGAGGCCCATTTTCATCTTGATGGCTTCGTCAATAGGCAGAATTGTCGCATTTGGGGTGAGGAAAATCCTCGAGTGATTCACGAGAAGCAAATGCATCCTCAACGTGTCACTGTGTGATGTGGTTTTTGGGCTGGAGGAATCATTGGACCTTTTTTTATGAAAATGAGGCAGGTCAAGCGCAAACAGTCAATGGTGTTCGGTATCGTGAAATGATAACCAGTTTTTTCTTGCCTAGAATTGAAGAAATGAATGTGGAGGGTATGTGGTTCCAACAAGACGGCGCCACATGTCATACAGCCAGAGAAACAATTCAATTGCTGCATCAGTCATTTCCCGGTCGTGTTATTTCGCGTTTTAGAGATCAGAATTGGCCGCCTAGATCGTGCGATTTAACACCATTAGATTTTTTTCTTTGGGGTTTTTTGAAGTCGATGGTTTACGCGAATAAGCCGACGACGACTCAAGCCTTAAAAGAGGAAATTGGACGCTGCATTAATGAAATACCGCAGCATTCATGCAAAACGGTCATTGAAAATTTCATTAAAAGATCGCGTGCATGCCAGCAAAGCCGCGGCGGCCATCTGCACGATATATTGTTCCATACATAACCTCATTCTGTCTACTTTACGATATAATAAAGTTTCACGATTTTTTTTTAAATATCTGTGTTTTATTTAAAATTTAAAAATTGCGTTCTTCTTGGGACACCCTTCATATCATTTCCGTGTTTTGAAAAGAACAAAAATTGTGCGCTTAAATATTAGTCTAATGTGTGATAGCTCAATGACTTTTGAAGCAAAAATTGGTCTTTTTGACACAAGAACATCAATATATCATACTTTAATATCCAATTGTAAATACTGAAGATATTAGGAAACATTTAAAAATGTGACCTCTACATTCCGCAATAACAAAATTCTAAAAAACATTTTTAAAATAGTTGTGCTGGAATTATCGAAATACTTCCTTAGCAAACGTTTTATGATTTTTTGTTAGCTTTAATTTTCTGACACATTAGGATTGTAGGAAATGAGATTTTGGGGGTAAGTACTAAAACGGGACACTTGAGGTCAATGGACCTTAGACCAAAAATATTGTTATGCCCGAAACAAAAAAATCGATATATCACACTTTAAGATCGGATTGTAAATATTAAAGATATAACGAAAAACTTAAAAAGACGACCTTTACGTTCGGCAAAAAATAATAAAAAAATTTTAAATAAGAAACATACACTTTTATTAAGCTTTGTTAAACAGTAAATAATATCCGTACAATTTTGATGATTTCAGAAAGGTTGGACATCTAAATTTCAAGATCCTTTAGAAACATTAGACAACTTAGTTGAAGAAGTTACCATGACTATTCAAGAAGAAAACGAGAATGAAGCAATTTTAGATTTAAAAGAAAAATGTTTGGAAAATGAGCCTGAAGTAGATAATGTGGATATGCAGACATTTTCCGATGAAGACAATGATATTGTAAGCTAAAATTGTAACGGTAAAATGTTTTACCTAAAAATCGCTTCCGTTTTTCAGCCTGCTGACCAATCAGATTTTAGTGCTGATGAAAATTCAGGTGGTGATTCTGCTGACGATTTTAAAGGTAACGACAATGGCGATGAAAAATCAACAACAAAGCGCAATAAACAAACTACTAAGGAGCAAGAAAGAGAGTTAATTTTATCATTAATAGAAGCTTATCAAAATAAACCACAACTTTGGAATACATCACAATTGGATAAATGTAATCGTAAACAAAAAAAAAATATTTTACAAAATATAACAGACGATTTAAACACAAAACTAAAGTTGGATTTAAAATTGTATATGGTTAAGAAAAAATTATATTCCTTATGTAAACAATATGAAAAAGAGGTGGAAAAACAAATGAATGGTCAAGAAAAAGAAACACTGGATTCTCAATTGTGGTATTATGAAAATATGAATTTCTTAAAATCTACAGTGGAACTGAAATTTAAACATAAAAGGGTAAGAAAGTTTGATAGCACGAAATTTTTATGTAAATAAAAATATTTTTTCATTTATTTTTAGAAGAAAACAAATCATAAAGTGGTAAGTTGGGTTAATAGAAAGGATTTTGTTTTCACAGAAAAGCGGGATTCATTTTAAAATTCCCGCGATCTCAGGAACACTCCCACAGAAATAAAATAAGTTAAATAAATACAAAAGTTAATACCTAGTACCTATACAACGCGTTAAAAACAAACAGAAAAACGTAATTTTTCCCGTCAACTATATTTTTCGTTTGAAATTACCCAGGCAGAAAAATACTAATGGGTAGTTTTCCATTATTTTCGATAAAAAATTACAGTTACTCCATATAATCCAATTTAAGCCCTTCTAAAATGCATTTACTTAAAATCATTTATTCTTGCCGAAATATTTTTCCACATGAAAATGTAAATATTTGATTAAAAACAAAATTTCCGTTCAATAATAACACAGGGCCAAAAAATATGACCCTGAGACCATAGTATTCTTCTCCAAAAGGTTTTTGTCACATATTTTTAGGGCTTAACTTAAAAAATTATTAATTTTAAACTAAAAATTATTAATTTTAAACTAAAAATTATTAATTTTAACCTAAAAATTAAAAAAAACGTATGTTTTCTTACAAACCTAGTTTACTCATATGCAAGTACTACGTACTTTTTAATTTTAAAACTTTTTTCCTATATTACAGTTAAGCATTACAGAATTTTCGTTTTCTAAACAAAATAGATAAATTCTGTATATATTATTCGATCTCCATGTTTTAATTATATATTTTATATATTATCTAAGATTACTAATTATCTAGATTACTAGTATAGTAAACATTACTAAGGCAAAGTAAACATTATTTTTGTTTTGAATAAAAAAAAATTGTGAGGTTATCATGACCTGGTCGCTGAGGTCAAAAGTGTGCACTCCCTCTAGCGCTGATCCTCATATTTTTTTCTATTTAAAAAATTAGTGTTTACTATTCCTAAGTAACATTAAATTATGATCTCGAACCTGATAATCTATAAAATATATAATCAAAATAGATAAATAAATAAAACCGGTATAATTATATCGGGTTCTGAATTTTGCCAAAACATAAGTGCTTTCGGAGCAAAATCATAACCTAATGCAATGAAATCGTAATCGATTCGAATTTAGCGTCCAAAATGATATTTGCCCTGATTGTGATTGGCGTCGCGGACGTCGAAAAATAGTCCATACAATAGTGCATACAAACCGATATTTCTTATTTAAAAATTTTCAATTAAAAACAGCTCTATAGTTTAGAATAACATAAGGTAAAGCCGCTTGTAAAATTCTGCAAAAACAGTTTTAAACAACGTTTTAGTAAACACTCTTAACTGTCGATATCAACAACGCCAACCATCTTAATTTTTTTTTGGCAAAGGATGTTAAGAAAATTTTACAAGTTTCAACGGACGAATAAATAATAACCCAGCAAAAACGGGGTTTTAACTACTTACCAGCCTATTTACTCGCTTAATTACTTTTGTTCGCGATGTCCCAAAAGTAATGAGTGGTCATTATCTTCTCACTTACAAAAAACACAAGGGAATGGGTGCTCATTACCCTCTCGCTTACAAACAGCCAAAGAATAATTAGTACCTATTACTTTTTGGACATCGTGAACAAAAGTAATTAAGCGAGTAAATAGCCTGGTAAGTAGTTGATATAATGTTTTTCCTGGGAAGAAATAAAGTATTGTAAAGTAAGTATTAGCACTCTTTTATGTTCTTTTTGTACTAGTTTTTGTTAAGACAAAAAAAAAATGAAATTTGACATTTGCGAAGTTGCATTAAAAACGGAAAAATAAAAGTATTCTAAAATAACCTAAAAATACAAGTGTTACCATAATAGCGGTGCCACTAATATCTAAATCATTCTGGCGATTTCCCTCTGTCCATCAGTCTATGAAAGACACCATACATTCCAAAGTAAAAGGGCTAGACTCCTGAAGTTAAGTACAAATATGTGTTATGATCTGTGGCTGATTAAGTTCGGAAATGGGGACATTCGGATTAGGGAGAAAAAGTTCCCCCTCAAAGAGCTTAGCCAACCTCTTAAATTAATGCCATTTTTGACAGGTTTTTTTTACTTTTGAAATTACTCAAAAAATTTCAAATTACGATAATTTAAACAGCCCTATAAGTATACAATGTTGTGCTAAATTTGTGCTTTAGGTAATGTATAGCTTATAATAGTCATTATTTGTTCTATTACCAGTAATGATATCTGCTTAAAAAATACGCCACTCTTTTTATGTATTTGTAAGTAAGAATGAAAATACACAGAGGATGTAATTCATTTGTAACCTGGGTTTTTTAATAACCTTTTTTATACCTTTTTATTTAACCTAGCAATCGAGTAATAATATCTTCATTAAAACTTCAGCAACATTGGTTGTACGTAGAATAAACTTTGAACATGATGGTTCTTTTTATGTCAAGGGTCATACGAATATCTTGAATTCTTTAGGGAACAAGGACTTCTTAGGTATGCCGACAGACCGTATTAGCTCTGAATTGAGATTCGGTAGAAGATTCGGGGTTGTCCTCTCAAGCAGGACGGAACGCGCAGCGATTGGTCCAGTAGTAGACCCTCGAAGTCTAAACTGGTATACTGACGGGTTGAAAATGGACTCCGGGGGTCTTTGTACCCAACACGAGGATATCGGAACCAATGGGGAAGTGGCCAACGGTATTCCAAGCTAAACTTCGGGCTATACTTATATGCGCTAGACTGAATATTGATAAGGATCTAAAAGGCGCATATATTTCGATCTTCTCTGATAGGCGAGCAGCACTCCAGGCTTTGTCGTCGTGGACATTCACTTCAGGAATAGTTCTGAAGGGTTTTGATACCCTTCAACAGTTGGCCGCGCGTAACAGGGTTACTCTTTACTGGATATCAGGTCATCGTAGACATGTTGGTAACGAGGTAGCGGACGAACTAGCTAGAATGGGTTCTTCCACACCTTTAGTAGGACCGGAACCGTACTGTGGGGTAAACTGGTCCACCATAGCAGCTCTGGTTAGGGAGGGAGAACTATCAATGGCATTGTTTCCATGCCGGTCAACATATCCTTCCTCGTGTAATGTAGATGCATCAGCTTTGTGACATCCACGCAACCACACACATAAGGGAATCCACGCATCATAAGAAATTTTTCAGCAATACCACTGACGTCATAAGGCCACCGCACTGTGTTTTGAAATAAAACGTCTACGTATTATAACGTCGACAACTCTATGGATGGTTCTACAAACTGTTGATTTTGCAAAACCATTCATAGCTGCAACTCCATGGTACTGGCAACTATTTCCGAGCCAATGCAAGCACAGTAACAGTTGAGAAGATGTCATGGAGAAGATGTCATTAAATATTATTTGGTGCCACTTGAAGATCTATCAGAGGAAGCTCAGGGAAAAAGAAATAAGGATTACAGATTTTATAGAGAGCACAATACTAGAAAAATTTCACGAAATTCCACAAATAAGTTCTATTTAATATATTATTGGCAACGTCAGATCCGTTCATCTCCAGTATTTGAAATCTATGGAAAGTGGAACATCGGGATTTAGATGAAGATAAAGTCAAAAAACTACTAAAGAACAGAAATAATACAGAACAGAATATGGAATATTTGCAATCAATATTTGAATCCAATGAATAATAATTATATTTGCTTTTCGTTGTTTTTTAAGTACGAAAAACATAGTATTAGTAAAAAATATTAATAAACAGAACCTCCCGTTGTTACAAAAGCTATTATTAAAATCTATTTTAAAAGGTTTTCTTAATCCACATATGTATGAAATGTTTTAATATTTATTTAATATTTAGAAAGATTCAAAAAATAAAAACCAATATTTTCATATCAAAATTTAAAAAAAAATCAGTCTCATTGCGCTAATGTGCAGCAGATTTTGACAGCAATATATAATAAATTTTTCTGTAGTAATAGTAAGATTTTTAGATAATATTTTTTTTACTTAAGTTTAAGAGAAGACTCGATAAATTTCACCAACAAAAGTATTGTTAACAACTCAACTGCGTAATCAAGTTTGAAACTAAAGATGGAAACGTGAGCGATTCTTGATCGTGGGTGAGATTACGAACAAAAAAAATTACAATCACGCACGAAGATTTTTTTCACTTTTGCTCACGCTCACGAAATAAACTTAAAAAATTCAAAATATTTCAAAAAATTATACAAAAAAAGAATTTATTTTATCACTTGAACCACTTGAAAGCTTAATACATAAAGAAACAAGTAAAAAAGGGCTAAATTCGGCTGTGCCGAATCTTTGAATACCCTCCACCAATATCCTAAAAAGATGTTCTCTACTGTTTTCGATACAAATAATATAAAAAAATGTTGAAGTAAAATTATGTAGGTGAAAAAATTTTTTGAGGTGAAAAACTTTTTTAGATGTGGAAAGAACTTTTTTGGTGGAAAAAAAAAATTCGAGGTGGAGCAAAAATTCTTGAGATGAAAAAATTTTTGTGGTGAAAAAATGTTTGAGGTGAATACAAAACATTTACTGCTAAGCGACTGGTAAAAAAATATGAGAAAATATATTATGTACCAGTCGCTACTATGAAATTGTAATAAATTTGTATGGGCAATTTAGAGGCACCTTTACATTTTCACTAGTTTTTTTAACCATGGACTGCACAAAAAAATAAACATTTTAAAGCATAGTTTTTTGTCAAATACTCAATATTGTTCCGGCTAATGGGGACTAGCTCTGCAGCAGAATATGCCTAATGGAGAGAATGTACTTTCTGATGCCCCACGTATTGACAAATAGCTGCAACGAATATTCTTTCTTTAAAAAATTGAAGTGTGTTTGTCAAATGGAGAGAATACAGCAAAGAAATTAATTTGTTAAAGAAATAACATGAGTTGTAACTATTTGTAATAGATGGCCCATCAGAAGGTGCATTCTCTCCATTAGGCATATTTTGCTGCAGAGCTAGTCTCCATTAGCCATATTGTGCTACAATATGCAGTAGAGTATTATTGAATTTCTATTTTCTTCGTAACATAAATAAATATTTGCCAAAAACTATGAAAAATATATATTTTATGTGCATATCATACCTTAATTTTTTAAATCAATATTCATTTAGATGTTTAAGAGCACAATATTGCACTTTATTCATGCGTATTTTTTTATAAAAGAAAAAATTATCATAAATATTTGTTTGCCAATCCCTTAATTCTCAAAAATACAAATGAAATAAAAAAAATACTATTTTCATTTATAAAAATTTCTTTTTTTGACATAAAAATGTGAAACAAATGCTTTTATTACGTCAAACATTTGAAAAGTTGACTTAAACATTATGTAATAAGTCTACTAGTAACATCTGAATGCCTTATATATTAAAGTATGTAGTTAATTTAAAATTTTTGGCGATATAGCCTAATCCAAGGCTATATCGCCATGGAACGCCAAATATTCAAAAGTAGCGGCACTAAAGCAATTATGCATTTTGCTCTTTCTTTATATATAAATTTCTTTGGACCTAGCCATGGGGCAGGGTATTGTTTTAGTTAATTCAGCACCACTTATTCAAAAATAGCTGCACTAAAGCAATTATGTATTTTGCTCTTTCTTTAGATATAAATGTCTTTGGTTACAAAAACAAAAAATACATTTTATGGAATGAAACGAAAAAACAACAAAGCTTTACAGAAAAACCCTATCTGGTTTACTATATCTCCTATAGTAGCCAAAGAATTGGAGATATTTGAACGGAAAATCCTAAGAAAATTAATCGGAAAAAATTATGAAAATTTCATAAAACGATTTTCAAATAGTTACGACTATGAAAATGCTGATGTTCTACCCTTCTGTAGGTACGCCATGTCTTTGCAAGCCAGATTTGTTGAGAAACTTGCGCTACACGATAATATGCTTGTCAGCCAAATACACGAAAGCGAGAAAAACACCATCAATGGACGTATTGACGACGATCCAGCTCCTCTGGACCTTACCTCATTCTATATGAGCCCAGCCTCCAGCAATCATAGGTGCTGAGTATGATATACATATATACTAAATTTTACATGAACTGTAATATGAATATGTTTTGTCAATTTATGTAACAGAAATTTCGTTATTTAGTTTCAGTAATGTTATTTATTTAGTTTTAGTAATGTTATTTACAGAGGTCTGCTCTGTTAGCGACTTTAACAATGTTGCTTTTTACGTTAACTTAGTTATTAGAGTAACACACATATAGCTCTAAGAATGTTATTATTCTCATAGTATGTAAGGCAATCAATGTAATGGAACAAGAAGAAGACTTAACATTTTTACTTACTTACTTAACAGAAAAAAATAGACACAGAAAAATTGTACCAATTTTGTATGGAAAATTTAGAGGTACCTTCACATTTTCACTCATAACTTTTGAACCGCTTGACCGATTTTGCTCATTTTAAATACCAAACTGCTCGGGAGGATGTTCAATAAACTGGGTAAAAATAGGCACCCCCGCTTGCGTCTTCGCGTCGTGATCGCCATTTCAACAGACAGACGGACAGACAGACGGACATCGCTGAATCGACTTAAAATTGCATAAGGATCACGAATATATATATACTTTATGGGGTCTTAAACCTATATTTCGACATATTACAAACGGAATGACAAACTGATATATACCCTCACAATATATGGTGGAGGGTATAAAAACAACAGTCATGCTACATGTAAAAAATCGAAAAAATCAAAAAATTTGGAAAAAATAAAAAAATCAAAAAATTTGGCTCAAAAATTTTGGCTCACGTTCATGCGTGATTCACGTGAATCACGAAATTTTGCGTCACCTGCCCACCTCTAGTTGAAACCCCTTCGTTTGTTGCATCAAAAAATCAAAGGTTGCACTTATGTGAGCAAGACGTACACATTAATGTTTCCAATTATTCGAACGTGTTTTACCGCAGTGCGACATTTTGTCGATAAAGTAGGCTTTTAAATTTTTTTATTTATCACTGTCGACAAATTAAAAAAAAAATCGAAACAATCAGAAGCTGCCTAAAAAAATAAAATTCAATTAGAAATTCTAGTATTGTATAGTTTTTACGAGATTCACAATAGGTCTGTACGAGGTAATTTTGGGTAAAGTCTGGTAAAATGAGAGTAAGCAAAAAATTCTCTCACAAAGGCATACAAATTTCCAAAATACTGCGCACGCACAAAACCACATTTCATACCCAAAAATAAACGTCAAATTTATTTATATTACAAAACAATTTATAAAATAAATATGGTTAAAATAGCAAAAAACTAATTACATTTTTAAATGTATTCCATTATTAAGAATAAAAAGTTCTTTATTCTTAGGTGATGATTTGACAGTTTTACCATTTTACAGAAACAAAAAGTACAGGTAAGTTCTGGTAAAAAGAGAAAGATAAAAACTCTCATGAACGCTCTCATTTACTCAAACGCTTTTTGGTAAGATTGGGTTCTCGTGGACTGTGCTGCCACTTTCGCTATCTGCACAAAAAAATTTTTAAAAATTAAAATTGAAGTTATATATTTCTAACTTTATCAGGCTCAAGATCATAATTTTTTAATGTTACTAACGAATAGTAAACACTATTTATTTTATTAAATGGAAAAAATTGTAAGGATCAGAGCTAGAGGGAGTGCACACTTTCGACCCGAGCGACCAGGTCATCTTCAGCTTCTGAACCACCCAACACAAATAACTTTTGAACAGGCATTTATATCACACACTCTAAGGAAAATGACTATGTGAAATTACATTTTTCATTAGTGAATGCTTACCCGTACAAATGAGCTTTTTCCATCTGTTTATAGAAATACCCTTTAGCAACCATCTTCGATTTTCGAAGCACAAATTGACAGGGTTGCCATTCCAATTGTTAATGTTTCCATTTCTGGGAACGAATTGGGAATCTGGCATACTAATATTTTTTACTTCACAACATATTCAAGTGTTGTTTATTATATTAGATTATAAATTACATCGTGCCCTATGTTTTTGTATGTAAATTTTGTATATTATTTGATATATCTGTTTTAATTATATATTTCTAACTTTATCAGGCTCAAGATCATAATTTTTTAATGTTACTAACGTATAGTAAACACTAATTTACAAAAAAAATAAAAAAGTTTTTTGTAAAGGGTGTCCCAAGAAGAACGCAATTTTTAAATTTTAAATAAAACACAGATATTAAAAAAAAAAATCGTGAAACTTTATTATATCGTAAAGTAGACAGAATGAGGTTATGTATGGAACAATATATCGTGCAGATGGCCGCCGCGGCTTTGCTGGCATGCACGCGATCTTTTAATGAAATTTTCAATGACCGTTTTGCATGAATGCTGCGGTATTTCATTTATGCAGCGTCTAATTTCCTCTTTTAAGGCTTGAGTCGTCGTCGGCTTATTCGCGTAAACCATCGACTTCAAAAAACCCCAAAGAAAAAAATTTAATGGTGTTAAATCGCACGATCTAGGCGGCCAATTCTGATCTCCAAAACGCGAAATAACACGACCGGGAAATGACTGATGCAGCAATTGAATTGTTTCTCTGGCTGTATGACATGTGGCGCCGTCTTGTTGGAACCACATGCCCTCCACATTCATTTCTTCAATTCTAGGCAAGAAAAAACTGGTTATCATTTCACGATACCGAACACCATTGACTGTTTGCGCTTGACCTGCCTCATTTTCATAAAAAAAGGTCCAATGATTCCTCCAGCCCAAAAACCACAAAACACAGTGACACGTTGAGGATGCATTTGCTTCTCGTGAATCACTCGAGGATTTTCCTCACCCCAAATGCGACAATTCTGCCTATTGACGAAGCCATCAAGATGAAAATGGGCCTCGTCACTGAAGATGATTTTATCGGCAAAATCAGCATTTTCATGTTGTCTCTCCAATACCCAATTAACGAACTCCCTTCGCTGTCCATGGTCAGCTGGCTTCAGTTCCTGAGTCAATTGAACTTTGTATGCATGAAGATGCAAATCTTTCGTCAAAATTCGCTGCAAAGTGGATTTAGAGACACCAATTTGCTGAGCTCGGTGTCGAATTGAGGTGGATGGAGTTTGAGCGACATCATCACGTACAGCTGCGACATTTTCGGTCGATCGACCTGGTCGATGGCGCGTTGTTGTCTTTACATCACTAACAGACCCAGTTTCGGCAAATTTATCCATTAATCTCTTTACAGTTGACTCTTTTGGAGCATTATTGTGACCCCAAATTTATCGCAATTTGCGAACTGTAGCCGCAAAACTTTCACCATTTTGGTAAAACAATTTCACAATGAGAATGCGTTGTTCATTCGTGTAGCGCTCCATTTTTACTAACCTCGTACCTTCTACTACCAAACAATAACAATTGTTCAAATGTCAAACAATGACACTTCGAATGTTGCCAGATTTAAAAATTGCGTTCTTCTTGGGACACCCTTTATATACAAATTCCATTGTTGGTGCCTTTTTAAAAATTTTATTATTTATAATTACAAAAATGTTCTACGAAAGATGTTTAATAATACAAACAGAATTTTGTAATTTTTTTCTATGTGGTTTTGTTAGAGTTAAAGTGGTTTTTTATTTAAAAAAAGTAATCAGAATATGCTAGTACTTCTATTTTTAAAATATGCTAGTTTGATTTCTACAAAATAATCAAAAATTAATATCTGTAGACTTTCGTGGTGTAATGATAAGCGCGTTGGACTGTTGCGAGTTAGATCCCCTGCGACGTTGTCGTAATCCCATAGCACATAATCCCATCGAAGTACAATAACATATCAGGGCTATAAACTAAAAAGCTTTGACAATTTCGCCAACTCTCCATCAGATGGCGGGAAACAACTGTTTTAAGATTTATCGTTTCGCGCAATTACAGTGTAGCTAGAGTATTCAAAATCCGAAACCGAAAACCGGTCAACCGGTTTCTTTTTTTTTTTAAACCGATCGGTTTCGAATATTTTGTAAATTCGAAGAAAACCGAAAACCGGTCTTTTTTGTTCGGTTGACCGGTTTTTTAATTACATCACCAACTGGGTTACTTGGTCTCTTTTATTTTTTCCAAACACTTTTAAAATCGGTTTTTGGTTATGAAGATTCAGATGAAAGTCTGATAGATTGCGATGAAGACCTAACTTTGGATATTTCAAATTCAAATAGTTTAATTCCTGATCTAACACAACAAACAGTATTCAAAATCCTAAAAAAGAGACTGTACAAAATAATTCATTATTATATGATGATTTCATATATCTTGATAAATGCGACAAAAGAACTGAAAACTTGGAAAATTTATATCATTGTCTTTTGACTATTTGTCCAACATCTACTATCAAAAGCAAACAAAAACATCGTCTTAAAACGAAACATTGTAATTGAATATTATTTCTAAAATATTATTTTAGAAGTGAAAAATAGATTTTCTTTTTACATATTTAAAATGTAATATTAAAAAAAAATTATTTAATAAAAAACGTTTTTAACGTTCAAATTACTAACGTACCTAATTTTACCAATTTACGAACTTAATAACCTCTATTCATTTGATATGAATATAGTTTTATAATATTAATTTTTAAGATATTATATTAAAAAATATTAAAACCAATAAATAAAATGTTAAAATGAAATACAATAAAAAATATTATAAAAATTTATTTCAAAGAATGTATTTTTTATATTTATTACTTTATATATTAAATTTCTTTTTTTTTGTTTGTAATTAAAACAATTAAATAATTATATAAGCTTTTTATTCAAATTAAAAAAAAACCGAAAAAACCGGTTGACCGGTTTTTTCTGGAAAAACCGAAACCGGTTTTTTTAAAATTCGATTTTTCGAAGAAAACCGAAACCGGTTTTTCCAAAAGGCCGGTTTTTTGAATACTCTAAGTGTAGCCATATTTCAAGCAAAAAAACTCTTAGTCGACATAAGAAAATTTAACGAGATTTTTTTCTAAACAATAAAACTTTTGAATACGCATATTTCCATGCCCTCACATAGTAAATTGCAACGTTTTTTTCAATGTTTTTTTTGCTAATTATTGATGCAAATTAGCAATTTTTTTGAGTAAAATTGTTTCTACTGAAGTTCTTCAACTTTTTCACTTTTTTTTTAAGAATCAAGCTAGTTACATTTTTTTGAAGCTATGAACTTGAACCATTAACTCGATGTAATTACAAAAATTTCTTAAATTTCAATTTTCAAATATCTTCAGAATTTGAGAATTTTTAAAGTGAATTATCTCTCAGAACTTGGAGCAATAACTTAACAGTTAAATTTTCTGTTCCAAAGAAAGACTTGTAGAACATCTTCTTGTCGTTATTATCAGTTTTTCTGTCGGTTTAAATAGGTATTCCTGGAACCACTTCTGGAACTTCCCTGTAGGAAGCTTGGGGTCAAGTGTCTACAAGTCACCACTTTTGTCGGTGACTTTTTGGTGACATGTCAACAAAGCGTCTATACTTTTTACATTTGTTTTTTGCAGCTGCAAAGTTGTGCTTGTTCTTGATTTTTTTATTGTTTTATTTTGTTGAAAATACATGTGCATAGCTGCATGCAAAATTAAAGTTTTGAATAAAAATATAAAGAAACTTGAATTTAAAAGGTAAATATACATATTTGAACAAAATATATAATGAGCAAAAGAAAAAAGAAAAGTCTTGTGAAAAAACAATCAATTTTGTATAAAAATAAAAATAATTTGTGGAGCCTGATGAAGATTTTACGGAGCCTGTGAATGATTTTGTGCAGTCTTTGCACGAATTTTTTTGTTAATGAAATTTATAAAAAAATTTTATTATAAAATATCTAATTTAACAAAATAAATGCATCTGTTTAAACTTATTTCCTTCCTATTGTGGAAATCTAGTAAAAAGTTCCAAAAGTTTAGACTAGAATTACTAAAATGTCTTAGTGAATCTCTAGTTCCAATGTATATACCTAGTCAATAGTTGTGTAGATTCGCAATGACAAGCACATGTTAAATGTCTACATACAACAGAGAGCTTTGACTGGGGTATAAATAATCAATAGTACTGGTGACAAAGTCAATAGTGAATCAGTACAGTTAAACTATCGACATTTCGTTCAGGGGTACTAGTGTAACTCTGGTTCCAATGTCAACCCCTAGTCAATGGTTGTGTAGTTTTGCAATGACACGCTCATGTTAAATGTCTACAGCAGAAAGCGTTGGCTGGGGCATAATTAGTCAGTAGTACTGGTGACCAAGTCAATTGAACGGATTCGGGTTCCTGGAATTGGTTTGAGTAGAACAGTGTGTTATAATGGATATTTGGGAACCGATTGTAAAAAAAAAAATCTGAGAGATGCAAAAAAAAAGACCTACAGAACAAAGTGTCATAAATAAGAATTTTTTAAGGAATTAAAACAAAAATTTGAGAATTGTCTATAGAGTTTCATAAAAATCGAATCCTTTCTTTCACTCGATTTTAGTCGAGTCAGAGTTTTTTCTGAGTAAGGGTTTTCTCCTGACTTTTTCTTGCTATATTTTTACCCAAGGATAAAAAATTATCAAAACATATTAAACTTAAACCGGTTAATCGACCTGTTTTAATCGATTATTCGGGTCGAATAATTATTTGAGTTTTTAATTATATGTTTCGACATTAACCGAAATAGAGGCGATTAATCGAGGAATTGGCTAATCGATTAACCGAATTGGAAACACACCACACGCATACTAAAAACAGATTGTCAAAGCACTTGATAACAAATTCTCATCATATAGATACATATCAGGATTCTTTGAGTATCTTATAGGTTATACAATTTCGGATCTTCTTTTCTAAAAAAATCATGTCACTAACAAAATAAAGTCTAGGAATTTTCCTACTATTTCCCGAAATTTCGGGATTGCGGAAAACTCTAGAGCCAATTTAGACGGTGACTTTGTTGCATGCAATTATTACGTGCAACTTTTGTTTGTAGGTGAACGGGATAGAGAAGCAAGCGGGGTAACAAAAAAGGCACGATTTTCGTTTTTCGTGCATGTTTCTGTTATATCTCTTTCACACTCATATGTATTCTTCTTTTGTTGCTTCATACAAATTAAGTTTTCGTGCAATTAAAGTCACTGTATAAATAGACATAACTTTGGAAGCAACTTTGAAAAGGAAATTAAGAAAGTTGCACGCAATCAATTGTATCGTATAAATTGGCTCTTATAAATAGATATTTAAAATATAGATTTGTTTATTTAAATTTTTTTCTTTCAGAAACCCTTAAATGATGATATTTTATATGATCTCATTGATATTTATAAAAACTACCCAAGTCTATGGAACGTTAATCATTTAGCTTTTACTGTAAAAGATAAACGTCATGAAACTATACAATCAATGTTGGAAGAAGTTAAAAAAAATATGAATCTCATTTTGGATATTTACAAATTGGAAAAACATTTAAGTTATATACACAAATCATACGCAAAGGATAAACAATTGAAATTGGAATGTGAAAACAAGCAATTAGACTTTCAGCCATCCTGTTCATATTATAATAAATGCGATTTTCTAGATTTACATCAGGGGCCTTTTAAATGTGCCGATTGTGGTGAAATAATTGAAACATATAATGACTTTGCAATACACAAATCTCAACATGATGGTTCAATACCATTTAAGTGCCAGGAATGTGGTATGGGTTTTAAAAAAATCACCAATTATACAATTCATGCTAAGCGACACTTACGTGTTTTTAAATTTCATTGTCAAATATGTGGCAAAGGTTATCCCTTTAATGCTGAGCTGGATCTTCATATGCGATCGCACACTGGTGCCCAGCCATATTTGTGTTCAGTATGTGGTGGAGGATTTCGCACGGCTATTAGTTATGATAATCATATTCGCAGACATGAGGAAAGATTTAAATATTTTTGTCACATATGTAAGAAGGGCTTTAATCATATGACCCGTTTAAATGATCATGTAAAGGCCCATCTTAATGTACGTGATGTTATATGCAACGTATGTGGCAAAGGTTTTACAAGTCGGAAATATTTAAACCACCATAAACGTATACATGAAGGAAAAAATTATAGTTGTAATATTTGTGGTAAAAGTTTTGCTCAAGATGCCGGTTTAAGAGCACATAAAAAATATCATGGTACACCAATTGGTATTAGTAGTGTACAAAAAGAACAAAATAAATATAAGATATAATAACAGAAAATAAAAACATATGTAAATATTATACTAGCATATGAGCATATTATTTATTTTTTAAGGGATTATACACAGGATTCTCAAAAAAATCGATTGTTTTTCGTAATATACGTATACAGTAATCCCCCTGATTTACGATGGCTCGCTTTACGAAATTTTGAAGTTACGAACATTATTAATAAAGTATAAAATTCGTTATACGAATGAAAAATTTGCTATTTCGAACAATTTTAATTTAATTTGGGAACTCCCCAAAAACAATAAGTTAAGTTCAATCATTCATTGTAATTTTCTTTAGTGCAAGTTGTGTAGTGTTTGAGTGAAGTCTATAACATACAAATTACAAACCGAAATAGGAGCATTTAATATAAATGTTTCTAAAAAAGAGGGTTTTTTATAACGAAGATTTTGGGTACGCATATATATATTTGTAATACAAACTTATACTAATATGGATCTCGTTTTACGAATATTTTAAATCCCTGGAACGTATCCAATATTTTATGTAACGAAAAGTTGTTCCTACAAATTTATGTTAATAAACATTGAAATGGCAGAAAAAATTCGTTTTCGGTTTAACTAAGCCAAGTTTAACTCACATCCCAAAAATTCGGCCTAAGTTCACAGTCTTATATTGTTAGCACAGTGGTTTGTAAAAATAGAATCAATACATTGTTAAATGATTTATAAAATACAATAAAGGAATCATAAAAAAATATGCTAACATTAAATAATAATAGTAAAATATATAAAAATATTCAAACAAAATGATCTAAAATACATATTAAAATAATCTAAAATATTTACAATCAAAAAGAGGACTACTGATTTTTCGTTATATTGAGCCCTTTTTGTTGTTTATTTTCAATCATTGTGTAATAATCGAAAAAAGTAGTAAAAGCAATCGAAGGTCGTTTAAAATAACCATCAATTTTCAACTGACAAAACGTAGAAAAAACGATTTTTGTGGTTTGTTTTTCAAATGAATTTTTTTTTAATTGTATGTAATTTTACAAAACACAACACACACATATATACGAGGGCGGATCAATAAGTCCGTGACTTTTCGATCTTCCCTCGTAGTTATATGAAATGCAACACAGCTCCCATCAAGTACCACCTGTTAATAGACTACCGTCAAATTTTGAGCAAGTTCCGTCACTTACTTTGCGCTTAACAGCTGTTCAAAACATACAACCTCGTGGCTTTTTTAAAAAATGGAAAAAGTGAATTTCAAGTGCTCATTAAACATTATTTTTGGCGAAAAACCGTCAATCAAACCAAGAAAAGCTTGATAAATATTATAGGGACTCTGCACTATCGATTTCAAGGTAAAAAAGTGCTTTACTGACTTTTGTTGTAGCCTTATAAGCACGGAAGATGCCAAACGTTTTGGACGCTCAGTTGCGGTCTCTACACTCAAAACAATTGAAAAAATTCAGGATATTGTAGTTATTAAAAATTAACCGTTTTCTTTTAGTTCAGTCTTGTGACTGTTTTATTAATTATTTCATTCTTATTGTCTAACTTATAGCTATATAAATATAAGCGTGAGACTTTGCTGACTCAAGCAAGTCTCACAGGTAGTTGGAGTGTGGATATACATACATACGACGTATGGGTGTTATATTGCATGATATAAATATGTACGACGTATGCGTATGCATGTCTGGTGCATGGCAATATAAACTTATCAAACACACTGCATCTTCCTTTTTAGGGAAAAAAGATCGATCAAGAGATGATCAATTAATCGATCTTTTTTATATACTTCATTTTATTTTATTAATAAAAAAAAAATTTTCTAATTCTTAATTTTTTTGATTTATTTTATATATGTTGTATTCCAGCCCAAATCGCACACTTTTTTCCTCGACCCTCTTCGATTTCGCAAATTTTTTGATATGTTTTAGCACGTAATCAAAGTGACTTGTACACCAATTTTCAGCCTTTTTTTCCACACAGGTTTTGAGAAATCAATTTTTGAAATTTTTGGGCGAACAAATTTCAAAAATTTCCAAAAAATTTGAAAATGTCGACATCTAAAAGTTGGGTATCATTTTGTTCGTTTTTAAATGTAGTTTTAGAAAAAAAAAATTTTAACGTAATTATTATTTGAAAATTATCGTTTAAAAATTAAAATAGGCTTTTTTAAAAAGTCCGACCCCTTCGATTTTTTTCAAAAAAAATCCAAAAATTCTACTCTCTATTGCGCAACTTTTAAGCCTAGGTTCGAGATGTACTCTCGATTTTTTCTATTTTTTTCGAATTTTGAAATTTTTTGATCCAAAACAAATCAAAACAATTTTATAATAAGGAATTAAATTATTTTAAGAGACTTAAAATATTTTATTTTTTATATTATTTTACATTTCATAAAAACTTAATATTATAACACTTTTTTTCACTTAACAAGTGCTTTTTGGATTTTTAATTATATTGTGAAGTATAAACTTATCTGAATGGAAAAACGGCTTAACTTTCACAATAGAATTTGATAAAGGCGTAATTTTATGAATTTTTTGTGTCGCTGGTATCGGTTTCGCATTTCTAAAGCGGTCTTCCAATTTTTCTTTCATCTTAGTATAATATTCAGTTTTTTAAAACCGGATATTTATATTTGGTAAATTTTGTAACGACCACTCAAATAATTGTATTGGTTTTAATATTTGTAAATGGGGTGGCAACTACAGACTAGCACGGGCGGCCATCCTTTTGACCGTCCATCACAAGGCCCTTTGACATGTGCCGTTGCAAAAAAAAATTCCACTCCGCATTTATTCCATAATCTTCTTTATAATAAGATAAATTAATAAAATGTTTATAATTTTTATATTGTTGAGGAGCACCATCAGAGAAGAAAAAAATTTTGTGCACTTCAGAAGCCAGAGATCTTATGAAATTGATGATAACCTCAGAGTAAATATTAACAGCAATAGCATCATGATTTAAGTACTCAGAAATTATAACTATACTTTGATGAATGAGTTCATTCATTATCTACTATATAATAAACAACCACCGTGTATATTGTCGCTTGATAGTTATTCCAGTGGAATCCTGGAGCAGCATCCTGAACAACGAACGCGTAATTTTCTGCAAAATCAACAATGACTATAAATTTATGTTCTTTTAAAGTCTCTTTAAGCCCTCTTAAATAAGCTGCTTGCTCTTTTGCAATAAAATTATGCGGTAATAAAGCAATCAGTTTTTCGCAAAAGCCGTCAACAAAATCAATCGTGCTTTTAATTGTTGTTTCTAGAGTTACTCGTGGAGTAGACACCCATTGTTTATAATTAATTTCTTCACATTTTTAACACATTTTTACTTATTTTGCACATTGAGTGAAAGAGAGTCAAAATCAACAACGTCTTAAATGTTGTAAGGTATGAGTACGATGGGTACTTCAAACTTTAGAGTGAATATGATGTTCGACAACATTGAATCAGCATCAAAATAATGAATCAGCATTCATGATGTAAAATATAACAAAATAAAATATTTTAAGCTTCTTAAAATAATTGAATTCCTTATTATAAAATTGTTTTAATTTGTTTTGGATCATATATAGCCAAAAAAAGTGAAATTATACATAATAGGGTGACATAAACAATTTTTTTTTTTCAATATTCGAAAAAAAATTTAAAAAAAAATTTCAAAATTCGAAAAAAAATAGAAAAAATCGAGAGCACATCTCGAACCTAGGCTTAAAAGTTGCGTAATAGTGAGTAGAATTTTTTTGGAAGAAATCGAAGGGGTCGGACTTTTTGAAAAAGTCGATTTTAATTTTTAAACGATAATTTTCAAATGATAGTTACGGTGAAAAAATTTTTTTTCTAAAATTACATTTAAAGACGAACAAAATTATACCAAACTTTTTTTAGATGTAGACATTTTTCAATTTTTTGGAATTTTTTGAAATATTTTTGACCAAAAATTTCAAAAATTGATTACTCAAAACCAGTATGGAATAAAATACTGTAAATTGGTGTACAAGTCACTTTGAATACGTGCTAAAACATAAAATTAGCGAAATCGAAGAGGGTCAAGGAAAAAAGTGTGCGATTTGGGCTGGAAATCTCCATATATATCTTTTTTTGTAAATAGTCATTTTAAAAAAAAGTTTTTTTTCTTATCGCTATTTTAGATTGCAGTCTATTATATTAAAAAAAATATTATATAATTTAAAACTAAAATTAACCTTATATTTATTATGGATTTCACAAACTGTACTTAGGAATAGAATTTATATTAGGGAGATATTTCCTTTTTTCCATTAGTATAAATTTTAGTTATATCTCTATGCACAGTTTGTGTTTTTCCCTTTTCATTCTCTATTTTAATGTTATTATTTTGTAACAATTTTATGACCTTGAAGGGTCCTATGTATTTATTTTCCAACTTATGACCTGTTTCGTTCCTAAGAAACACTAGGTCTCCTACTTTAATATCCAATTGATTTTTATTTTTATCATAATTAATTTTTTGTTTTTCCTTATGTTTCAATAATAGAGACTTAGCTCTAAGATAAGCTATTTCTAACCTATATTTAATTTCCTTACTATAGCTATCTATGTTGTAAATTGGATCTACCCTTTCCATCGAGTTGAATTCATGGAATCCGTTTGAGATTCTTCCGAATACAAGTTCATACGGCCAGTATCCATGTGTCACCGATGGGGTGGTATTAAAACAGTACGTGAAGTACTTTATCCACTCATCCCAATCGTCCCTTTGAACTGATATGTATGATCGTACATACTCATTAAAAGTTCTGTGACTACGTTCTACGGCCCCAAAGTCTGGTGATGGTGAGCCGTTGACGTTATGTTCCCTATCTTTAAATATTTCGATAAGTCACTCATTATTGAATTTTTATGCTCTGTTCCCATGTCCGTAATGAACGTCTTCATTGGACCATACAGAAGTATAAAAGATTCGAATATAGCTCTTGCAACCGTTTTCGCACTTTTTTCTTGTATTGGTATAGTAACCCAATACTTTGTTAGGTCACATATAAGTGTGACTGCTTACTCATTGCCATTCTCCGTGCGAGGTAATGGTCCGATGGTACCCACTAACACAGTGTCGAAAGCGTTTGTTGGAGTTTCCGTTATTACGATGAGGCTTTTTGTATGCCCTGTAGTCTTGGCCTGTTGACCTTTCCGACATGATTTGACGTATTTTGATATGTCTTTAATCAAGTTTGGCCATCGGAAGTATCTTATTATCTTGTTGAATGTTCTTGTTATCCCAGTATGCCCTCCTTGCACTGGGTCATCATGATATCTTTTGATAGTGGAAATAATCTCGTCCTCTTTTTTTCAGCTGGGTCACCCTTGGAAGTAGCGCTACTTTTAAATTTACTAAATTTTCATTGCCCAAGGCCTTAAATTCATTTATAGTGACAAATTCGAAAATTTGTTCAGTGGGTGCCATTTGTACTTTGACGATACCGTGTTTGCCGGCCGACGATTCCAGCCTTGGGAATAATTGTCCTAGGTCAATTTTCCCATTAACAAACAAGTCGTCTGTTATTTTCTCTTGGATAATTTTATTGCCACGCTTCAAGAAGCAGTGGTCAGAAATCATTTTCAATTTCGGATATTTTCTGACGCCATTATAATTTAAGACTTCATATATATTGGGCTCTTTGTTTTCTTCTTGCTGATTGAGGTTCCTTTTGTCTGGTTCCGTCCGTTTTGTGGATGATCTCGTTGATACTCTTAATATCTTTGAAATGTTTGTAGTCATTTCTTTTAAATCACCTATCGTTATTCTCGATAGTGCATCTGCAGCAAAATTTTCTTTGCCTCTCAGGTATTCTACTGTGAAGTCATATTCTTAAGATCTAGTATTATACGAGTAAGCTTCGAACTTGGGTTCCAGGTAGGTTAGTAGGCGATGGTCAGTTTTGACCACAAAGTGTGTACCATACTCGTATGGTCTGAAATAGGTAATTGCCCAATGGATTGCAGTGAGCTCTTGCTCAATTGTAGACTTGTTACTTTCACCTTTAGTGAGAGTTTTTAAGTCGTAGGCGACGGGAAGTTGTCTGCCTTCATACTCCTGGCTAAGTACTGCCCCGCATGCGTGCTTGCTTGCGTCTGTAGTGATACAGAATGGTTTCGTGAAGTCCGGATATTGTAGAATCCGGGGATTCATTAACGCCTTTTTCAGACAATCGAATGCCATTTGGCATTCTGCTGACCATTGAAAGGTCACATTTTTCCTTGTTAACCTTGATATGTGACGGGAATAATCGGCAAAATTCGCAATGATTCTTCTATAATAATAACAGAAGGCGATAAATATTCTTGCTCCGTCAGCATCAGTTGGGACTGGATAGTCTCTGATTGCTGTGTACTTGCTTTCAGCCGGAAGAATGCCCCTGTCAGTACATTTATGCCCAAGATAAGTGACCTCGTGCATAAAAATGTGCATTTATCTGGATGTAGTTTTAGATTGTACTTTCGGCATAGTCCGAAAACATCAGTTAAATTTTTTAACATATGTCCTTCCGAACATCCCAGTACCACCAAATCATCCATATACAAAAATGCTTCTGATGACGTTAGGCCAGAAAACGCAAGAGTCATCATGCGTTGAAATTAATTTGGAGCAATCTTGAGTCCATATGGTAATCGCTTGAAACGATAAGAGCAATTTCCTGTAGAAAAGGAAGTAATGTCTTTGGAAGACTTATGTAACTCTATCTGGTGGAAACCCCACATCAAGTCTAAACATGAAAAATATTTCGCGCGTCCCAATTGAGCAAGAATATCGTCTATTCTTGAAAGTGGGAATTTGTCTGCAATCAATTTCCTGTTCACTTGGCGATAATCGATCACCAATCGCCATCTTCTACCCTCGGAGTTTGGTAATGACTTCTTAGGAACTAGTAGTAAAGGACTGTTATAGTCTGAAGTGGATGGTTCTACTATCTCATCGTCTATTAGTTTTTTGACTTGCCTATTAACCTCCGCATTATGGGCTTGTGGTATTCTGTATTTCCTTATATAGCTTGGTGTTCGCTTAGTCTAAGCCTTTGTTTGTAAAAATTATTTGTCGAAACCAATTCAGTGTCAAGTTCGAATATATCGCTATATTCCGTACAGTCTCGTAAGATCCCCTTTGAACCGATCAGGAAAATTCCGACTGAGCCTCTCCAGAACCTGTTTGGTTCTTGTCTCAGACTCTCCTGATGTTCGTAATATGTCATAATTTGACAGACCATCTGTAATTTTTTCACCGGCACATAGTGCCGTATCACAACTGTTTGTGTTCAATATCCTTACGTATGCATCATCTCCATGAACAATAGTGTTCGCAATATAAATGTTGTATTTCTTGGTTAGGTACCAATAATTTTCCCTGCTTTGATTGAAGGACTACTTTTCTTATCGGTATCTTGATCGAATTACTAACACAGGTGTTAGTCATTGGAATTGTGAATTGTTGGAAATTCTCTGGTCGTAGTACGAGGAAATCCTTATTTCACATAAAATCCAGTCTACAATTGAATTCTCTGAGGAAGTCAAGACCAATGATTCCATCGCATGTTATAGGAAAATCATTCAAAATCGCATGGAACTTATGCGTTACTAAAATATTTTCGAATCTGAGGTCTACTCTCGTAGAGCCAATTGATTTGGCAGTACCCTGACCTATTCCACTAAGAGTCACTATCTCTCTATTATTCAAAGAGTCTGTTTGAAATATATTCCCAATTTTCAGCAGTGATATGTCTGCTCCTGTATCCACAAGTAATGTTAATAAATTCCCAGTTGTACCATATAATCTTAAAAAACACTCCTAAACTAAGGTTGAGCTTATATATTCTCCTATTCATTTGCTCAGAGGCTGGTCCCGGTTTCCCTAGCCATTGTTGTGATCATTGATCATCCTCACATTTCCGTTGCTATTTCGGGCCCCACGGATGTTCCCGCGGCCCCTATTATTAAAATCACTATTTCGTCCATTACCGCCACCCCGGTAGGCACTCCTACCACGGTTATTCCAGCCATGGCGGTTATTTCCCCGGTAACCTCCACGGTTATTTCCGCGGTAGTTTCCCGGTTGCCTCCGGCTATCCATGGATAAGACAGCATTTTGTTGTCCGGATTATGCCGCTTTTGCTCATAATCGACCACCAATGGAATCGTGAAACAGCTTAGTTTCCATGGCAAAAATCCATGAAATAGACTTAGAATTGCCCCCTCATTCGTCTTATTCTCCGGATTTAGCCCCCAGTGACTAATTCCTATTTAGCCCATGGCAAAAAACTATGAAGTAGACTACGAATTGCCCCCTCATTCGTCTTATTATCCGAATTTAGCTCCCAGTGACTATTTCCTATTTCGGTGGAAAAAGATTTAGCTCCAACGATGAAATTATTGATCAAACAAATGCCTATTTTATGGACCTCGAAAAATTCTGCTGTTAAATGCAAAGTAAATTACGGACAAAATTTGACAGTAGTCTATAAACAGAGGGAAGTTCGAAAAGTCACAGACTTACTGATCCGCCCTCGTACATATATTTTATTTTTCTGTGTGTGTAATTATATTTGAATAATTTCTTGTATTTTTTTAAAATAGTTTTGTATATAAACAAACTATTTTGGTAAAAAAAAACAAAAATGAATTTTTATTTTAAGAAACAGAAAACATAAATTTTTGCATTTAACAGAGAATATCAACTCCTACTCAATGTCTGTAAATTTTTATAGTTTGTTTTTTTGAATTCAAATAGTTAAAAAATATATTTCTATGAATTTTAATTGATTCTTCATTTTAAACAAACTCTACGAATTACTTTTTAAATAAACTACAGTCGGTAACGGAAAATATATTGTGAGTGTACTTTTAATTGATACTGGTAAACTGTTCCAAAGGCGAATAGCGTTTATACAGTGCGGAGCATAATTATAAACGCACACAAAATATGCTCATATTTTTATTATTGACAATGTAAATCACCGTTATTATTTTTAAAATTTTAGAGTTTAGAGAGAAGAAGTTGCATAAACAAAAAAATAGCAACAACTAATCATCGTAAGTACCATTATCTTTACTTTGCTCAAACAAAGCCAAAGTTTAATAATTAATTACACCACCTTTATTATGTATTACATTAAATTATCTATTTGGCATACTTTTTATTAAATTTGATATTATGTTTTTATCGAAATTCTGCCAGGCGTCAATAACAGCAATTTTTAATTGCTGAATATTGTCATACTGCCGGTTTTCCTTATAAACTTCTCTTGTTAGTAGTCTCCAAATGTTCTCTATAGGATTGAGGTCTGGGGAGCAAGCTGGCCACGTCATAACTTGAACGCCATTGTCGTTCAACCAGGAATTAGTCGCGCGACTAACATGAATTCTCGCGTTGTCTTGTTGAAAAACAATAGTCAGCACCTTTGCATCTTATAAACGGCAATAAATTCATTCGTAACACTTCGATGTATTCCTCTGAGTTCATGTGAGTACCGGGAAACGCCAGTTCCAACATTCCATCAGCACAAAAAGCTCCCCAAACCATTAAACTGCCTCCACCGAAATTACGTTTAGAAAACAATTGAGGATCCTTTTTCAAAACTCGTCAATACGTATCAAAACCATCTGGGCCATCCAAGTTCCATTTTTTCTCATCAGAAAAAATTTCCTTGAAAGAAATAGAACAATTTAAGTAGGTTACAAAAATTAAATTTACCATCTTACCTTGGCGAAGTTGGTTTGCATATTTTTTCTGACAAATTCAAGCCTTGCTGCCTTGACAAGCTAAAAGACGAGGTGCCGATTTCAATTTTTGGCGGCAAATGTGCCCAGATGATCTGAGCACTCTGTGGACAGTCCATTTCGACACATTTAGTCCACAATCATGGGCGATTTGATAATAATGCAACGTTTATTCTGGTCTGACAGATTGCTTTTTGACCACCTATTCTGTTTTTTCCATATTCTTCAGGATTACGTAAAAAATTCCGAACAATAGCGGCAGACCGCGTCAACGTTTCAGTAATTGCACGCTTGCTGTAGCCTTCATTAAAATAAGCAAGAATTTTGCCTTTTTTAGTTTCAGATAGCACTTTACCACGCGGCATTTTAATACATAATTATCGACAACAGCGATCAAATAATTAGTTGTTAAATTAATCCAATAGTCAATAGTTGATAACACAAATTAACCATAATGTACTTATTGCGTTTATAGTGATGCTCCGGCAGAATTTTCGAAAAATAACGGTACTTACCGTGATTAGTTGTTGCTAATTTTTGTTTGTGCAATTTCTTCTCTCTAATCTCTAAAACTTTTAGAATAATAATGGTGTTTTACATTGAAAATAATAAAAATATGAGCATATTTTGACTGCGTTTATATTTATGCTTGGCACTGTATAATATTGCCATTCACACATCAAAGTATGATTGACTGTTCTTAAGTTTTTAGTACTGGAATAGAATCTGACAAATTTTAGACGTTTAAACAGATAATCTGGCTGATGCGAGTTAATTATTTTATGTAAAAAATAAGTTGGCGAATGCACAGTAAATTTTCAAATTTAACTCTTTACAGTTTTTTAATATATGTATCTCGATGTAGCATCAAATCTTCTCAGACAAAACATGTATCTTATGATATTGTTATACAACACTTTTAATCTACGATTGCTTTCAGCATCACAGCTCGAGAAGACCTCGGAACCATACATCAAGACTGGCATCAAGTAAGTTTTAGCTAGTACGGTTCTTACAGTACTAACTTTCCACCCACAGGATTGAGACTTAGTCCATTAGCCGCAGCCCACATGAAAACACGTTTTAAAGCCGAACATCATCAGCATACATTCCTATCATACAATGATTTAGTTGTTTTGCGAAGTCATTGGCATAAATTGAAAAGAGCATAGGGTCCAGTACAGCCCCTTTGGGGCACTTCTGACTGCTGGAAGGAAATTAGAAGATTCTGCCTTAGATTCGACGCATTGAAACCTAAAAGTATGATGCAACTAAATTGGCAAAAATTGGGAGAAAGTTCATAAATTTTTCCAGTTTTTGTTTTAGTACCACGTAGTCGACTGTGTCAAACGATCTAATAACACTAGTATAGTCAAAATTCCATCGTCAACTTCCTTTCAAATACTTTCCTCAACATCAGTTAGAGCTGTGATATAACTAAAGTTGTGTCGTTCAAAAACAAACTGGTTCAATTGAACTACTCTTTACATTGAACTAGTGATCTAGTTCGTAATCTTCAGCTCTTTTAGGTCTTAAGATCTTTTAGATATACAGCTCTTTTAGATCTTTCGCTCTTTTTCTGCAATAATACACCTTTTCCTATTGTATTTCAGAAATAGTCAATTGTATTTCAGAATAGTCAATTGTATTTCAGAAATTGTCAATTGTATTTCAAAATATTCAATTGTATTTAAGAAATAGTCAATTGTATTTCAGAAATTGTCAATTGTATTTCAGAAATTGTCAATTGTATTTCAGAAATAGTCAATTGTATTTCAGAAATAGTCAATTGTATTTCAGAATATTCAATTGTATTTCAGAAATAGTCAATTGCATTTCAGAATAGTCAATTGTATTTCAGAAATAGTCAATTGTATTTCAGAAATTGTCAATTGTATTTCAGAATATTCAATTGTATTTCAGAAATAGTCAATTGCATTTCAGAATAGTCAATTGTATTTCAGAAATAGTCAATTGTATTTCAGAAATTGTCAATTGTATTTCAGAAATTGTCAATTGTATTTCAGAAATAGTCAATTGTATATCAGAATAGTCAATTATATTTCAGAAATAGTAAATTGTACTTCAGAATAATCAATTATATTTCAGAAATAGTCAATTGTATTTCAGAATAGTCAATTGTATTCCAGAATAGTCAATTGTATTTCAGAAATTGTCAATTGTATTTCAGAATATTCAATTGTATTTCAGAAATAGTCAATTGCATTTCAGATTAGTCAATTGTATTTCAGAAATAGTCAATTGTATTTCAGAAATAGTCAATTGTATTTCAGAAATAGTCAATTGTATTTCAGAATATTCAACTGTATTTCAGAAATAGTCAATTGCATTTCAAAATAGTCAATTGTATTTCAGAAATAGTCAATTGTATTTCAGAAATAGTCAATTGTATTTCAGAAATAGTCAATTGTATTTCAGAATATTCAATTGTATTTCAGAAATAGTCAATTGCATTTCAGAATAGTCAATTGTATTTCAGAAATAGTCAATTGTATTTCAGAATAGTCAATTGTATTTCAGAAATAGTCAATTGTATTTCAGAAATTGTCAATTGAATTTCAGAAATTGTCAATTGTATATCAGAAATCAATTGTATTTCAGAAATAGTCAATTGTATTTCAGAAATTGTCAATTAAATCCCATTGAAAACATATGAAGCAAAGTAAAAATATATGTCAAAACAAATATAACTGTGCCAGAACTAAATCCGCAGCGATTGCTTTACCTTGAGGCAATAATCGACACTGCCAAAGCCACAATAAGTACCACTGATTGTGCCAGAGCCATACAGCACAGCACAACTTTCCATGAGTTGGCATGAAGACATGCCCGTTGGCATATAATACAATGTTTTTGTTGATGTTGTTTATTTATTCAAAAAAACCAATTAATATTGCATGTTTTGATAAAAGTTTTAAAACATATACATATTTTTTACATTTTTATATATGTACATATTTTTGATAATTTTTTATACATATTTTTGACGTTTTTCATTATATATTTTTTATATATTTATATTTTTTTATTTATTTTAATAGTTTTGAACTCTATTTATAATCTATGCAGTATAAAATGGGCTAAAAAATTAGATAATAAAACTCTATGCTGTTGTTCTTTTTTTATTAATTTTTCATGAATTGAATTATTTTGTTTTTTCAAATAACATCTTATTGTTTTTGTTAATAAAACCTGTATTTGTCAAATAAAATAGAGCATTTTTAAATGATTGCAAGTACTATAAAAAAGTAAGTAAAAAAATTATTTAAAAACAACGCAATAACGAAACTAAATATAACAACTCCAAAACGTAGGGTGTACTGTTTTTTTATTTCTGAAATACAATTGACAATTTCTGAAATACAATTGACTATTTCTGAATACAATTGAATATTTTTGAAATAAAATTGACTGTTCTGAAATTCAATTAACTATTTCTGAAATACAATTGACAATTTCTGAAATACAATTGACTATTCTGAAATACAATTGAATATTTCTGAAATACAATTGACTATTCTGATTAGCTTGATGCATGGAAATATTAATGAATTTTTTATTAACATCATCAGGGTTATCTGCTGGGTAATCCATAATAGTTTTTGCCCTTCCTTTTTCCATGTTCTTTTGGTTTGTACTGATTTGGTAAATTTGTCAGCATAAAAATTAGATTTCGCATACCTAATGGATTAAGTTACTGCATTTCTGGCAACACAATAATTTCTCTGAAGTTCTATGGCGTTTCCACAGTGAGTATATATTGTCACGCTCATATATTAAACGCCGAATTTCAGCCGAGAACCATGGCTTTAGAACATTATTAACTTTCTTTAATTTAATAGCAACTGTAGCATTGTATGTCAAAGGTACATCATGTAAAAAAAGTTTATATATAATTATAAATGGTCATGTAAGGCAACATAAACTAGATATAATCATATCTGACATTGGTTCCTAATAGATTGGTTTATATGCTGCCATATATAATTGTATATAACTAAATATGTACCACTATAAAGTTATATCTGCGTTATATATTTAGATATAATTATGTATGGTTTTAGGCAAAACATTTTTAAACGTGTTTCAATAACTGATGCGAATGGAACGATACTTATTGTTTTTCAAATAACTTTTAAATGCTCTTCCAAAATTCTCCATCAAGTTAGTTTGCATTAAAAACGAAGTCAGGGGCGGAATTACGGCATTCGTGATTGAATGAATTTATTCGAAAACTGATTATTTTAATATATAACTACAATAATACTAACAATGAAAACACCAACTATATAAATATTTTATTTTAAGGGTGTGTGTAAAATGGTAGCAAAGTATGCTTCTTGGTAAATTTTTGAGAGTTTTGAGGTGAATAAAATTTCCCTAGCCCATAGGGCTAGTAGAATTTGTGACATAAGAATAGAGAATTTTGAAGTTTTAAAGTTTGAAAGATTTTAAAAGCAAAATGAAAACAAAACAAATAAATAAATTCAATTCTTTTTCACACATAAAAATTTAAAACTTTTTCACCATAAAAAAAATATTTTTTACCATGCCGCTACTGTTTCACACACACCCTAAGAAATAAAAAAAATAATTTCAATCGAAAAGTTACGATCATAAATGCCGTAATTCGACGCCAGTTTGCAAATAGCTTAATTATAAATTTAACTACAAAATTAAATCTACTCCTAGACAATCAATGTTTTGAATTAAAATTAAAACAAAATTACAATTATTCGAGGATCAAAATAAATATGTTTATTCGCGAATTAAAAAATAAATAAAAATAATTCGCGCCAATCATATTATTTATTGATTCTTGAATTTAAAAATCTTTTTTGAATGTTTGAAAATAAATATTTTTAAATAAATTTTTAAAGCTCTATCTGAAACACACCTATGAATTGAAACGAATTAAGGCAATGACTGATTTTTATGACGTTAACAAAATCGATAATATAATTTATGAGTTAAAAAGCTTTAATTTAACTCACACATCGCTCGACGAGCCTATGTCGCATAACACTACCATAATTAAGGAATTGTTTTTCTAAATTTGAATTTGTTTAAAATCCACCAATTTCTAGAGATTGTCAAAAAATTAAAAACTTTTTAAACGTAATAAAAATCAATACTTCATATATTGCATCGCTCCTTAATATTTTCTTCAAGACCTAAAACTTTTGAAAAATTTTAACGTCGAAACAAAATATATTTGCCAAAAATATTTGTATTTTTTTTTTTGTATTTATTAAAAAATTTTATGAGAACTGTGGACTATGTCCTGGGGAGGCGTCTTGCGATTAGGTGGCAATTGGTAAATTTCTTATAAATATATTTAACAGCATGGTAAATTAAAATATTTGCATAAAACTAAGTTTTTACATGCATCAAGCTTTTGTAAGGAGACGTCTAGTTACAGCTAACACAAATTTAAAGATGAAATTAGTTATCAACTAATAACACTGCACAACAATTTTAAACTTTTTCCAAAATTACGGTGTTCCGACGACTGATTCTTGTTAAGGAGACCAAAAAAAAAAAAATATACGTGTGTCGGCATTTTGATAGTTTACATCGGAATTTCATTTTAGAGGCGGTTTAAGTTTCAAAGCCCTGGCCTGTTTTTGCAGCATATGGGTATATAATACTATGTTTTCTTTACATCTGATGTGCAGGGTATGTTCAGCAACTTTGTAGATAATAGTATGACAAATATTTTTGTACAACATATTAACCCTATAACTCCCCCACATAACGGCATTTTTGACTAAATTCTAAGAAATTGTAAAAACCACCTCGAAAAAGGGGAAGGACGGGGATGAAATGTTCTACAAAAATGTTGGCCATAAGATTATACTATATATGTCCGAAAACACTAAAGCCCAAAACTTAACACAAATACCAAAAACCAGACAAATTCAAGATTGCTCATCAAATTTCTAGTCAGATTTTGGGATGACCTAAATATTATGTAGGTCATCCCAAAATTTGACTGGAAATCTGATGAGCAATCTTGAATTTGATTGGTTTTTGGTGTTTGTGTTAAGTTTTTGGTTTTGGTGTGTTCTGACATATAAGTAGAATTTGATGGCCAACATTTCATCCCCGCCCTTCCCCTTTTCCGGAATGTTTTTTACAATTTGTTAGAATAAAGCCAAAAAATGCCGTTATGAAGGGAGTTAGAGGGTTAATATGTTCTACAAAATATTTGGCATACCGTTATTTACAAATTTGCTGAACATACCCTACACCTCAATTGTAAATAGAACATATTTTTATATACCGATATGCTGCAAGAACAGGCCAGAGCTGGAAAACTTAAACTCTAAAATGAAATTTCGATGTAAACTATCAAAACGCCGACACACGTATATTTTTTTTTTTTGGTCTCCTTAACAAGAGTCAATCGTCGGAACCCCGTAATTTTTTTTGTGTTGAACTGTGTAATTGTAATAAATGTCTTAAGGGAATTCGTTTTAGGCTGGTTAAACTAGTTCCCAATTTAATGGCGGCTTTTTTATAATTTTAACTAAGATACAAAGCAAATCATAATCAATCAGAAAGTGGACGGGTATAAATGCAGAAGATTTCTGCTAAATATAAAAAGTTAGTCGAAAATGCACAGCCGTGACTTTTCTTCTTTCACCTTCTACAGGGTGGCAACTCAATCAAAAAGTTTTTAAAAGTGGGTTGATTAAAATGTACCTAATTTCTTACTTACTCTCTATTTTCATTAATTCTTTAACACTTAATGCAAATTAAAAAAAAGATATTTACTTTCATGTGAAAAAATAGGGACACTTGCATGCAACAAATTTAAAGTAAAACAAGTAAAAAAGGGATAAATTCGGCTGTGCCGAATCTTTGAATACCCTCCACCAATATCCTAAAAAGATGTTCTCTTCTGTTTTTGATACAAATAATATAAAAAAACTTTTGAAGCAAAATTATGCAGGAGAAAAAATTTTTTGAGGTGAAAAACTTTTTTAGATGTGAAAAGAACTTTTTTGTTGGAAAAAAAATTTAGAGGTGAAAAAAAATTTTTAAGGTGAAAAAATTTTTTGTGGTGAAAAAATTTTAGAGGTTAAAAAATGTTTGAGGTGAATACAAAATATTTACTGCTAAGCGACTGGTGAAAAAATATGAGAAAATATGTTATGTATCAGTCGCTGCTATGAAATTGTACTAAATTTGTATGGGCAATTTAGAGGCACCTTCACATTTTCACTAGTTTTTTTAAACATGGACTGCACAAAAAACACATTTTAAAGCATATTTTTTGTCAAATACTCAATTTTGTTCCGGCTAATGGGAACTAGCTCTGCAGCTAAATATGCCTAATGGAAAGAATGCACTTTCTGATTCGCCACGTATTGATAAATAGTTGCAACGAATGTTCTTTCTTTAAAAAATTAAAGTGTGTTTGTCTAATAGAGAGAATACAGCAAAGAAATTAATTTATTAAAGAAAGAACATGAGTTGTAACTATTTGTCAATAGATGGCCCATCAGAAGGTGCCATCTCCATTACGCATATTTTGCTGCAGAGCTAGTCTCCATTAGCCATATTGTGCTACAATATGCAGCAGAGTATTATTGATTTTCTATTTTCTTCGTAACATAAATAAATATTTGCCAAAAACTATGAAAAATATATGTTTTATGTGCATATTATACCTTAATTTTTTAAATCAATATTCATTTAGATGTTTAAGAGCAAAATATTGCACTTTATTCATGTGTATTTTTTTATAAAAGAAAAAATTAACATATACATACATTTGGCAATCCCTCAATTCTCAAAAATACAAATGGAATAAAAAAATACTATTTTCCTCTATGAAAATTTCTTTTTTGACATAAAAATGTGAAACAAATGCTTTTATTATGTCAAACATTTGAAAAATTGACTTTAATATGTAAAAAGTCTACTAGCAACATCTGAATGCATTATAATTTAAATATGTAGTTAATTTAATATTTTTGGTAAATAAATTAATTGATAGCCTAATCCAAGGCTATATCGCCATGGGACAGGATATAGTTTTAATGTGATTCTGCGCCACCTATTCAAAAGTAGCAGCACTAAAGCAATTATGTATTTTGCTCTTTCTTTATATATAAATTTCTTTGGACCTAGCCATGGGGCAGGGTATTGTTTTAGTTAATTCAGCGCCACCTATTCAAAAGTAGGGGCACTAAAGCAATTATGTATTTTGCTCTTTCTTTAGATATAAATGTCTTTGGTTACAAAAACACAAAATACATTTTATGGAATGAAACGAAAAACCAACAAAGCTTAACAGAAAAACCCAATCTGGTTTACTATATCTCCTATAGTAGCCAAAGAATTGGAGATATTTGAACTGAAAATCCTAAGAAAACTTTTGTTATTTAGTTTTAGTAATCTTATTTATTTAGTTTTAGTAATGTTATTTACAGAGGTCTGCTCTGTTAGCAACTTTAACATTGTTGCTTTTAACGTTAACTTAGTTATTACAGTAACACACATATAGCTCTAAGAATGTTATTATTCTCATAGTATGAACAAGAAGAAGACTTAATAACATTTTTACTTACTTAACAGAAAACAAAAAAAGATACAGAAAAATTGTACAAATTTGTATGGAAAATTTAGAGGTACCTTCACATTTTCACTCATAACTTTTGAACCGCTTGACCGATTTTGCTCATTTTAAATACCAAACTGCTCGGGAGGATGTTCAATAATCTGGGCTTGCGTCTTCGCGTCGTGATCGCCATTTCAACAGACAGACAGACGGACAGACAGACGGACACCGCTAAATCGACTTAAAATTGCACAAGGATCACGAATATATATACTTTATGGGGTCTTAAACCTATATTTCGACATATTACAAATGGAATGACAAACTGATATATACCCTCACCATATATGGTGGAGGGTATAACAAGTAAGAGCGGCTAAATTCGGCTATGCCGAATCTTATATACCCTTCACCATGGTTGGGAAAAAACTGAAGCTTATATATAGACATATATGGAATGGACAGATTTATATACGGACGCCTTTAAGAGGAAATTAACCATTTAGTTTGGTGATAAAACTTGGACTCGGGAAGATTTATGGTTCCAGAAAATAGGTATTTAAAAAAAATTTATGTTTTGGGCATAACTTTTTTGTATCTGAACCCATATTTACGAGTTTTTCAGCAAATATGTTATACTAAAGGTTTTCGATCTTTTGCTATATAAGACGTATCCATAGGTCATATTACAGCTCTAGAATAGTGTTTGTTGTTTGTGTATAAAAGGTGAAGAGGTGAAAGAAAAGAATTTCAACAAATCGTTAAAAGAAATCACTAGAACTGCATGTGTTTTATTTCTACAAAAACGTTTGATTTAGCTGGTAAAATTGCATTTGGGATTTTATTTCGCTTTTTTATTAAAAATATTTTTAATTTCTTTAGCTTAATTTTAAAAATTTGAAGGAAAATAGTTTATATTTTTTTTTTTATAAATTATTATAAGTTATGACCTAAAATAGTTGCACTCAAAGGGAAATTATGTATAAAATTTTCTTAATATATGAGAAATAAAATGGTTTAAAAATCTTTTTATAAATTCTTTTAAGTCGGAGCAAAAAATAGAAATAAAACCGATTGTATTTTGTTTGTATCAGAGGGGTTTTATAAAAATTTTGATGTTTTTAGCCTATTTATGGATTATTAAATTCTTAATATAAAATTTTATTTAAATTAATTATTAAATGTTAAAAAAAACAAAAAATAAACTAAAAAAAAAATCTTAAGAAAATAAAAAAAAAGTACGAAAAAAAAGTGAATTGACCGGGATTCGAACACGCGACCCTTCCACCTGTGGTGAAGGGTATAAAAACGTTTGTATTTTGTTTGTATCAGAGGGTTTTTATAAAAATGTTGATGTTTTTAGCCCTTTTATGGATTATTTACTTATTAATATAAAATTTTATATAAATTAATTATTAAATGTTAAAAAAAAAAACCAAAAATAAACAAAAAAAAAAAGTCTTAAGAAAATAATAAAAAAAAAAATGTACAAAAAAAAAGTGAATTGACCGGGATTCGAACCTTGAACCCGCGGCCTTAGAGAAAAAAAGAATTTGTGACATAGCGTCTAGACAACTGAGCTATTGAAGCTCACATAAAATCATCGTCAATAGAGGTACATATATAAAAGTCTTCGTTCATTAGAGATTTGTTTAGTTTTTATTTAAATGACAAATCTTTGTATGTGTGTTGTTTGTGTATAAAAGGTGGAGATGAAAGAAAAGAATTTTCACACATGGATGTGTTTGTTATGCGTAAACAAACAAAGGGATTTTACCGGAAAAATTAGAGATAGACCTGGTTTTTTGCTAATATCTCAGCCATTTATTAACCGATCTGTCTGATTTTTAATAGCAAACAGAAATGAATCACATGTAACAGAAATAAAAAACAATCAAGTCCTCATCACGTCTGGGTTCTTCGGAAAACCCATTTCAACACACAGACGGACATACGGACATCGTTAAATCAACTTTGCTCTTCATAAGGACCTAGAATATATATACTTTATAGGGTCTAAGATCAATATTGTAGAAATTACAAACGGAATGACAAACTTATATATACCCTTCCACCTGTGGTGAAGGGTATAAAAACACACATACATTTTGGGAAGAAACCAACAATATTATTTTTAGATTATAATACAACAATAATTCTTCATTTTATACAACAATTCAAACTTTTTTGTTGCAATTGAAAAAAGAGCATTAAAAAGAATTAAAATTTCTTAAAGTCGAATGTGAATAAAAATAGGGACAGTAAGAAAATGGTTTAAAATATTATTAGTATTTGATATTTTTTGATGGAAATATAATAGTGGTCTTTGTATCTTATAGATGGACCCATTTCTGTAACATATTTATGTAAATAAGTGTGCCAAGTATGGAGCCAAGGGTGAAAAAGGTATGGGACAAAGAAAATCGGAACAGATTGCCATATGCATGGAATTTTAAAATTTTGTTTGTCCCAGACTACTTCGTTGTTATTTTTTATCAATTCTAAGCCAAACAAAAGAAGACCTGATCACTATTAAGTCCCTAGAAAGCTGATTTCCTATCGAAAATCAGAAATTATTTACAAATTTTAAAGAGCATCGAAAGTTAAATTTTGTTTATTTTTTGGGTTTTTCAATTCACATTGCAATAATTAGTTGATAGTTTTTAAAAGTAGACGTGTTTAGCTACATAATGACATTTAGAGATTTATTCTACGATTTATAATTTTAAATTTCAAGACCAAGTAAATTATAAGTACGGTTTTACTATATTCCTAAGTCGAAGCAACCGGATAATAAATGATACAATTAAAGCGGAAACGATCAAATAACTCTTGTTTGTTAATTTTATTATCAAATAAGTAAGACTTTTAAAATATTTAATGCATTCAAATCTTGTTTTGCATCATGATAATTTTTTTTTTTTGTTATTTTTATTTTTAGAATTAAGTACAATTAAGATTACCAAAAAGTTTATTCAACGTCTGATAATTAAAAACTATAAATGTTAAATAAAAACATTGATGCATTCAGTTAGCTAAGTTAGCAAGTGTCCCTATTTTTTTCACATGACTGTATATTTGCAGAAAATTGTTTGGAAGGCATTTAGTGAAAATAGAAAAATCTAAGTAAAATTATATATTATCTATATAAAAATATATAAAATTGTATATAAAATTAGATATACCCATTTTTCGGATATAATTATATCTAAATGTATATACATACTTATATATAATCACCAATCCACCAATTTCCGCATAAAATTATATATAATTCTATATAATGTAATATGGGACTATAAATAATTAAATATGTGGCCATATATAATTATATATGGCCCCATGTATAATTTTATATGGCCTCATATCAATTTTTTTAATCGGGTAATTTCTTATTTATTTTCTGTTGTTATTAATTCCTTTATTTGCAGAAAATTGTTTATAATTTGGAAGGCATTTAGTAAAAATAGAAAAATCTGGGTAAAATTACATAGGGGTTTATTTAAATCAAAATATATAAAAATTTATATAATTATATAAAATTAGATATACCCGGATATAACTATATCTAAATATATCAAATCATATCTAAATGTATATAATATATCTAAATGTATATAATTACCATTTATTAATTGAAAATTGTTTAATATAGTGTCATATAAAATTATATATAATTATATATGGTCCAATATTTAATTTAATATCCCTTATACAGTTATATATAATTATATAAGGCAGTTATATTCAACATAAAATATTTTTTTTGTTTTAGCTTTTGCGATTCTGCATTAAATAACAACAATATTAGCAAAATTGCAACTTCAAAATAATTTTTGGGAATATGCCGATTCCAGTTTTCCCATATTTGCAGCTTCTCTTTAGAAAAAATATGTATTGAAATATACTTTTAAGAAAAAATATGCATTTATAACAAAGTATACATAATGAATCGATGCAATCTGGAAGCAAATTTGTTGATAAGCAAATATATTTGGTTAATGTTTTTATCATTCTAACGAATATTGTTGTTTTTGACATATTCAATTATATTATTGTTTTGATGTACATCATAAATGTTAAGTATCATTTCTTAATGATTTATTTTTTGTAGCTTTCAAATTAAACTTCAAAATAAATTAATATTTTTTATTTACATAATTATTTTAAATGTTTTTTTTTTATAATTTTTGCACAATCAATCCATTCATTTATTAAAAATAGGCGATTGAATGGCCCCAGGAATAGTAAATTTAAGTAATAGCAATCTGCTTTCGATCGTTTGTTATAACGTTTTCATTTCTAAAATTCATTTACTAGGTGACTGCATTCGTATTTCCGACGGTGATCCCAATTACAAGGAAATACATATGTATACATATGATTGCCGGTGTTCAAAAGTGTTACTTAGTACTAGACTTATGGGTTACGTTATCAATGTTCTTTTGAATACGAGTGGAAAGGTGTGATTAACATATTAATACAAATATATATTAAAAAAAACTAAAAAAATGCTAAGATATGGGATTGGGCCTCTAAAAAGTGCATCCTTTTAATTCCACTTTATTAAATGTATAAATATTTTATTGAAATTTGAGGCATCCATGATTTAGCATTGACAGTAACATTCAGTTTAATAAAATTTTCTTTTATTCCTTTTAAATCTATTTAGAAACTTGTACTCGGGAAGTCGCAGAAAGCAGGTTGTGTAATGGTGTGTAGCATTTAATCGCTTCTATCTTTGCTTCGCTTGTAGCGGCCACTCTGACATTAGCCTTATATTGTGGAAACTATTTTATAGTCTTAAAGGAAATAGTAAAAGTGGCAACCTGCTCACAGTTTATCTACATAAATTAGTGGCTTTTCATAGATACACTTACAAAATACAAAATTTGTCTATTAATTATAACTTTTATATGTTTTATCTATTTATTAATTTATTTATTTACTATGTATATTAATCATATAATTACAAATTATATCCTAATACCCTAACCAAGCACAAGCAACAAAGGCTATCGGTTCGTTGTAGCGAAAACAGACCAAAGCCTCTGGTGGGAATTAAACCCACGACCCCCGCTCTGATAAGCTAGCACGCTACCAACTAGCGTACCGGGGAGTAGTTGGATATGGGGTATCATATTTATTTAATTACTTTTCTATGGGGTATCATATTGATTTAATTGCTTTTCTATGGGGTATCATATTGATTTAATTGCTTTTCTATGGGGTACCAGAATGATTTAATTGCTTTTCTATGGGGAAGGAGAATGTTTTAATGTGTTTTCTATGGGGAAGCATATTGATTTAATTGTTTGTGTTGCATGTATCACGCGTGTGTTTTCATGCGCTACCCTAACTAAATTTTTCTTGTGCGTGTTTGGCTAGGTGTGATGTGACGAGGATCTTTTTAAATTTATGTAGTTAGTGTGGTCGTCGGTTGTATGCTTATAATATAAAAGGGTTGTAATACAAAAATGTTCTTGTGTGTGTTTTGCTAGAAGGTGTGATGTGACGAGGATCTTTTCGAATTTATGTAGATACTGTGTTCGTCGGTTGTATGCTTGTAATGTAAAATTTTCTTGTGTGTGTTTTGCTAGAAGGTGTGATGTGACTAGGATCTTTTTGAATTTATGTAGTTACTATGGTCGTCGGTTGTATGCTTATAATGTGTTAGGGATTCTAAACAAACATTTATTTTTTTAAACAAAATAATGTATTTGTTAACAATATGAATTTTCGCCCCCAGTTAGCCTTTTTGCTTGGTACTAAACTTTACCCTCATTGCTTCTTAAGGACAACGCCGATTAGCAACACTTTTTTATCTCTCTATGGTTTCATTTCAACAGTATTTTCATTATATTCTTACTTCAGTTATTTAACTCCACATACTTTACTTTCTTTTTTTTTTAAATCTTTTATGATTAAACCTCGTGGTGTTCAACACGTTTTGTACCAACTACGAATTTTGCATTATAAATGCATGTAGTTATATATAGGCATAATTAGAAATTTAAAAGTAATAGTGGTAAAGTCAGTGTTAAACATATAAGACTGAGATTCATTTCCAATCCTACTGCATTTCGATAAAAATATAGTCGCAATTCAAGGAACATATTAGCAGCATATAACTGGTGTAAGTTACAGATTTGTCATTTTCACTACCGCTTGGTGTGTCCGGCATTTAACGACTAAAATTTAAGGACATCATTTTGTTTGCCACAATAAAATTTTGCCAAGAAAAAGAAACATTACTGCGTTGTGTCGGTCCTCTTAATCAGGTAAATCTTCCACGTTAAGTTTCAAAGCCTCATTCATTATCAAATATGTTTAATTTTGTCTCCATTTGGTCGTTTACTTAATTTTTTTGTTATGAATTACACAATATAAAAAAAAGTTCCTGGCGAAGTTCTGTCCAACGGTGGTAAACTTGTTATATAACTGTGGAGGGAAAAATTTTTTTTCCTTAATACAACATTTATAGTGCGTGCTGTATAAAGGGGCAAGGGAACAGATAGCGGAAAGTCAGAAGCGTAAAAAGATTTTTCCTTCTTGTCGTGTCAAACCCAATGCTTTGTGAATGCAGCATTAATTGGAGGAGAATATATATAAAAAAAACCAAAAATTTGCTAATAAGTTGTATTTTCTTTTCTCTATCGTCTTCAAACCCATTTCATTATAATCATTGCTTAATTTCTTTATTTCTTATTTTAAACCGTTGCATTGGTGGAAAGATAAAAGAACGAAAAATTTAGAAAACCCAGCAAAATTAGTAAGTGTAATAATAACAATAACCCGATAAAAAAAATATATTTATAAAACCGTCAGTGAGTGATAAATGAAGGAAACTTTCTATCGAACAATATACACAATAATTTAACAAGTTATAAAAGTATAAGTAAAAAACAATTTAAATATCTTGTTCCCTGTTTTGTGTATAACAATTATTATTATATAAAATACTAACATCCTTTTGTAATTCGACAGATCATTTCAAAATCCAGAATTTATCGAATGGTGCGCACTCGGCAGTCTTCATTGGTAATAAAACTTAAAAATGTTCATCGTAATTGGTAAAAAAAAACTATACACAAATACTGGGCTACAAAGAGTATGTAAAATCAAATATTTTTTTCTATTATTTTAACACTTAATTAACTATCACAAAGAATTTGTTTTAAAAGAAAGATTTAATAACAAATTAACCAAGAAGCACTGCCATGCAAAGTTTTAATCAAGAAATAATTTCTTTAATCAAAATTTAACGTAATTATTATCATCAAAATTTAAAGTAATTATTATCATCAAAATTTAAAGTAATTATTATTATAAAAATTTAACGGAATTATTATTCTCACATTTAACATAATTATTATTATAAAAATTTAACGGAATTATTATTCTCACATTTAACATAATTATTTTTATAAATTTTTTTTCCCAAAATTATACATATTTCGCTACCGCTTTGACCGACACAAATGAGAAAGCTTTAATTAAATAATTTCCTTTAATACTAACATTTTATTTTGTAAATAAATACTGAATTAACATGATTTGCTAAAAGCTCTTTTTACTTGAGGAATATGCCTAAAAGGCATTCGGGATTAGTTACTGACACTCTCTTTCATGGGGTAATCGGTTAAAATGTTGAGTGTTTAATGATTACCACAGGCGTAGTGTAAAAGCACTATGGGTGGGAAAAATGCGCTCCGGGGTGATAAAAGATCTGTTCACTCCAATACTGGATTTTTTTTGTGGTGATATATAATTCTTTCTAATAATGCTCGTTTATATGTGGTAATTTTACGAAATGGCATAAAGATTATTATATTATGATTACGCGTTTTTGTGAAGTAGGGTGAAGTATCCACGCCACATCTGACAGAGCTTGTCGTCACACCACCTGCATGCCGCCGACACCCTACATTTAGTCCGGTCAAAATAGACACAAAAAAAGGCTAACCTTGCATTAACTCGCATAAAGCTGAAAATTGGCATAGACCTTCAGTTCACGAATACAAATAATATGTGAAAAGTCCCCGTTGATCCGATGCTTGCTAAAAAAGATATTCGAGGTCAAAGGTCAAAAATATACGTTTTTTGCATTTCTTTCGTAAACGGTAAATATATCGCGAAAATGGTTAAAAAGTTGTAGATTATTAAATTTCCTACAAAAAACGTTCTTATACTTTTTTGCTACGACCCACCATTCCAGAGATATGGCGATCCCAAAAGTAGGAAGAGCCGTACTCTGCGTAATATGCACACATTTCCGCACCACCTATGAGGTAGTGTGCTCGGCGCTTTTTTTTAACGTGGTCTCCCCGATAGGAATATTCCACCAGACGTGATTCAGTGTTTAGTGTGTATTATTAAAAAATACAATATGAAATAAAATATGGTATTATTGGAAATTATTTCATAAAATTATGTGAATTGATTTAAAAAAAATTTTAATCTGACTGATAGTCTTCGAGCTCAACTTCAACTATAATGTCTTCGTTTTCTCCTTGGTTTTCTTCTACTTCTTCTTGTATATCTGTACATTGTTCAAATAAAAATTCATTAGATGATTCTTCGTCGATATCATTTAAATTTTCACCTGAGGCAATTGATATAGTATTAGAGCAAGACTGACCTTGACAATTAGTGCATGCTACTGAGCAAAACAATCCAACTTTTTTGCAGCCACAGTTTCCACTGCAACCTTTTTTGCAGTTGCAAAAAATGGTGTTCAGAAGTTTTTCTGGAGCAGGTGGGAGTAAAGTATGAATTGGCACCAAAGTATTATCTACTAATGTCCAACCCCAGTCTTCCGGATTCAATTCATTGCCTAGCCACACTTGGATTTGATAATACACTCGACATAAATGTTGGTAAGCAGCGGCAGATGTTGGTGGAAGGCAAGATAATTCTACCCTTTTATTATTTCGGGTATTTTTTACAAAACTTAAATATCTGTATTTATCGAGACAATCAATTTTTTTTGGAGCTCCATACATTGCAAGAAGAAAGCGAATTCCATTTGAGACGATGAGTTGTGAAGAAGAATTGATGTCTTTAAATACTTCCGCGTAATTAATTAAATCATTACGTTTTTCACATAATTTGAAGACTGATGTTTTACCCCTTTTTTTTTTCATTACTTTTTTTATTTTCATACCAAGCTTTGTTAAGAATATGATGCTGATTATCGATGAAACAAATAAATGTTACTTTTCCGGGTTTTTCAGTTAAAATAATTTTATTTCCATACTTCAACTTCAAACGCATCTTAATTGTTCTGCTATCTATAGTTGGAATTTCACAAATATTTTTTAATTCATCTAATGAAAACTGGCAATCATCACTATTTTCGATGTATGTAAATATTTTATCCATCGCAGAATTTATAGCTTCATTTTGAGGACGACAGCTTTTCACCCCAGTAGTGGGTCTCAAGAAGGAGTTGTAGCAATTAATATGGTACTTAGCCTCAGCAGCAACTAAATCATACACATACTCAATGCGAGCAATAACATTTTTTGCAGTATCATCAGAACGACTTCGAGCTATCTTCATAATAGATTCTTTAAATTCTAATGTAGACACTTTACAGATTTTACGCCTACACTTTTGCGGTTGTTTTTTTTTCAGCCTCTTCACTTGCATTATTGCCGCAAAAAAAGCAATAGTTTTTAAAACTAAAATCAATTGTATTTAAGAAATAGTCAATTGCATTTCAGAATAGTCAATTGTATTTCAGAAATAGTCAATTGTATTTCAGAAATTGTCAATTGTATTTCAGAAATTGTCAATTGTATTTCAGAAATAGTCAATTGTATATCAGAATAGTCAATTATATTTCAGAAATAGTAAATTGTACTTCAGAATAATCAATTATATTTCAGAAATAGTCAATTGTATTTCAGAATAGTCAATTGTATTCCAGAATAGTCAATTGTATTTCAGAAATTGTCAATTGTATTTCAGAATATTCAATTGTATTTCAGAAATAGTCAATTGCATTTCAGATTAGTCAATTGTATTTCAGAAATAGTCAATTGTATTTCAGAAATAGTCAATTGTATTTCAGAAATAGTCAATTGTATTTCAGAATATTCAACTGTATTTCAGAAATAGTCAATTGCATTTCAGAATAGTCAATTGTATTTCAGAAATAGTCAATTGTATTTCAGAAATAGTCAATTGTATTTCAGAAATAGTCAATTGTATTTCAGAATATTCAATTGTATTTCAGAAATAGTCAATTGCATTTCAGAATAGTCAATTGTATTTCAGAAATAGTCAATTGTATTTCAGAATAGTCAATTGTATTTCAGAAATAGTCAATTGTATTACAGAAATTGTCAATTGAATTTCAGAAATTGTCAATTGTATATCAGAAATCAATTGTATTTCAGAAATAGTCAATTGTATTTCAGAAATTGTCAATTAAATCCCATTGAAAACATATGAAGCAAAGTAAAAATATATGTCAAAACAAATATAACTGTGCCAGAACTAAATCCGCAGCGATTGCTTTACCTTGAGGCAATAATCGACACTGCCAAAGCCACAATAAGTACCACTGATTGTGCCAGAGCCATACAGCACAGCACAACTTTCCATGAGTTGAAGACATGCCCGTTGGCATATAATACAATGTTTTTGTTGATGTTGTTTATTTATTCAAAAAAACCAATTAATATTGCATGTTTTGATAAAAGTTTTAAAACATATACATATTTTTTACATTTTTATATATGTACATATTTTTGATAATTTTTTATACATATTTTTGACGTTTTTCATTATATATTTTTTATATATTTATATTTTTTTATTTATTTTAATAGTTTTGAACTCTATTTATAATCTATGCAGTATAAAATGGGCTAAAAAATTAGATAATAAAACTCTATGCTGTTGTTCTTTTTTTATTAATTTTTCATGAATTGAATTATTTTGTTTTTTTAAATAACATCTTATTGTTTTTGTTAATAAAACCTGTATTTGTCAAATAAAATAGAGCATTTTTAAATGATTGCAAGTACTATAAAAAAGTAAGTAAAAAAATTATTAAAATACAACGCAATAACGAAACTAAATATAACAACTCCAAAACGTAGGGTGTACTGTTTTTTTATTTCTGAAATACAATTGACAATATCTGAAATACAATTGACTATTCTGAAATACAATTGAATATTTCTGAAATACAATTGACTATTCTGATTAGCTTGATGCATGGAAATATTAATGAATTTTTTATTAACATCATCAGGGTTATCTGCTGGGTAATCCATAATAGTTTTTGCCCTTCCTTTTTCCATGTTCTTTTGGTTTGTACTGATTTGGTAAATTTGTCAGCATAAAAATTAGATTTCGCATACCTAATGGATTAAGTTACTGCATTTCTGGCAACACAATAATTTCTCTGAAGTTCTATGGCGTTTCCACAGTGAGTATATATTGTCACGCTCATATATTAAACGCCGAATTTCAGCCGAGAACCATGGCTTTAGAACATTATTAACTTTCTTTAATTTAATAGCAACTGTAGCATTGTATGTCAAAGGTACATCATGTAAAAAAAGTTTATATATAATTATAAATGGTCATGTAAGGCAACATAAACTAGATATAATCATATCTGACATTGGTTCCTAATAGATTGGTTTATATGCTGCCATATATAATTGTATATAACTAAATATGTACCACTATAAAGTTATATCTGCGTTATATATTTAGATATAATTATGTATGGTTTTAGGCAAAACATTTTTAAACGTGTTTCAATAACTGATGCGAATGGAACGATACTTATTGTTTTTCAAATAACTTTTAAATGCTCTTCCAAAATTCTCCATCAAGTTAGTTTGCATTAAAAACGAAGTCAGGGGCGGAATTACGGCATTCGTGATTGAATGAATTTATTCGAAAACTGATTATTTTAATATATAACTACAATAATACTAACAATGAAAACACCAACTATATAAATATTTTATTTTAAGGGTGTGTGTAAAATGGTAGCAAAGTATGCTTCTTGGTAAATTTTTGAGAGTTTTGAGGTGAATAAAATTTCCCTAGCCCATAGGGCTAGTAGAATTTGTGACATAAGAATAGAGAATTTTGAAGTTTTAAAGTTTGAAAGATTTTAAAAGCAAAATGAAAACAAAACAAATAAATAAATTCAATTCTTTTTCACACATAAAACCATAAAAAAAATATTTTTTACCATGCCGCTACTGTTTCACACACACCCTAAGAAATAAAAAAAATAATTTCAATCGAAAAGTTACCATCATAAATGCCGTAATTCGACGCCAGTTTGCAAATAGCTTAATTATAAATTTAACTACAAAATTAAATCTACTCCTAGACAATCAATGTTTTGAATTAAAATTAAAACAAAATTACAATTATTCGAGGATCAAAATAAATATGTTTATTCGCGAATTAAAAAATAAATAAAAATAATTCGCGCCAATCATATTATTTATTGATTCTTGAATTTAAAAATCTTTTTTGAATGTTTGAAAATAAATATTTTTAAATAAATTTTTAAAGCTCTATCTGAAACACACCTATGAATTGAAACGAATTAAGGCAATGACTGATTTTTATGACGTTAACAAAATCGATAATATAATTTATGAGTTAAAAAGCTTTAATTTAACTCACACATCGCTCGACGAGCCTATGTCGCATAACACTACCATAATTAAGGAATTGTTTTTCTAAATTTGAATTTGTTTAAAATCCACCAATTTCTAGAGATTGTCAAAAAATTAAAAACTTTTTAAACGTAATAAAAATCAATACTTCATATATTGCATCGCTCCTTAATATTTTCTTCAAGACCTAAAACTTTTGAAAAATTTTAACGTCGAAACAAAATATATTTGCCAAAAATATTTGTTTTTTTTTTTGTATTTATTAAAAAATTTTATGAGAACTGTGGACTATGTCCTGGGGAGGCGTCTTGCGATTAGGTGGAAATTGGTAAATTTCTTATAAATATATTTAACAGCATGGTAAATTAAAATATTTGCATAAAACTAAGTTTTTACATGCATCAAGCTTTTGTAAGGAGACGTCTAGTTACAGCTAACACAAATTTAAAGATGTAATTAGTTATCAACTAATAACACTGCACAACAATTTTAAACTTTTTCCAAAATTACGGTGTTCCGACGACTGATTCTTGTTAAGGAGACCAAAAAAAAAAAATATACGTGTGTCGGCATTTTGATAGTTTACATCGGAATTTCATTTTAGAGGCGGTTTAAGTTTCAAAGCCCTGGCCTGTTTTTGCAGCATATGGGTATATAATACTATGTTTTCTTTACATCTGATGTGCAGGGTATGTTCAGCAACTTTGTAGATAATAGTATGACAAATATTTTTGTACAACATATTAACCCTATAACTCCCCCACATAACGGCATTTTTGACTAAATTCTAAGAAATTGTAAAAACCACCCCGAAAAAGGGGAAGGACGGGGATGAAATGTTCTACAAAAATGTTGGCCATAAGATTATACTATATATGTCCGAAAACACTAAAGCCCAAAACTTAACACAAATACCAAAAACCAGACAAATTCAAGATTGCTCATCAAATTTCTAGTCAGATTTTGGGATGACCTAAATATTATGTAGGTGATCCCAAAATCTGACTTATTGTATGTTGGTCATCCCAAAATTTGACTGGAAATCTGATGAGCAATCTTGAATTTGATTGGTTTTTGGTGTTTGTGTTAAGTTTTTGGTTTTGGTGTGTTCTGACATATAAGTAGAATTTGATGGCCAACATTTCATCCCCGCCCTTCCCCTTTTCCGGAATGTTTTTTACAATTTGTTAGAATAAAGCCAAAAAATGCCGTTATGAAGGGAGTTAGAGGGTTAATATGTTCTACAAAATATTTGGCATACCGTTATTTACAAATTTGCTGAACATACCCTACACCTCAATTGTAAATAGAACATATTTTTATATACCGATATGCTGCAAGAACAGGCCAGAGCTGGAAAACTTAAACTCTAAAATGAAATTTCGATGTAAACTATCAAAACGCCGACACACGTATATTTTTTTTTTTTTGGTCTCCTTAACAAGAGTCAATCGTCGGAACCCCGTAATTTTTTTTGTGTTGAACTGTGTAATTGTAATAAATGTCTTAAGGGAATTTGTTTTAGGCTGGTTAAACTAGTTCCCAATTTAATGGCGGCTTTTTTATAATGTTAACTAAGATACAAAGCAAATCATAATCAATCAGAAAGTGGACGGGTATAAATGCAGAAGATTTCTGCTAAATATAAAAAGTTAGTCGAAAATGCACAGCCGTGACTTTTCTTCTTTCACCTTCTACAGGGTGGCAACTCAATCAAAAAGTTTTTAAAAGTGGGTTGATTAAAATGTACCTAATTTCTTACTTACTCTCTATTTTCATTAATTCTTTAACACTTAATGCAAATTAAAAAAAAGATATTTACATTCATGTGAAAAAATAGGGACACTTGCATGCAACAAATTTAAAGTAAAACAAGTAAAAAAGGGATAAATTCGGCTGTGCCGAATCTTTGAATACCCTCCACCAATATCCTAAAAAGATGTTCTCTTCTGTTTTTGATACAAATAATATAAAAAAACTTTTGAAGCAAAATTATGCAGGAGAAAAAATTTTTTGAGGTGAAAAACTTTTTTAGATGTGAAAAGAACTTTTTTGTTGGAAAAAAAATTTAGAGGTGAAAAAAAATTTTTAAGGTGAAAAAATTTTTTGTGGTGAAAAAAATTTTAGAGGTTAAAAAATGTTTGAGGTGAATACAAAATATTTACTGCTAAGCGACTGGTGAAAAAATATGAGAAAATATGTTATGTATCAGTCGCTGCTATGAAATTGTACTAAATTTGTATGGGCAATTTAGAGGCACCTTCACATTTTCACTAGTTTTTTTAAACATGGACTGCACAAAAAACACATTTTAAAGCATATTTTTTGTCAAATACTCAATTTTGTTCCGGCTAATGGGAACTAGCTCTGCAGCTAAATATGCCTAATGGAAAGAATGCACTTTCTGATTCGCCACGTATTGATAAATAGTTGCAACGAATGTTCTTTCTTTAAAAAATTAAAGTGTGTTTGTCTAATAGAGAGAATACAGCAAAGAAATTAATTTATTAAAGAAAGAACATGAGTTGTAACTATTTGTCAATAGATGGCCCATCAGAAGGTGCCATCTCCATTACGCATATTTTGCTGCAGAGCTAGTCTCCATTAGCCATATTGTGCTACAATATGCAGCAGAGTATTATTGATTTTCTATTTTCTTCGTAACATAAATAAATATTTGCCAAAAACTATGAAAAATATATGTTTTATGTGCATATTATACCTTAATTTTTTAAATCAATATTCATTTAGATGTTTAAGAGCAAAATATTGCACTTTATTCATGTGTATTTTTTTATAAAAGAAAAAATTAACATATACATACATTTGGCAATCCCTCAATTCTCAAAAATACAAATGGAATAAAAAAATACTATTTTCCTCTATGAAAATTTCTTTTTTGACATAAAAATGTGAAACAAATGCTTTTATTATGTCAAACATTTGAAAAATTGACTTTAATATGTAAAAAGTCTACTAGCAACATCTGAATGCATTATAATTTAAATATGTAGTTAATTTAATATTTTTGGTAAATAAATTAATTGATAGCCTAATCCAAGGCTATATCGCCATGGGACAGGATATAGTTTTAATGTGATTCTGCGCCACCTATTCAAAAGTAGCAGCACTAAAGCAATTATGTATTTTGCTCTTTCTTTATATATAAATTTCTTTGGACCTAGCCATGGGGCAGGGTATTGTTTTAGTTAATTCAGCGCCACCTATTCAAAAGTAGGGGCACTAAAGCAATTATGTATTTTGCTCTTTCTTTAGATATAAATGTCTTTGGTTACAAAAACACAAAATACATTTTATGGAATGAAACGAAAAACCAACAAAGCTTAACAGAAAAACCCAATCTGGTTTACTATATCTCCTATAGTAGCCAAAGAATTGGAGATATTTGAACTGAAAATCCTAAGAAAATGCATTGGAAGAAATTATGAAAATTTCATAACACTATTTTCAAATAGTTACGTCTATGAAAATGCCGATGTTCTACCCTTCTGTAGGTACTCCATGTCGTTGCAAGCCAGATTTGTTGAGAAACTTGTGCTACACGATAATATGCTTGTCTGCCAAATATACGAAAGCGAGAAAAACACCAGCTGGGCTGGATCTACATATCTTTCTCCTGTGGGTATACTTAATGGACGTATTAACGACGATCCAGCTCCTCTGGACCTTACCTCATTCTATATGAGCCCAGCCTCCGGCAATCATAAGGGCTGAAGATGATATACATACGTATATACTAAATTTTGCATGAACTGTAATATGAATATGTTTTGCTAATTTATGTAACAGAACTTTTGTTATTTAGTTTTAGTAATCTTATTTATTTAGTTTTAGTAATGTTATTTACAGAGGTCTGCTCTGTTAGCAACTTTAACATTGTTGCTTTTAACGTTAACTTAGTTATTACAGTAACACACATATAGCTCTAAGAATGTTATTATTCTCATAGTATGAACAAGAAGAAGACTTAATAACATTTTTACTTACTTAACAGAAAACAAAAAAAGATACAGAAAAATTGTACAAATTTGTATGGAAAATTTAGAGGTACCTTCACATTTTCACTCATAACTTTTGAACCGCTTGACCGATTTTGCTCATTTTAAATACCAAACTGCTCGGGAGGATGTTCAATAATCTGGGCTTGCGTCTTCGCGTCGTGATCGCCATTTCAACAGACAGACAGACGGACAGACAGACGGACATCGCTAAATCGACTTAAAATTGCACAAGGATCACGAATATATATACTTTATGGGGTCTTAAACCTATATTTCGACATATTACAAATGGAATGACAAACTGATATATACCCTCACCATATATGGTGGAGGGTATAACAAGTAAGAGCGGCTAAATTCGGCTATGCCGAATCTTATATACCCTTTACCATGGTTGGGAAAAAACTGAAGCTTATATATGGACATATATGGAATGGACAGATTTATATACGGACGCCTTTAAGAGGAAATTAACCATTTAGTTTGGTGATAAAACTTGGACTCGGGAAGATTTATGGTTCCAGAAAATAGGTATTTAAAAAAAATTTATGTTTTGGGCATAACTTTTTTGTATCTGAACCCATATTTACGAGTTTTTCAGCAAATATGTTATACTAAAGGTTTTCGATCTTTTGCTATATAAGACGTATCCATAGGTCATATTACAGCTCTAGAATAGTGTTTGTTGTTTGTGTATAAAAGGTGAAGAGGTGAAAGAAAAGAATTTCAACAAATCGTTAAAAGAAATCACTAGAACTGCATGTGTTTTATTTCTACAAAAACGTTTGATTTAGCTGGTAAAATTGCATTTGGGATTTTATTTCGCTTTTTTATTAAAAATATTTTTAATTTCTTTAGCTTAATTTTTAAAATTTGAAGGAAAATAGTTTATAATTTTTTTTTTATAAATTATTATAAGTTATGACCTAAAATAGTTGCACTCAAAGGGAAATTATGTATAAAATTTTCTTAATATATGAGAAATAAAATGGTTTAAAAATCTTTTTATAAATTCTTTTAAGTCGGAGCAAAAAATAGAAATAAAACCGATTGTATTTTGTTTGTATCAGAGGGGTTTTATAAAAATTTTGATGTTTTTAGCCTATTTATGGATTATTAAATTCTTAATATAAAATTTTATTTAAATTAATTATTAAATGTTAAAAAAAACAAAAAATAAACTAAAAAAAAAATCTTAAGAAAATAAAAAAAAAGTACGAAAAAAAAGTGAATTGACCGGGATTCGAACACGCGACCCTTCCACCTGTGGTGAAGGGTATAAAAACGTTTGTATTTTGTTTGTATCAGAGGGTTTTTATAAAAATGTTGATGTTTTTAGCCCTTTTATGGATTATTTACTTATTAATATAAAATTTTATATAAATTAATTATTAAATGTTAAAAAAAAAAACCAAAAATAAACAAAAAAAAAAAAGTCTTAAGAAAATAATAAAAAAAAATGTACAAAAAAAAAGTGAATTGACCGGGATTCGAACCTTGAACCCGCGGCCTTAGAGAAAAAAAGAATTTGTGACATAGCGTCTAGACAACTGAGCTATTGAAGCTCACATAAAATCATCGTCAATAGAGGTACATATATAAAAGTCTTCGTTCATTAGAGATTTGTTTAGTTTTTATTTAAATGACAAATCTTTGTATGTGTGTTGTTTGTGTATAAAAGGTGGAGATGAAAGAAAAACAATTTTCACACATGGATGTGTTTGTTATGCGTAAAGTTCTACATACATATTAATCAAAGGGATTTTACCGGAAAAATTAGAGATAGACCTGGTTTTTTGCTAATATCTCAGCCATTTATTAACCGATCTGTCTGATTTTTAATAGCAAACAGAAATGAATCACATGTAACAGAAATAAAAAACAATCAAGTCCTCATCACGTCTGGGTTCTTCGGAAAACCCATTTCAACACACAGACGGACATACGGACATCGTTAAATCAACTTTGCTCTTCATAAGGACCTAGAATATATATATATACAAACGGAATGACAAACTTATATATACCCTTCCACCTGTGGTGAAGGGTATAAAAACACACATACATTTTGGGAAGAAACCAACAATATTATTTTTAGATTATAATACAACAATAATTCTTCATTTTATACAACAATTCAAACTTTTTTGTTGCAATTGAAAAAAGAGCATTAAAAAGAATTAAAATTTCTTAAAGTCGAATGTGAATAAAAATAGGGACAGTAAGAAAATGGTTTAAAATATTATTAGTATTTGATATTTTTTGATGGAAATATAATAGTGGTCTTTGTATCTTATAGATGGACCCATTTCTGTAACATATTTATGTAAATAAGTGTGCCAAGTATGGAGCCAAGGGTGAAAAAGGTATGGGACAAAGAAAATCGGAACAGATTGCCATATGCATGGAATTTTAAAATTTTGTTTGTCCCAGACTACTTCGTTGTTATTTTTTATCAATTCTAAGCCAAACAAAAGAAGACCTGATCACTATTAAGTCCCTAGAAAGCTGATTTCCTATCGAAAATCAGAAATTATTTACAAATTTTAAAGAGCATCGAAAGTTAAATTTTGTTTTTTTTTTTTGGGTTTTTCAATTCACATTGCAATAATTAGTTGATAGTTTTTAAAAGTAGACGTGTTTAGCTACATAATGACATTTAGAGATTTATTCTACGATTTATAATTTTAAATTTCAAGACCAAGTAAATTATAAGTACGGTTTTACTATATTCCTAAGTCGAAGCAACCGGATAATAAATGATACAATTAAAGCGGAAACGATCAAATAACTCTTGTTTGTTAATTTTATTATCAAATAAGTAAGACTTTTAAAATATTTAATGCATTCAAATCTTGTTTTGCATCATGATAATTTTTTTTTTTTGTTATTTTTATTTTTAGAATTAAGTACAATTAAGATTACCAAAAAGTTTATTCAACGTCTGATAATTAAAAACTATAAATGTTAAATAAAAACATTGATGCATTCAGTTAGCTAAGTTAGCAAGTGTCCCTATTTTTTTCACATGACTGTATATTTGCAGAAAATTGTTTGGAAGGCATTTAGTGAAAATAGAAAAATCTAAGTAAAATTATATATTATCTATATAAAAATATATAAAATTGTATATAAAATTAGATATACCCATTTTTCGGATATAATTATATCTAAATGTATATACATACTTATATATAATCACCAATCCACCAATTTCCGCATAAAATTATATAAAATTCTATATAATGTAATATGGGACTATAAATAATTAAATATGTGGCCATATATAATTATATATGGCCCCATGTATAATTTTATATGGCCTCATATCAATTTTTTTAATCGGGTAATTTCTTATTTATTTTCTGTTGTTATTAATTCCTTTATTTGCAGAAAATTGTTTATAATTTGGAAGGCATTTAGTAAAAATAGAAAAATCTGGGTAAAATTACATAGGGGTTTATTTAAATCAAAATATATAAAAATTTATATAATTATATAAAATTAGATATACCCGGATATAACTATATCTAAATATATCAAATCATATCTAAATGTATATAATATATCTAAATGTATATAATTACCATTTATTAATTGAAAATTGTTTAATATAGTGTCATATAAAATTATATATAATTATATATGGTCCAATATTTAATTTAATATCCCTTATACAGTTATATATAATTATATAAGGCAGTTATATTCAACATAAAATATTTTTTTTGTTTTAGCTTTTGCGATTCTGCATTAAATAACAACAATATTAGCAAAATTGCAACTTCAAAATAATTTTTGGGAATATGCCGATTCCAGTTTTCCCATATTTGCAGCTTCTCTTTAGAAAAAATATGTATTGAAATATACTTTTAAGAAAAAATATGCATTTATAACAAAGTATACATAATGAATCGATGCAATCTGGAAGCAAATTTGTTGATAAGCAAATATATTTGGTTAATGTTTTTATCATTCTAACGAATATTGTTGTTTTTGACATATTCAATTATATTATTGTTTTGATGTACATCATAAATGTTAAGTATCATTTCTTAATGATTTATTTTTTGTAGAAGCTTTCAAATTAAACTTCAAAATAAATTAATATTTTTTATTTACATAATTATTTTAAATGGTTTTTTTTTATAATTTTTGCACAATCAATCCATTCATTTATTAAAAATAGGCGATTGAATGGCCCCAGGAATAGTAAATTTAAGTAATAGCAATCTGCTTTCGATCGTTTGTTATAACGTTTTCATTTCTAAAATTCATTTACTAGGTGACTGCATTCGTGTTTCCGACGGTGATCCCAATTACAAGGAAATACATATGTATACATATGATTGCCGGTGTTCAAAAGTGTTACTTAGTACTAGACTTATGGGTTACGTTATCAATGTTCTTTTGAATACGAGTGGAAAGGTGTGATTAACATATTAATACAAATATATATTAAAAAAAAACTAAAAAAATGGGATTGGGCCTCTAAAAAGTGCATCCTTTTAATTCCACTTTATTAAATGTATAAATATTTTATTGAAATTTGAGGCATCCATGATTTAGCATTGACAGTAACATTCAGTTTAATAAAATTTTCTTTTATTCCTTTTAAATCTATTTAGAAACTTGTACTCGGGAAGTCGCAGAAAGCAGGTTGTGTAATGGTGTGTAGCATTTAATCGCTTCTATCTTTGCTTCGCTTGTAGCGGCCACTCTGACATTAGCCTTATATTGTGGAAACTATTTTATAGTCTTAAAGGAAATACTAAAAGTGGCAACCTGCTCACAGCTTATCTACATAAATTAGTGGCTTTTCATAGATACACTTACAAAATACAAAATTTGTCTATTAATTATAACTTTTATATGTTTTATCTATTTATTAATTTACTATGTATATTAATCATATAATTACAAATTATATCCTAATACCCTAACCGAGCACAAGCAACAAAGGCTATCGGTTCGTTGTAGCGAAAACAGACCAAAGCCTCTGGTGGGAATTGAACCCACGACCCCCGCACTGATAAGCTAGCACGCTACCAACTAGCGTACCGGGGAGTAGTTGGATATGGGGTATCATATTTATTTAATTACTTTTCTATGGGGTATCATATTGATTTAATTGCTTTTCTATGGGGTATCATATTGATTTAATTGCTTTTCTATGGGGTATCAGAATGATTTAATTGCTTTTCTATGGGGAAGGAGAATGTTTTAATGTGTTTTCTATGGGGAAGCATATTGATTTAATTGTTTGTGTTGCATGTATCACGCGTGTGTTTTCATGCGCTACCCTAACTAAATTTTTCTTGTGCGTGTTTGGCTAGGTGTGATGTGACGAGGATCTTTTTAAATTTATGTAGTTAGTGTGGTCGTCGGTTGTATGCTTATAATATAAAAGGGTTGTAATACAAAAATGTTCTTGTGTGTGTTTTGCTAGAAGGTGTGATGTGACGAGGATCTTTTCGAATTTATGTAGATACTGTGTTCGTCGGTTGTATGCTTGTAATGTAAAATTTTCTTGTGTGTGTTTTGCTAGAAGGTGTGATGTGACTAGGATCTTTTTGAATTTATGTAGTTACTATGGTCGTCGGTTGTATGCTTATAATGTGTTTTTAAACAAAATAATGTATTTGTTAACAATATGAATTTTCGCCCCCATTTAGCCTTTTTGCTTGGTACTAAACTTTACCCTCATTGCTTCTTAAGGACAACGCCGATTAGCAACACTTTTTTTATCTCTCTATGGTTTCATTTCAACAGCTGTTGAATGCAGTATTTTCATTATATTCTTACTTCAGTTATTTAACTCCACATACTTTACTTTCTTTTTTTTTTTAAATCTTTTATGATTAAACCTCGTGGTGTTCAACACGTTTTGTACCAACTACGAATTTTGCATTATAAATGCATATAGTTATATATAGGCATAATTAGAAATTTAAAAGTAATAGTGGTAAAGTCAGTGTTCAACATATAAGACTGAGATTCATTTCCAATCCTACTGCATTTCGATAAAAATATAGTCGCAATTCAAGGAACATATTAGCAGCATATAACTGGTGTAAGTTACAGATTTGTCATTTTCACTACCGCTTGGTGTGTCCGGCATTTAACGACTAAAATTTAAGGACATCATTTTGTTTGCCAAGAAAAAGAAACATTACTGCGTTGTGTCGGTCCTCTTAATCAGGTAAATCTTCCACGTTAAGTTTCAAAGCCTCATTCATTATCAAATATGTTTAATTTTGTCTCCATTTGGTCGTTTACTTAATTTTTTTGTTATGAATTACACAATATAAAAAAAAGTTCCTGGCGAAGTTCTGTCCAACGGTGGTAAACTTGTTATATAAATGTGGAGGGAAAAATTTTTTTCCTTAATACAACATTTATAGTGCGTGCTGTATAAAGGGGCAAGGGAACAGATAGCGGAAAGTCAGAAGCGTAAAAATGTTTTTCCTTCTTGTCGTGTCAAACCCAATGCTTTGTGAATGCAGCATTAATTGGAGGAGAATATATATAAAAAAAACCAAAAATTTGCTAATAAGTTGTATTTTCTTTTCTCTATCGTCTTCAAACCCATTTCATTATAATCATTGCTTAATTTCTTTATTTCTTATTTTAAACCGTTGCATTGGTGGAAAGATAAAAGAACGAAAAATTTAGAAAACCCAGCAAAATTAGTAAGTGTAATAATAACAATAACCCGATAAAAAAAATATATTTATAAAACCGTCAGTGAGTGATAAATGAAGGAAACTTTCTATCGAACAATATACACAATAATTTAACAAGTTATAAAAGTATAAGTAAAAAACAATTTAAATATCTTGTTCCCTGTTTTGTGTATAACAATTATTATTATATAAAATACTAACATCCTTTTGTAATTCGACAGATCATTTCAAAATCCAGAATTTATCGAATGGTGCGCACTCGGCAGTCTTCATTGGTAATAAAACTTAAAAATGTTCATCGTAATTGGTAAAAAAAACTATACACAAATACTGGGCTACAAAGAGTATGTAAAATCAAATATTTTTTTCTATTATTTTAACACTTAATTAACTATCACAAAGAATTTGTTTTAAAAGAAAGATTTAATAACAAATTAACCAAGAAGCACTGCCATGCAAAGTTTTAATCAAGAAATAATTTCTTTAATCAAAATTTAACGTAATTATTATCATCAAAATTTAAAGTAATTATTATCATCAAAATTTAACGTAATTATTATTATAAAAATTTAACGGAATTATTATTCTCACATTTAACATAATTATTTTTATAAATTTTTTTTCCCAAAATTATACATATTTCGCTACCGCTTTGACCGACCCAAATGAGAAAGCTTTAATTAAATAATTTCCTTTAATACTAACATTTTATTTTGTAAATAAATACTGAATTAACATGATTTGCTAAAAGCTCTTTTTACTTGAGGAATATGCCTAAAAGGCATTCGGGATTAGTTACTGACACTCTCTTTCATGGGGTAATCGGTTAAAATGTTGAGTGTTTAATGATTACCACAGGCGTAGTGTAAAAGCACTATGGGTGGGAAAAATGCGCTCCGGGGTGATAAAAGATCTGTTCACTACAATACTGGATTTTTTTTGTGGTGATATATAATTCTTTCTAATAATGCTCGTTTATATGTGGTAATTTTACGAAATGGCATAAAGATTATTATATTATGATTACGCGTTTTTGTGAAGTAGGGTGAAGTATCCACGCCACATCTGACAGAGCTTGTCGTCACACCACCTGCATGCCGCCGACACCCTACATTTAGTCCGGTCAAAATAGACACAAAAAAAGGCTAACCTTGCATTAACTCGCATAAAGCTGAAAATTGGCATAGACCTTCAGTTCACGAATACAAATAATATGTGAAAAGTCCCCGTTGATCCGATGCTTGCTAAAAAAGATATTCGAGGTCAAAGGTCAAAAATATACGTTTTTTGCATTTCTTTCGTAAACGGTAAATATATCGCGAAAATGGTTAAAAAGTTGTAGATTATTAAATTTCCTACAAAAAACGTTCTTATACTTTTTTGCTACGACCCACCATTCCAGAGATATGGCGATCCCAAAAGTAGGAAGAGCCGTACTCTGCGTAATATGCACACATTTCCGCACCACCTATGAGGTAGTGTGCTCGGCGCTTTTTTTTAACGTGGTCTCCCCGATAGGAATATTCCACCAGACGTGATTCAGTGTTTAGTGTGTATTATTAAAAAATACAATATGAAATAAAATATGGTATTATTGGAAATTATTTCATAAAATTATGTGAATTGATTTAAAAAAAATTTTAATCTGACTGATAGTCTTCGAGCTCAACTTCAACTATAATGTCTTCGTTTTCTCCTTGGTTTTCTTCTACTTCTTCTTGTATATCTGTACATTGTTCAAATAAAAATTCATTAGATGATTCTTCGTCGATATCATTTAAATTTTCACCTGAGGCAATTGATATAGTATTAGAGCAAGACTGACCTTGACAATTAGTGCATGCTACTGAGCAAAACAATCCAACTTTTTTGCAGCCACAGTTTCCACTGCAACCTTTTTTGCAGTTGCAAAAAATGGTGTTCAGAAGTTTTTCTGGAGCAGGTGGGAGTAAAGTATGAATTGGCACCAAAGTATTATCTACTAATGTCCAACCCCAGTCTTCCGGATTCAATTCATTGCCTAGCCACACTTGGATTTGATAATACACTCGACATAAATGTTGGTAAGCAGCGGCAGATGTTGGTGGAAGGCAAGATAATTCTACCCTTTTATTATTTCGGGTATTTTTTTACAAAACTTAAATATCTGTATTTATCGAGACAATCAATTTTTTTTGGAGCTCCATACATTGCAAGAAGAAAGCGAATTCCATTTGAGACGATGAGTTGTGAAGAAGAATTGATGTCTTTAAATACTTCCGCGTAATTAATTAAATCATTACGTTTTTCACATAATTTGAAGACTGATGTTTTACCCCTTTTTTTTTTCATTACTTTTTTTATTTTCATACCAAGCTTTGTTAAGAATATGATGCTGATTATCGATGAAACAAATAAATGTTACTTTTCCGGGTTTTTCAGTTAAAATAATTTTATTTCCATACTTCAACTTCAAACGCATCTTAATTGTTCTGCTATCTATAGTTGGAATTTCACAAATATTTTTTAATTCATCTAATGAAAACTGGCAATCATCACTATTTTCGATGTATGTAAATATTTTATCCATCGCAGAATTTATAGCTTCATTTTGAGGACGACAGATTTTCACCCCAGTAGTGGGTCTCAAGAAGGAGTTGTAGCAATTAATATGGTACTTAGCCTCAGCAGCAACTAAATCATACACATACTCAATGCGAGCAATAACATTTTTTGCAGTATCATCAGAACGACTTCGAGCTATCTTCATAATAGATTCTTTAAATTCTAATGTAGACACTTTACAGATTTTACGCCTACACTTTTGCGGTTGTTTTTTTTCAGCCTCTTCACTTGCATTATTGCCGCAAAAAAAGCAATAGTTTTTAAAACTAAAATCAGGTTCACTTAGCTGCGCTCTAGTACGCGGTGGACTGATTTTAGACATTTTAGATGTACTAGCTTGTTCTATGTCATGCTGCCTTTTAACTGCAGCAATAGAACTCTTACGAGTATACATTTTTCGGCATTGCGTATGAATGGTTACAGATTCACTATTACTTAGGTATTCAAAAAACCCATCATTTCTCTCAACACTTGAATCAATTAAAGTTTTCATTCCACGTTCAACAACAACAATGTCACCTTCAGTCAAAGATTTACTACAAATAAAACACAAATTCGATTCTTTAAATTCTAATGTAGACACTTTACAGATTTTACGCCTACACTTTTGCGGTTGTTTTTTTTCAGCCTCTTCACTTGCATTATTGCCGCAAAAAAAGCAATAGTTTTTAAAACTAAAATCAGGTTCACTTAGCTGCGCTCTAGTACGCGGTGGACTGATTTTAGACATTTTAGATGTACTAGCTTGTTCTATGTCATGCTGCCTTTTAACTGCAGCAATAGAACTCTTACGAGTATACATTTTTCGGCATTGCGTATGAATGGATACAGATTCACTATTACTTAGGTATTCAAAAAACCCATCATTTCTCTCAACACTTGAATCAATTAAAGTTTTCATTCCACGTTCAACAACAACAATGTCACCTTCAGTCAAAGATTTACTACAAATAAAACACAAATTCGACATTTTTGTCAAAAACTATTAAACAATACAAATCGTGATAAAAAGCAGCAGTAACGAGTACGTATTTTCAATGCAAAGAAACATTCAACACTAAAAATATAGTTGACGCACAAATATTATATATGTATGTTCTTTATATATATATTAAAACTGGTTTTCAACCACCACCGTCCGAACAATAGAGTAGAAACCAGCTGCCGCTCAAGGTTATACCAGCTGTAGACTGTACATATAGATTAAATTTTGAATGTATAACAGAAACAAACAAAAAAAATTATTTTTTTAACGTATAATTCTGTATGCAGGCGGCGTAGGCATCCAATCCAGTATTTCAAATGGGAATATCTCTGGAATGGTGGGTCGTAGCAAAAAAGTATAAGAACGTTTTTTGTAGGAAATTTAATAATCTACAACTTTTACTTTAACAATTTTCGCGATATATTTACCGTTTACGAAAAAAATGTAAAAAACGTATATTTTTGACCTTTGACCTCGAATATCTTTTTTAGCAAGCATCGGATCAACGGGGACTTTTCACATATTATTTGTATTCGTGAACTGAAGGTCTATGCCAATTTTCAGCTTTATGTGAGTTAATGCAATTTGAAATGTTTATTTTGACCGGACTAATTCCAAATTGAAGATTTCTTTTCCCGAATATTTTTTCCCATTTTTAATGAAACGCGCGTAACATAGCTGGCGCCTAACGAAGCGTTGTTAGTAAACATTTTTTTAGAGGCCCCTATAAACGTAAATTATTTTTTCTTCCCCCAAAGAAAAAGAAAGAAAATGTCTTTATAGTATAAAATTCTTCTTTTTATTAAAATATTAACTGTTCTGTAAATATCCTTAAACAAAAAAGCATTTAGAAACTTATATTTTAATATCTAATTTGGAATTGTATTAATCAAATATTTGATTTACTGGAAAATGTTTTTTTGTAAACTTCAAAATAGGTACAGTTAGGGCCTCTGATTTAATTTTATTGAAGCGTTTTTCTTGTTTGCAAAACCAGAATTACTTTCGTGACATCTTTCTATATAAAAAAAATATCCAATATTTTTCTTTTGTTTGTGAAATAGTGAGATTTTATTGTAGATCTAAATTGATTCTTAGTATCACATTCTTAAACCAAAACAGTTAATTCCTTTCTCTTTTCAACATCTATTTCAATGGTTTGATTTAAAAGTTTGTAAGCCCGAATATTTTAGATAATTCTCCGAAATTTTTGTAGTAACAAATTTTTTTTGCACACTATTGAAATAAGATTCTAATTTAGTTTTCAAGACCAGAATCTTTGGATTTGAAATTTAAGTTTCTGCTGCGGATAACTATTTTATAATCTGAGTAGTAAAATGACTTTTCTTCATTAATATTTGACGTTAAAGGAATATATAAAGAACAAAAATATATTTTTGTTATCCACCAGAGACTTTAATTTACATCAGATTATTTGGTATTTAATTGTACCTGGTGGTTACGTTCGAATACTGTCATTGTACTTTGCATAGAGGTTTAAATAGCGTGTTCGAAGAGAGTGTCGTGATTTTTCTTGAATGCGTAAATGTTAGTCAAATTCCTCATTCATTTTATGAAATTTAATCTACACATAGTTATCAATCAATTAATTTTTTTTTGCTTAATTTCAATTAAAATTCAGTTCTTGAAATTTTTTTTTAAATCTTTACTCTTTTCCTTAATTTTTTCTCTCTTCGCACTAAAATATAAAAAAAAAGAAAAACAAGAATAAAACCCAGGAAATTTTCAAATTAATTTTTCATTGCGTATCATGAACAAAAGTACTCGCAGTAATACTCGCGGTTCTAGTAATAGTTTGAATTATTTTAGAGGTAAGGGTAATCCGACTTCAACATCTAGCCTTTCTTTGGGAGAACAGGTTTCAATTGTTTCTAAGCCTAAGCTCAAACGAACACCTCCAAGTAGGAAAAATTCAGCTTCTAATATCGTTCCTGTTAATTTGGATAGCCAATTCGAAGGCATTGCGTCTTCGGAACAATATAATCAGGTCGAACAGGCTGAGAAAATAGAATCCACTTCATCACAAATCACTGAAGCCTACACAGATTCCAAATCAAAAAATAGTTTATCTTCCACTAAAACGCCAACAAATTTAGTTGAAGACTCACTCCTGAATTTAAGCCAATCTTCCCTTGAAGATTTGTTAGATCCAACTGATTTTATAAACAATCAAGCGAGAATTTTATCCAATTTAAATATGGGAAAACATAATACTATTGACACTGTTGCCGGTGATCAAACTTCGGGAAATTCAATTGAATGCCTTATCGCAATGTTACAACAAACAATTACATCTACTCAAAATGAGATGAGAAATGAACTCTTAGCTTTAAAACGAAGCATAACAACTATGTCACAGCCACATAGTGCTGCAGCCACCATTTCGTCAGCTGCTCAAGTTAATACACAGGATTTGAATACTTCAACACCTCCAACAGGGTTTAAAACCAATCTTGAAAAGTGGAAGGTTAATTTTGACGGCAGTACTAGTGTTTCCGATTTTCTTTCTAAGCTCGATACATTGTGTAGAAGAACACATTGCAGCGATGCACACTTGATGGCAAACTTTAATATTTTTCTAAGTGATAGAGCTGAAAGTTGGTATTGGGCTTTTATTAAGGAGAAGCGGGATGCTACATACTCTGATCTTAAAACTGCGATTACGGAAGAGTATGGTAACTTAGAAACTGACCATGAAGTACTACTCCGTATTTCTAGTCGTAAACAACAACTAAAGGAATCATACGATGACTTTCATACAAATATAATTTCAATGAATTCTCGTATGGGTACACCTATCGCCGAAGCAACTCTCATTGATATATTGAAACGTAATGTCTATACAAATTTAAGATTATTGTTGTTCAACACAACACTCTCCATGAACTAAGGGATAGTGCCAGAAAGGCTGAGATAATTTTAAAGGAAACCAAGGGTGCTTTGCCTAGTGTTAACACAAATCGCCAGGTAAGTGAAATTTAGGCTGAGGTAGAAGATGATAAAGATAGTGATTTTGATATTGATCCACAAATCGAGGCATTGCAACTGCCTAGAAGAGCTCATAAACCTGATTATTCGAAAATTAAGTGTTGAAACTGTCTTGCTTTCGGACATTCTTACATTTACTGCCCGGAGGATACTATAAATCTTTTTTGCTTTAAATGTGGTCAACGCGGTGTGAATACGATCAAGTGTTCTAATGCCCATTTGGGAAACCGAAAGCGGAGCGAGATGGTTACCGGGGACTCTCATACCAGGGCAAAAACCCCAGTTCTTAAAAGATCATTCGACAAGTCTTCCACAGGAAGACAAATCGAGGTCTTTGATCTCAAAACCTAGTATTCTTTACGCTCTTTCTTTTGAAAATTTAAATTTTATTCCGAAACATTTGAGTAAAGCCATAGCAACCTGTAGAAATCGTTATATTAAACGTAAGTTTTATAGAAATTTAATCGAATCCTATATTTTGTGTGATCATGCGGATGACAGACCTTTTGCTAGCGTTAGAATATGCGATAAAAACCGTTATGGTCTATTAGATTCAGGTGCCAGCGTTTCAGTGTTCAGTGTAGACTGTACATATAGATTAAATTTTGAATGTATAACAGAAACAAACAAAAAAAATTGTTTTTTTAACGTATAATTCTGTATGCAGGCGGCGTAGGCATCCAATCCAGTATTTCAAATGGGAATATCTCTGGAATGGTGGGTCGTAGCAAAAAAGTATAAGAACGTTTTTTGTAGGAAATTTAATAATCTACAACTTTTACTTTAACAATTTTCGCGATATATTTACCGTTTACGAAAAAAATGTAAAAAACGTATATTTTTGACCTTTGATCTTGAATATCTTTTTTAGCAAGCATCGGATCAACGGGGACTTTTCACATATTATTTGTATTCGTGAACTGAAGGTCTATGCCAATTTTCAGCTTTATGTGAGTTAATGCAATTTGAAATGTTTATTTTGACCGGACTAATTCCAAATTGAAGATTTCTTTTCCCGAATATTTTTTCCCATTTTTAATGAAACGCGCGTAACATAGCTGGCGCCTAACGAAGCGTTGTTAGTAAACATTTTTTTAGAGGCCCCTATAAACGTAAATTATTTTTTCTTCCCCCAAAGAAAAAGAAAGAAAATGTCTTTATAGTATAAAATTCTTCTTTTTATTAAAATATTAACTGTTCTGTAAATATCCTTAAACAAAAAAGCATTTAGAAACTTATATTTTAATATCTAATTTGGAATTGTATTAATCAAATATTTGATTTACTGGAAAATGTTTTTTTGTAAACTTCAAAATAGGTACAGTTAGGGCCTCTGATTTAATTTTATTGAAGCGTTTTTCTTGTTTGCAAAACCAGAATTACTTTCGTGACATCTTTCTATATAAAAAAAATATCCAATATTTTTCTTTTGTTTGTGAAATAGTGAGATTTTATTGTAGATCTAAATTGATTCTTAGTATCACATTCTTAAACCAAAACAGTTAATTCCTTTCTCTTTTCAACATCTATTTCAATGGTTTGATTTAAAAGTTTGTAAGCCCGAATATTTTAGATAATTCTCCGAAATTTTTGTAGTAACAAATTTTTTTTGCACACTATTGAAATAAGATTCTAATTTAGTTTTCAAGACCAGAATCTTTGGATTTGAAATTTAAGTTTCTGCTGCGGATAACTATTTTATAATCTGAGTAGTAAAATGACTTTTCTTCATTAATATTTGACGTTAAAGGAATATATAAAGAACAAAAATATATTTTTGTTATCCACCAGAGACTTTAATTTACATCAGATTATTTGGTATTTAATTGTACCTGGTGGTTACGTTCGAATACTGTCATTGTACTTTGCATAGAGGTTTAAATAGCGTGTTCGAAGAGAGTGTCGTGATTTTTCTTGAATGCGTAAATGTTAGTCAAATTCCTCATTCATTTTATGAAATTTAATCTACACATAGTTATCAATCAATTAATTTTTTTTTGCTTAATTTCAATTAAAATTCAGTTCTTGAAATTTTTTTTTAAATCTTTACTCTTTTCCTTAATTTTTTCTCTCTTCGCACTAAAATATAAAAAAAAAGAAAAACAAGAATAAAACCCAGGAAATTTTCAAATTAATTTTTCATTGCGTATCATGAACAAAAGTACTCGCAGTAATACTCGCGGTTCTAGTAATAGTTTGAATTATTTTAGAGGTAAGGGTAATCCGACTTCAACATCTAGCCTTTCTTTGGGAGAACAGGTTTCAATTGTTTCTAAGCCTAAGCTCAAACGAACACCTCCAAGTAGGAAAAATTCAGCTTCTAATATCGTTCCTGTTAATTTGGATAGCCAATTCGAAGGCATTGCGTCTTCGGAACAATATAATCAGGTCGAACAGGCTGAGAAAATAGAATCCACTTCATCACAAATCACTGAAGCCTACACAGATTCCAAATCAAAAAATAGTTTATCTTCCACTAAAACGCCAACAAATTTAGTTGAAGACTCACTCCTGAATTTAAGCCAATCTTCCCTTGAAGATTTGTTAGATCCAACTGATTTTATAAACAATCAAGCGAGAATTTTATCCAATTTAAATATGGGAAAACATAATACTATTGACACTGTTGCCGGTGATCAAACTTCGGGAAATTCAATTGAATGCCTTATCGCAATGTTACAACAAACAATTACATCTACTCAAAATGAGATGAGAAATGAACTTTTAGCTTTAAAACGAAGCATAACAACTATGTCAAAAGCCACATAGTGCTGCAGCCACCATTTCGTCAGCTGCTCAAGTTAATACACAGGATTTGAATACTTCAACACCTCCAACAGGGTTTAAAACCAATCTTGAAAAGTGGAAGGTTAATTTTGACGGCAGTACTAGTGTTTCCGATTTTCTTTCTAAGCTCGATACATTGTGTAGAAGAACACATTGCAGCGATGCACACTTGATGGCAAACTTTAATATTTTTCTAAGTGATAGAGCTGAAAGTTGGTATTGGGCTTTTATTAAGGAGAAGCGGGATGCTACATACTCTGATCTTAAAACTGCGATTACGGAAGAGTATGGTAACTTAGAAACTGACCATGAAGTACTACTCCGTATTTCTAGTCGTAAACAACAACTAAAGGAATCATACGATGACTTTCATACAAATATAATTTCAATGAATTCTCGTATGGGTACACCTATCGCCGAAGCAACTCTCATTGATATATTGAAACGTAATGTCTATACAAATTTAAGATTATTGTTGTTCAACACAACACTCTCCATGAACTAAGGGATAGTGCCAGAAAGGCTGAGATAATTTTAAAGGAAACCAAGGGTGCTTTGCCTAGTGTTAACACAAATCGCCAGGTAAGTGAAATTTAGGCTGAGGTAGAAGATGATAAAGATAGTGATTTTGATATTGATCCACAAATCGAGGCATTGCAACTGCCTAGAAGAGCTCATAAACCTGATTATTCGAAAATTAAGTGTTGAAACTGTCTTGCTTTCGGACATTCTTACATTTACTGCCCGGAGGATACTATAAATCTTTTTTGCTTTAAATGTGGTCAACGCGGTGTGAATACGATCAAGTGTTCTAATGCCCATTTGGGAAACCGAAAGCGGAGCGAGATGGTTACCGGGGACTCTCATACCAGGGCAAAAACCCCAGTTCTTAAAAGATCATTCGACAAGTCTTCCACAGGAAGACAAATCGAGGTCTTTGATCTCAAAACCTAGTATTCTTTACGCTCTTTCTTTTGAAAATTTAAATTTTATTCCGAAACATTTGAGTAAAGCCAGCGTTTCAGTGTTCAGTGTAGACTGTACATATAGATTAAATTTTGAATGTATAACAGAAACAAACAAAAAAAATTGTTTTTTTAACGTATAATTCTGTATGCAGGCGGCGTAGGCATCCAATCCAGTATTTCAAATGGGAATATCTCTGGAATGGTGGGTCGTAGCAAAAAAGTATAAGAACGTTTTTTGTAGGAAATTTAATAATCTACAACTTTTACTTTAACAATTTTCGCGATATATTTACCGTTTACGAAAAAAATGTAAAAAACGTATATTTTTGACCTTTGATCTTGAATATCTTTTTTAGCAAGCATCGGATCAACGGGGACTTTTCACATATTATTTGTATTCGTGAACTGAAGGTCTATGCCAATTTTCAGCTTTATGTGAGTTAATGCAATTTGAAATGTTTATTTTGACCGGACTAATTCCAAATTGAAGATTTCTTTTCCCGAATATTTTTTCCCATTTTTAATGAAACGCGCGTAACATAGCTGGCGCCTAACGAAGCGTTGTTAGTAAACATTTTTTTAGAGGCCCCTATAAACGTAAATTATTTTTTCTTCCCCCAAAGAAAAAGAAAGAAAATGTCTTTATAGTATAAAATTCTTCTTTTTATTAAAATATTAACTGTTCTGTAAATATCCTTAAACAAAAAAGCATTTAGAAACTTATATTTTAATATCTAATTTGGAATTGTATTAATCAAATATTTGATTTACTGGAAAATGTTTTTTTGTAAACTTCAAAATAGGTACAGTTAGGGCCTCTGATTTAATTTTATTGAAGCGTTTTTCTTGTTTGCAAAACCAGAATTACTTTCGTGACATCTTTCTATATAAAAAAAATATCCAATATTTTTCTTTTGTTTGTGAAATAGTGAGATTTTATTGTAGATCTAAATTGATTCTTAGTATCACATTCTTAAACCAAAACAGTTAATTCCTTTCTCTTTTCAACATCTATTTCAATGGTTTGATTTAAAAGTTTGTAAGCCCGAATATTTTAGATAATTCTCCGAAATTTTTGTAGTAACAAATTTTTTTTGCACACTATTGAAATAAGATTCTAATTTAGTTTTCAAGACCAGAATCTTTGGATTTGAAATTTAAGTTTCTGCTGCGGATAACTATTTTATAATCTGAGTAGTAAAATGACTTTTCTTCATTAATATTTGACGTTAAAGGAATATATAAAGAACAAAAATATATTTTTGTTATCCACCAGAGACTTTAATTTACATCAGATTATTTGGTATTTAATTGTACCTGGTGGTTACGTTCGAATACTGTCATTGTACTTTGCATAGAGGTTTAAATAGCGTGTTCGAAGAGAGTGTCGTGATTTTTCTTGAATGCGTAAATGTTAGTCAAATTCCTCATTCATTTTATGAAATTTAATCTACACATAGTTATCAATCAATTAATTTTTTTTTGCTTAATTTCAATTAAAATTCAGTTCTTGAATTTTTTTTTTAAATCTTTACTCTTTTCCTTAATTTTTTCTCTCTTCGCACTAATATATAAAAAAAAGAAAAACAAGAATAAAACCCAGGAAATTTTCAAATTAATTTTTCATTGCGTATCATGAACAAAAGTACTCGCAGTAATACTCGCGGTTCTAGTAATAGTTTGAATTATTTTAGAGGTAAGGGTAATCCGACTTCAACATCTAGCCTTTCTTTGGGAGAACAGGTTTCAATTGTTTCTAAGCCTAAGCTCAAACGAACACCTCCAAGTAAGAAAAATTCAGCTTCTAATATCGTTCCTGTTAATTTGGATAGCCAATTCGAAGGCATTGCGTCTTCGGAACAATATAATCAGGTCGAACAGGCTGAGAAAATAGAATCCACTTCATCACAAATCACTGAAGCCTACACAGATTCCAAATCAAAAAATAGTTTATCTTCCACTAAAACGCCAACAAATTTAGTTGAAGACTCACTCCTGAATTTAAGCCAATCTTCCCTTGAAGATTTGTTAGATCCAACTGATTTTATAAACAATCAAGCGAGAATTTTATCCAATTTAAATATGGGAAAACATAATACTATTGACACTGTTGCCGGTGATCAAACTTCGGGAAATTCAATTGAATGCCTTATCGCAATGTTACAACAAACAATTACATCTACTCAAAATGAGATGAGAAATGAACTTTTAGCTTTAAAACGAAGCATAACAACTATGTCACAGCCACATAGTGCTGCAGCCACCATTTCGTCAGCTGCTCAAGTTAATACACAGGATTTGAATACTTCAACACCTCCAACAGGGTTTAAAACCAATCTTGAAAAGTGGAAGGTTAATTTTGACGGCAGTACTAGTGTTTCCGATTTTCTTTCTAAGCTCGATACATTGTGTAGAAGAACACATTGCAGCGATGCACACTTGATGGCAAACTTTAATATTTTTCTAAGTGATAGAGCTGAAAGTTGGTATTGGGCTTTTATTAAGGAGAAGCGGGATGCTACATACTCTGATCTTAAAACTGCGATTACGGAAGAGTATGGTAACTTAGAAACTGACCATGAAGTACTACTCCGTATTTCTAGTCGTAAACAACAACTAAAGGAATCATACGATGACTTTCATACAAATATAATTTCAATGAATTCTCGTATGGGTACACCTATCGCCGAAGCAACTCTCATTGATATATTGAAACGTAATGTCTATACAAATTTAAGATTATTGTTGTTCAACACAACACTCTCCATGAACTAAGGGATAGTGCCAGAAAGGCTGAGATAATTTTAAAGGAAACCAAGGGTGCTTTGCCTAGTGTTAACACAAATCGCCAGGTAAGTGAAATTTAGGCTGAGGTAGAAGATGATAAAGATAGTGATTTTGATATTGATCCACAAATCGAGGCATTGCAACTGCCTAGAAGAGCTCATAAACCTGATTATTCGAAAATTAAGTGTTGAAACTGTCTTGCTTTCGGACATTCTTACATTTACTGCCCGGAGGATACTATAAATCTTTTTTGCTTTAAATGTGGTCAACGCGGTGTGAATACGATCAAGTGTTCTAATGCCCATTTGGGAAACCGAAAGCGGAGCGAGATGGTTACCGGGGACTCTCATACCAGGGCAAAAACCCCAGTTCTTAAAAGATCATTCGACAAGTCTTCCACAGGAAGACAAATCGAGGTCTTTGATCTCAAAACCTAGTATTCTTTACGCTCCTTCTTTTGAAAATTTAAATTTTATTCCGAAACATTTGAGTAAAGCCATAGCAACCTGTAGAAATCGTTATATTAAACGTAAGTTTTATAGAAATTTAATCGAATCCTCTATTTTGTGTGATCATGCGGATGACAGACCTTTTGCTAGCGTTAGAATATGCGATAAAAACCGTTATGGTCTATTAGATTCAGGTGCCAGCGTTTCAGTGTTCAGTGTAGACTGTACATATAGATTAAATTTTGAATGTATAACAGAAACAAACAAAAAAAATTATTTTTTTAACGTATAATTCTGTATGCAGGCGGCGTAGGCATCCAATCCAGTATTTCAAATGGGAATATCTCTGGAATGGTGGGTCGTAGCAAAAAAGTATAAGAACGTTTTTTGTAGGAAATTTAATAATCTACAACTTTTACTTTAACAATTTTCGCGATATATTTACCGTTTACGAAAAAAATGTAAAAAACGTATATTTTTGACCTTTGACCTCGAATATCTTTTTTAGCAAGCATCGGATCAACGGGGACTTTTCACATATTATTTGTATTCGTGAACTGAAGGTCTATGCCAATTTTCAGCTTTATGTGAGTTAATGCAATTTGAAATGTTTATTTTGACCGGACTAATTCCAAATTGAAGATTTCTTTTCCCGAATATTTTTTCCCATTTTTAATGAAACGCGCGTAACATAGCTGGCGCCTAACGAAGCGTTGTTAGTAAACATTTTTTTAGAGGCCCCTATAAACGTAAATTATTTTTTCTTCCCCCAAAGAAAAAGAAAGAAAATGTCTTTATAGTATAAAATTCTTCTTTTTATTAAAATATTAACTGTTCTGTAAATATCCTTAAACAAAAAAGCATTTAGAAACTTATATTTTAATATCTAATTTGGAATTGTATTAATCAAATATTTGATTTACTGGAAAATGTTTTTTTGTAAACTTCAAAATAGGTACAGTTAGGGCCTCTGATTTAATTTTATTGAAGCGTTTTTCTTGTTTGCAAAACCAGAATTACTTTCGTGACATCTTTCTATATAAAAAAAATATCCAATATTTTTCTTTTGTTTGTGAAATAGTGAGATTTTATTGTAGATCTAAATTGATTCTTAGTATCACATTCTTAAACCAAAACAGTTAATTCCTTTCTCTTTTCAACATCTATTTCAATGGTTTGATTTAAAAGTTTGTAAGCCCGAATATTTTAGATAATTCTCCGAAATTTTTGTAGTAACAAATTTTTTTTGCACACTATTGAAATAAGATTCTAATTTAGTTTTCAAGACCAGAATCTTTGGATTTGAAATTTAAGTTTCTGCTGCGGATAACTATTTTATAATCTGAGTAGTAAAATGACTTTTCTTCATTAATATTTGACGTTAAAGGAATATATAAAGAACAAAAATATATTTTTGTTATCCACCAGAGACTTTAATTTACATCAGATTATTTGGTATTTAATTGTACCTGGTGGTTACGTTCGAATACTGTCATTGTACTTTGCATAGAGGTTTAAATAGCGTGTTCGAAGAGAGTGTCGTGATTTTTCTTGAATGCGTAAATGTTAGTCAAATTCCTCATTCATTTTATGAAATTTAATCTACACATAGTTATCAATCAATTAATTTTTTTTTGCTTAATTTCAATTAAAATTCAGTTCTTGAAATTTTTTTTTAAATCTTTACTCTTTTCCTTAATTTTTTCTCTCTTCGCACTAAAATATAAAAAAAAAGAAAAACAAGAATAAAACCCAGGAAATTTTCAAATTAATTTTTCATTGCGTATCATGAACAAAAGTACTCGCAGTAATACTCGCGGTTCTAGTAATAGTTTGAATTATTTTAGAGGTAAGGGTAATCCGACTTCAACATCTAGCCTTTCTTTGGGAGAACAGGTTTCAATTGTTTCTAAGCCTAAGCTCAAACGAACACCTCCAAGTAGGAAAAATTCAGCTTCTAATATCGTTCCTGTTAATTTGGATAGCCAATTCGAAGGCATTGCGTCTTCGGAACAATATAATCAGGTCGAACAGGCTGAGAAAATAGAATCCACTTCATCACAAATCACTGAAGCCTACACAGATTCCAAATCAAAAAATAGTTTATCTTCCACTAAAACGCCAACAAATTTAGTTGAAGACTCACTCCTGAATTTAAGCCAATCTTCCCTTGAAGATTTGTTAGATCCAACTGATTTTATAAACAATCAAGCGAGAATTTTATCCAATTTAAATATGGGAAAACATAATACTATTGACACTGTTGCCGGTGATCAAACTTCGGGAAATTCAATTGAATGCCTTATCGCAATGTTACAACAAACAATTACATCTACTCAAAATGAGATGAGAAATGAACTCTTAGCTTTAAAACGAAGCATAACAACTATGTCACAGCCACATAGTGCTGCAGCCACCATTTCGTCAGCTGCTCAAGTTAATACACAGGATTTGAATACTTCAACACCTCCAACAGGGTTTAAAACCAATCTTGAAAAGTGGAAGGTTAATTTTGACGGCAGTACTAGTGTTTCCGATTTTCTTTCTAAGCTCGATACATTGTGTAGAAGAACACATTGCAGCGATGCACACTTGATGGCAAACTTTAATATTTTTCTAAGTGATAGAGCTGAAAGTTGGTATTGGGCTTTTATTAAGGAGAAGCGGGATGCTACATACTCTGATCTTAAAACTGCGATTACGGAAGAGTATGGTAACTTAGAAACTGACCATGAAGTACTACTCCGTATTTCTAGTCGTAAACAACAACTAAAGGAATCATACGATGACTTTCATACAAATATAATTTCAATGAATTCTCGTATGGGTACACCTATCGCCGAAGCAACTCTCATTGATATATTGAAACGTAATGTCTATACAAATTTAAGATTATTGTTGTTCAACACAACACTCTCCATGAACTAAGGGATAGTGCCAGAAAGGCTGAGATAATTTTAAAGGAAACCAAGGGTGCTTTGCCTAGTGTTAACACAAATCGCCAGGTAAGTGAAATTTAGGCTGAGGTAGAAGATGATAAAGATAGTGATTTTGATATTGATCCACAAATCGAGGCATTGCAACTGCCTAGAAGAGCTCATAAACCTGATTATTCGAAAATTAAGTGTTGAAACTGTCTTGCTTTCGGACATTCTTACATTTACTGCCCGGAGGATACTATAAATCTTTTTTGCTTTAAATGTGGTCAACGCGGTGTGAATACGATCAAGTGTTCTAATGCCCATTTGGGAAACCGAAAGCGGAGCGAGATGGTTACCGGGGACTCTCATACCAGGGCAAAAACCCCAGTTCTTAAAAGATCATTCGACAAGTCTTCCACAGGAAGACAAATCGAGGTCTTTGATCTCAAAACCTAGTATTCTTTACGCTCCTTCTTTTGAAAATTTAAATTTTATTCCGAAACATTTGAGTAAAGCCATAGCAACCTGTAGAAATCGTTATATTAAACGTAAGTTTTATAGAAATTTAATCGAATCCTCTATTTTGTGTGATCATGCGGATGACAGACCTTTTGCTAGCGTTAGAATATGCGATAAAAACCGTTATGGTCTATTAGATTCAGGTGCCAGCGTTTCAGTGTTCAGTGTAGACTGTACATATAGATTAAATTTTGAATGTATAACAGAAACAAACAAAAAAAATTATTTTTTTAACGTATAATTCTGTATGCAGGCGGCGTAGGCATCCAATCCAGTATTTCAAATGGGAATATCTCTGGAATGGTGGGTCGTAGCAAAAAAGTATAAGAACGTTTTTTGTAGGAAATTTAATAATCTACAACTTTTACTTTAACAATTTTCGCGATATATTTACCGTTTACGAAAAAAATGTAAAAAACGTATATTTTTGACCTTTGACCTCGAATATCTTTTTTAGCAAGCATCGGATCAACGGGGACTTTTCACATATTATTTGTATTCGTGAACTGAAGGTCTATGCCAATTTTCAGCTTTATGTGAGTTAATGCAATTTGAAATGTTTATTTTGACCGGACTAATTCCAAATTGAAGATTTCTTTTCCCGAATATTTTTTCCCATTTTTAATGAAACGCGCGTAACATAGCTGGCGCCTAACGAAGCGTTGTTAGTAAACATTTTTTTAGAGGCCCCTATAAACGTAAATTATTTTTTCTTCCCCCAAAGAAAAAGAAAGAAAATGTCTTTATAGTATAAAATTCTTCTTTTTATTAAAATATTAACTGTTCTGTAAATATCCTTAAACAAAAAAGCATTTAGAAACTTATATTTTAATATCTAATTTGGAATTGTATTAATCAAATATTTGATTTACTGGAAAATGTTTTTTTGTAAACTTCAAAATAGGTACAGTTAGGGCCTCTGATTTAATTTTATTGAAGCGTTTTTCTTGTTTGCAAAACCAGAATTACTTTCGTGACATCTTTCTATATAAAAAAAATATCCAATATTTTTCTTTTGTTTGTGAAATAGTGAGATTTTATTGTAGATCTAAATTGATTCTTAGTATCACATTCTTAAACCAAAACAGTTAATTCCTTTCTCTTTTCAACATCTATTTCAATGGTTTGATTTAAAAGTTTGTAAGCCCGAATATTTTAGATAATTCTCCGAAATTTTTGTAGTAACAAATTTTTTTTGCACACTATTGAAATAAGATTCTAATTTAGTTTTCAAGACCAGAATCTTTGGATTTGAAATTTAAGTTTCTGCTGCGGATAACTATTTTATAATCTGAGTAGTAAAATGACTTTTCTTCATTAATATTTGACGTTAAAGGAATATATAAAGAACAAAAATATATTTTTGTTATCCACCAGAGACTTTAATTTACATCAGATTATTTGGTATTTAATTGTACCTGGTGGTTACGTTCGAATACTGTCATTGTACTTTGCATAGAGGTTTAAATAGCGTGTTCGAAGAGAGTGTCGTGATTTTTCTTGAATGCGTAAATGTTAGTCAAATTCCTCATTCATTTTATGAAATTTAATCTACACATAGTTATCAATCAATTAATTTTTTTTTGCTTAATTTCAATTAAAATTCAGTTCTTGAATTTTTTTTTTAAATCTTTACTCTTTTCCTTAATTTTTTCTCTCTTCGCACTAATATATAAAAAAAAGAAAAACAAGAATAAAACCCAGGAAATTTTCAAATTAATTTTTCATTGCGTATCATGAACAAAAGTACTCGCAGTAATACTCGCGGTTCTAGTAATAGTTTGAATTATTTTAGAGGTAAGGGTAATCCGACTTCAACATCTAGCCTTTCTTTGGGAGAACAGGTTTCAATTGTTTCTAAGCCTAAGCTCAAACGAACACCTCCAAGTAAGAAAAATTCAGCTTCTAATATCGTTCCTGTTAATTTGGATAGCCAATTCGAAGGCATTGCGTCTTCGGAACAATATAATCAGGTCGAACAGGCTGAGAAAATAGAATCCACTTCATCACAAATCACTGAAGCCTACACAGATTCCAAATCAAAAAATAGTTTATCTTCCACTAAAACGCCAACAAATTTAGTTGAAGACTCACTCCTGAATTTAAGCCAATCTTCCCTTGAAGATTTGTTAGATCCAACTGATTTTATAAACAATCAAGCGAGAATTTTATCCAATTTAAATATGGGAAAACATAATACTATTGACACTGTTGCCGGTGATCAAACTTCGGGAAATTCAATTGAATGCCTTATCGCAATGTTACAACAAACAATTACATCTACTCAAAATGAGATGAGAAATGAACTTTTAGCTTTAAAACGAAGCATAACAACTATGTCACAGCCACATAGTGCTGCAGCCACCATTTCGTCAGCTGCTCAAGTTAATACACAGGATTTGAATACTTCAACACCTCCAACAGGGTTTAAAACCAATCTTGAAAAGTGGAAGGTTAATTTTGACGGCAGTACTAGTGTTTCCGATTTTCTTTCTAAGCTCGATACATTGTGTAGAAGAACACATTGCAGCGATGCACACTTGATGGCAAACTTTAATATTTTTCTAAGTGATAGAGCTGAAAGTTGGTATTGGGCTTTTATTAAGGAGAAGCGGGATGCTACATACTCTGATCTTAAAACTGCGATTACGGAAGAGTATGGTAACTTAGAAACTGACCATGAAGTACTACTCCGTATTTCTAGTCGTAAACAACAACTAAAGGAATCATACGATGACTTTCATACAAATATAATTTCAATGAATTCTCGTATGGGTACACCTATCGCCGAAGCAACTCTCATTGATATATTGAAACGTAATGTCTATACAAATTTAAGATTATTGTTGTTCAACACAACACTCTCCATGAACTAAGGGATAGTGCCAGAAAGGCTGAGATAATTTTAAAGGAAACCAAGGGTGCTTTGCCTAGTGTTAACACAAATCGCCAGGTAAGTGAAATTTAGGCTGAGGTAGAAGATGATAAAGATAGTGATTTTGATATTGATCCACAAATCGAGGCATTGCAACTGCCTAGAAGAGCTCATAAACCTGATTATTCGAAAATTAAGTGTTGAAACTGTCTTGCTTTCGGACATTCTTACATTTACTGCCCGGAGGATACTATAAATCTTTTTTGCTTTAAATGTGGTCAACGCGGTGTGAATACGATCAAGTGTTCTAATGCCCATTTGGGAAACCGAAAGCGGAGCGAGATGGTTACCGGGGACTCTCATACCAGGGCAAAAACCCCAGTTCTTAAAAGATCATTCGACAAGTCTTCCACAGGAAGACAAATCGAGGTCTTTGATCTCAAAACCTAGTATTCTTTACGCTCCTTCTTTTGAAAATTTAAATTTTATTCCGAAACATTTGAGTAAAGCCATAGCAACCTGTAGAAATCGTTATATTAAACGTAAGTTTTATAGAAATTTAATCGAATCCTCTATTTTGTGTGATCATGCGGATGACAGACCTTTTGCTAGCGTTAGAATATGCGATAAAAACCGTTATGGTCTATTAGATTCAGGTGCCAGCGTTTCAGTGTTCAGTGTAGACTGTACATATAGATTAAATTTTGAATGTATAACAGAAACAAACAAAAAAAATTATTTTTTTAACGTATAATTCTGTATGCAGGCGGCGTAGGCATCCAATCCAGTATTTCAAATGGGAATATCTCTGGAATGGTGGGTCGTAGCAAAAAAGTATAAGAACGTTTTTTGTAGGAAATTTAATAATCTACAACTTTTACTTTAACAATTTTCGCGATATATTTACCGTTTACGAAAAAAATGTAAAAAACGTATATTTTTGACCTTTGACCTCGAATATCTTTTTTAGCAAGCATCGGATCAACGGGGACTTTTCACATATTATTTGTATTCGTGAACTGAAGGTCTATGCCAATTTTCAGCTTTATGTGAGTTAATGCAATTTGAAATGTTTATTTTGACCGGACTAATTCCAAATTGAAGATTTCTTTTCCCGAATATTTTTTCCCATTTTTAATGAAACGCGCGTAACATAGCTGGCGCCTAACGAAGCGTTGTTAGTAAACATTTTTTTAGAGGCCCCTATAAACGTAAATTATTTTTTCTTCCCCCAAAGAAAAAGAAAGAAAATGTCTTTATAGTATAAAATTCTTCTTTTTATTAAAATATTAACTGTTCTGTAAATATCCTTAAACAAAAAAGCATTTAGAAACTTATATTTTAATATCTAATTTGGAATTGTATTAATCAAATATTTGATTTACTGGAAAATGTTTTTTTGTAAACTTCAAAATAGGTACAGTTAGGGCCTCTGATTTAATTTTATTGAAGCGTTTTTCTTGTTTGCAAAACCAGAATTACTTTCGTGACATCTTTCTATATAAAAAAAATATCCAATATTTTTCTTTTGTTTGTGAAATAGTGAGATTTTATTGTAGATCTAAATTGATTCTTAGTATCACATTCTTAAACCAAAACAGTTAATTCCTTTCTCTTTTCAACATCTATTTCAATGGTTTGATTTAAAAGTTTGTAAGCCCGAATATTTTAGATAATTCTCCGAAATTTTTGTAGTAACAAATTTTTTTTGCACACTATTGAAATAAGATTCTAATTTAGTTTTCAAGACCAGAATCTTTGGATTTGAAATTTAAGTTTCTGCTGCGGATAACTATTTTATAATCTGAGTAGTAAAATGACTTTTCTTCATTAATATTTGACGTTAAAGGAATATATAAAGAACAAAAATATATTTTTGTTATCCACCAGAGACTTTAATTTACATCAGATTATTTGGTATTTAATTGTACCTGGTGGTTACGTTCGAATACTGTCATTGTACTTTGCATAGAGGTTTAAATAGCGTGTTCGAAGAGAGTGTCGTGATTTTTCTTGAATGCGTAAATGTTAGTCAAATTCCTCATTCATTTTATGAAATTTAATCTACACATAGTTATCAATCAATTAATTTTTTTTTGCTTAATTTCAATTAAAATTCAGTTCTTGAATTTTTTTTTTAAATCTTTACTCTTTTCCTTAATTTTTTCTCTCTTCGCACTAATATATAAAAAAAAGAAAAACAAGAATAAAACCCAGGAAATTTTCAAATTAATTTTTCATTGCGTATCATGAACAAAAGTACTCGCAGTAATACTCGCGGTTCTAGTAATAGTTTGAATTATTTTAGAGGTAAGGGTAATCCGACTTCAACATCTAGCCTTTCTTTGGGAGAACAGGTTTCAATTGTTTCTAAGCCTAAGCTCAAACGAACACCTCCAAGTAAGAAAAATTCAGCTTCTAATATCGTTCCTGTTAATTTGGATAGCCAATTCGAAGGCATTGCGTCTTCGGAACAATATAATCAGGTCGAACAGGCTGAGAAAATAGAATCCACTTCATCACAAATCACTGAAGCCTACACAGATTCCAAATCAAAAAATAGTTTATCTTCCACTAAAACGCCAACAAATTTAGTTGAAGACTCACTCCTGAATTTAAGCCAATCTTCCCTTGAAGATTTGTTAGATCCAACTGATTTTATAAACAATCAAGCGAGAATTTTATCCAATTTAAATATGGGAAAACATAATACTATTGACACTGTTGCCGGTGATCAAACTTCGGGAAATTCAATTGAATGCCTTATCGCAATGTTACAACAAACAATTACATCTACTCAAAATGAGATGAGAAATGAACTTTTAGCTTTAAAACGAAGCATAACAACTATGTCACAGCCACATAGTGCTGCAGCCACCATTTCGTCAGCTGCTCAAGTTAATACACAGGATTTGAATACTTCAACACCTCCAACAGGGTTTAAAACCAATCTTGAAAAGTGGAAGGTTAATTTTGACGGCAGTACTAGTGTTTCCGATTTTCTTTCTAAGCTCGATACATTGTGTAGAAGAACACATTGCAGCGATGCACACTTGATGGCAAACTTTAATATTTTTCTAAGTGATAGAGCTGAAAGTTGGTATTGGGCTTTTATTAAGGAGAAGCGGGATGCTACATACTCTGATCTTAAAACTGCGATTACGGAAGAGTATGGTAACTTAGAAACTGACCATGAAGTACTACTCCGTATTTCTAGTCGTAAACAACAACTAAAGGAATCATACGATGACTTTCATACAAATATAATTTCAATGAATTCTCGTATGGGTACACCTATCGCCGAAGCAACTCTCATTGATATATTGAAACGTAATGTCTATACAAATTTAAGATTATTGTTGTTCAACACAACACTCTCCATGAACTAAGGGATAGTGCCAGAAAGGCTGAGATAATTTTAAAGGAAACCAAGGGTGCTTTGCCTAGTGTTAACACAAATCGCCAGGTAAGTGAAATTTAGGCTGAGGTAGAAGATGATAAAGATAGTGATTTTGATATTGATCCACAAATCGAGGCATTGCAACTGCCTAGAAGAGCTCATAAACCTGATTATTCGAAAATTAAGTGTTGAAACTGTCTTGCTTTCGGACATTCTTACATTTACTGCCCGGAGGATACTATAAATCTTTTTTGCTTTAAATGTGGTCAACGCGGTGTGAATACGATCAAGTGTTCTAATGCCCATTTGGGAAACCGAAAGCGGAGCGAGATGGTTACCGGGGACTCTCATACCAGGGCAAAAACCCCAGTTCTTAAAAGATCATTCGACAAGTCTTCCACAGGAAGACAAATCGAGGTCTTTGATCTCAAAACCTAGTATTCTTTACGCTCCTTCTTTTGAAAATTTAAATTTTATTCCGAAACATTTGAGTAAAGCCATAGCAACCTGTAGAAATCGTTATATTAAACGTAAGTTTTATAGAAATTTAATCGAATCCTCTATTTTGTGTGATCATGCGGATGACAGACCTTTTGCTAGCGTTAGAATATGCGATAAAAACCGTTATGGTCTATTAGATTCAGGTGCCAGCGTTTCAGTGTTCAGTGTAGACTGTACATATAGATTAAATTTTGAATGTATAACAGAAACAAACAAAAAAAATTATTTTTTTAACGTATAATTCTGTATGCAGGCGGCGTAGGCATCCAATCCAGTATTTCAAATGGGAATATCTCTGGAATGGTGGGTCGTAGCAAAAAAGTATAAGAACGTTTTTTGTAGGAAATTTAATAATCTACAACTTTTACTTTAACAATTTTCGCGATATATTTACCGTTTACGAAAAAAATGTAAAAAACGTATATTTTTGACCTTTGACCTCGAATATCTTTTTTAGCAAGCATCGGATCAACGGGGACTTTTCACATATTATTTGTATTCGTGAACTGAAGGTCTATGCCAATTTTCAGCTTTATGTGAGTTAATGCAATTTGAAATGTTTATTTTGACCGGACTAATTCCAAATTGAAGATTTCTTTTCCCGAATATTTTTTCCCATTTTTAATGAAACGCGCGTAACATAGCTGGCGCCTAACGAAGCGTTGTTAGTAAACATTTTTTTAGAGGCCCCTATAAACGTAAATTATTTTTTCTTCCCCCAAAGAAAAAGAAAGAAAATGTCTTTATAGTATAAAATTCTTCTTTTTATTAAAATATTAACTGTTCTGTAAATATCCTTAAACAAAAAAGCATTTAGAAACTTATATTTTAATATCTAATTTGGAATTGTATTAATCAAATATTTGATTTACTGGAAAATGTTTTTTTGTAAACTTCAAAATAGGTACAGTTAGGGCCTCTGATTTAATTTTATTGAAGCGTTTTTCTTGTTTGCAAAACCAGAATTACTTTCGTGACATCTTTCTATATAAAAAAAATATCCAATATTTTTCTTTTGTTTGTGAAATAGTGAGATTTTATTGTAGATCTAAATTGATTCTTAGTATCACATTCTTAAACCAAAACAGTTAATTCCTTTCTCTTTTCAACATCTATTTCAATGGTTTGATTTAAAAGTTTGTAAGCCCGAATATTTTAGATAATTCTCCGAAATTTTTGTAGTAACAAATTTTTTTTGCACACTATTGAAATAAGATTCTAATTTAGTTTTCAAGACCAGAATCTTTGGATTTGAAATTTAAGTTTCTGCTGCGGATAACTATTTTATAATCTGAGTAGTAAAATGACTTTTCTTCATTAATATTTGACGTTAAAGGAATATATAAAGAACAAAAATATATTTTTGTTATCCACCAGAGACTTTAATTTACATCAGATTATTTGGTATTTAATTGTACCTGGTGGTTACGTTCGAATACTGTCATTGTACTTTGCATAGAGGTTTAAATAGCGTGTTCGAAGAGAGTGTCGTGATTTTTCTTGAATGCGTAAATGTTAGTCAAATTCCTCATTCATTTTATGAAATTTAATCTACACATAGTTATCAATCAATTAATTTTTTTTTGCTTAATTTCAATTAAAATTCAGTTCTTGAATTTTTTTTTTAAATCTTTACTCTTTTCCTTAATTTTTTCTCTCTTCGCACTAATATATAAAAAAAAGAAAAACAAGAATAAAACCCAGGAAATTTTCAAATTAATTTTTCATTGCGTATCATGAACAAAAGTACTCGCAGTAATACTCGCGGTTCTAGTAATAGTTTGAATTATTTTAGAGGTAAGGGTAATCCGACTTCAACATCTAGCCTTTCTTTGGGAGAACAGGTTTCAATTGTTTCTAAGCCTAAGCTCAAACGAACACCTCCAAGTAAGAAAAATTCAGCTTCTAATATCGTTCCTGTTAATTTGGATAGCCAATTCGAAGGCATTGCGTCTTCGGAACAATATAATCAGGTCGAACAGGCTGAGAAAATAGAATCCACTTCATCACAAATCACTGAAGCCTACACAGATTCCAAATCAAAAAATAGTTTATCTTCCACTAAAACGCCAACAAATTTAGTTGAAGACTCACTCCTGAATTTAAGCCAATCTTCCCTTGAAGATTTGTTAGATCCAACTGATTTTATAAACAATCAAGCGAGAATTTTATCCAATTTAAATATGGGAAAACATAATACTATTGACACTGTTGCCGGTGATCAAACTTCGGGAAATTCAATTGAATGCCTTATCGCAATGTTACAACAAACAATTACATCTACTCAAAATGAGATGAGAAATGAACTTTTAGCTTTAAAACGAAGCATAACAACTATGTCACAGCCACATAGTGCTGCAGCCACCATTTCGTCAGCTGCTCAAGTTAATACACAGGATTTGAATACTTCAACACCTCCAACAGGGTTTAAAACCAATCTTGAAAAGTGGAAGGTTAATTTTGACGGCAGTACTAGTGTTTCCGATTTTCTTTCTAAGCTCGATACATTGTGTAGAAGAACACATTGCAGCGATGCACACTTGATGGCAAACTTTAATATTTTTCTAAGTGATAGAGCTGAAAGTTGGTATTGGGCTTTTATTAAGGAGAAGCGGGATGCTACATACTCTGATCTTAAAACTGCGATTACGGAAGAGTATGGTAACTTAGAAACTGACCATGAAGTACTACTCCGTATTTCTAGTCGTAAACAACAACTAAAGGAATCATACGATGACTTTCATACAAATATAATTTCAATGAATTCTCGTATGGGTACACCTATCGCCGAAGCAACTCTCATTGATATATTGAAACGTAATGTCTATACAAATTTAAGATTATTGTTGTTCAACACAACACTCTCCATGAACTAAGGGATAGTGCCAGAAAGGCTGAGATAATTTTAAAGGAAACCAAGGGTGCTTTGCCTAGTGTTAACACAAATCGCCAGGTAAGTGAAATTTAGGCTGAGGTAGAAGATGATAAAGATAGTGATTTTGATATTGATCCACAAATCGAGGCATTGCAACTGCCTAGAAGAGCTCATAAACCTGATTATTCGAAAATTAAGTGTTGAAACTGTCTTGCTTTCGGACATTCTTACATTTACTGCCCGGAGGATACTATAAATCTTTTTTGCTTTAAATGTGGTCAACGCGGTGTGAATACGATCAAGTGTTCTAATGCCCATTTGGGAAACCGAAAGCGGAGCGAGATGGTTACCGGGGACTCTCATACCAGGGCAAAAACCCCAGTTCTTAAAAGATCATTCGACAAGTCTTCCACAGGAAGACAAATCGAGGTCTTTGATCTCAAAACCTAGTATTCTTTACGCTCCTTCTTTTGAAAATTTAAATTTTATTCCGAAACATTTGAGTAAAGCCATAGCAACCTGTAGAAATCGTTATATTAAACGTAAGTTTTATAGAAATTTAATCGAATCCTCTATTTTGTGTGATCATGCGGATGACAGACCTTTTGCTAGCGTTAGAATATGCGATAAAAACCGTTATGGTCTATTAGATTCAGGTGCCAGCGTTTCAGTGTTCAGTGTAGACTGTACATATAGATTAAATTTTGAATGTATAACAGAAACAAACAAAAAAAATTATTTTTTTAACGTATAATTCTGTATGCAGGCGGCGTAGGCATCCAATCCAGTATTTCAAATGGGAATATCTCTGGAATGGTGGGTCGTAGCAAAAAAGTATAAGAACGTTTTTTGTAGGAAATTTAATAATCTACAACTTTTACTTTAACAATTTTCGCGATATATTTACCGTTTACGAAAAAAATGTAAAAAACGTATATTTTTGACCTTTGACCTCGAATATCTTTTTTAGCAAGCATCGGATCAACGGGGACTTTTCACATATTATTTGTATTCGTGAACTGAAGGTCTATGCCAATTTTCAGCTTTATGTGAGTTAATGCAATTTGAAATGTTTATTTTGACCGGACTAATTCCAAATTGAAGATTTCTTTTCCCGAATATTTTTTCCCATTTTTAATGAAACGCGCGTAACATAGCTGGCGCCTAACGAAGCGTTGTTAGTAAACATTTTTTTAGAGGCCCCTATAAACGTAAATTATTTTTTCTTCCCCCAAAGAAAAAGAAAGAAAATGTCTTTATAGTATAAAATTCTTCTTTTTATTAAAATATTAACTGTTCTGTAAATATCCTTAAACAAAAAAGCATTTAGAAACTTATATTTTAATATCTAATTTGGAATTGTATTAATCAAATATTTGATTTACTGGAAAATGTTTTTTTGTAAACTTCAAAATAGGTACAGTTAGGGCCTCTGATTTAATTTTATTGAAGCGTTTTTCTTGTTTGCAAAACCAGAATTACTTTCGTGACATCTTTCTATATAAAAAAAATATCCAATATTTTTCTTTTGTTTGTGAAATAGTGAGATTTTATTGTAGATCTAAATTGATTCTTAGTATCACATTCTTAAACCAAAACAGTTAATTCCTTTCTCTTTTCAACATCTATTTCAATGGTTTGATTTAAAAGTTTGTAAGCCCGAATATTTTAGATAATTCTCCGAAATTTTTGTAGTAACAAATTTTTTTTGCACACTATTGAAATAAGATTCTAATTTAGTTTTCAAGACCAGAATCTTTGGATTTGAAATTTAAGTTTCTGCTGCGGATAACTATTTTATAATCTGAGTAGTAAAATGACTTTTCTTCATTAATATTTGACGTTAAAGGAATATATAAAGAACAAAAATATATTTTTGTTATCCACCAGAGACTTTAATTTACATCAGATTATTTGGTATTTAATTGTACCTGGTGGTTACGTTCGAATACTGTCATTGTACTTTGCATAGAGGTTTAAATAGCGTGTTCGAAGAGAGTGTCGTGATTTTTCTTGAATGCGTAAATGTTAGTCAAATTCCTCATTCATTTTATGAAATTTAATCTACACATAGTTATCAATCAATTAATTTTTTTTTGCTTAATTTCAATTAAAATTCAGTTCTTGAAATTTTTTTTTAAATCTTTACTCTTTTCCTTAATTTTTTCTCTCTTCGCACTAAAATATAAAAAAAAAGAAAAACAAGAATAAAACCCAGGAAATTTTCAAATTAATTTTTCATTGCGTATCATGAACAAAAGTACTCGCAGTAATACTCGCGGTTCTAGTAATAGTTTGAATTATTTTAGAGGTAAGGGTAATCCGACTTCAACATCTAGCCTTTCTTTGGGAGAACAGGTTTCAATTGTTTCTAAGCCTAAGCTCAAACGAACACCTCCAAGTAGGAAAAATTCAGCTTCTAATATCGTTCCTGTTAATTTGGATAGCCAATTCGAAGGCATTGCGTCTTCGGAACAATATAATCAGGTCGAACAGGCTGAGAAAATAGAATCCACTTCATCACAAATCACTGAAGCCTACACAGATTCCAAATCAAAAAATAGTTTATCTTCCACTAAAACGCCAACAAATTTAGTTGAAGACTCACTCCTGAATTTAAGCCAATCTTCCCTTGAAGATTTGTTAGATCCAACTGATTTTATAAACAATCAAGCGAGAATTTTATCCAATTTAAATATGGGAAAACATAATACTATTGACACTGTTGCCGGTGATCAAACTTCGGGAAATTCAATTGAATGCCTTATCGCAATGTTACAACAAACAATTACATCTACTCAAAATGAGATGAGAAATGAACTCTTAGCTTTAAAACGAAGCATAACAACTATGTCACAGCCACATAGTGCTGCAGCCACCATTTCGTCAGCTGCTCAAGTTAATACACAGGATTTGAATACTTCAACACCTCCAACAGGGTTTAAAACCAATCTTGAAAAGTGGAAGGTTAATTTTGACGGCAGTACTAGTGTTTCCGATTTTCTTTCTAAGCTCGATACATTGTGTAGAAGAACACATTGCAGCGATGCACACTTGATGGCAAACTTTAATATTTTTCTAAGTGATAGAGCTGAAAGTTGGTATTGGGCTTTTATTAAGGAGAAGCGGGATGCTACATACTCTGATCTTAAAACTGCGATTACGGAAGAGTATGGTAACTTAGAAACTGACCATGAAGTACTACTCCGTATTTCTAGTCGTAAACAACAACTAAAGGAATCATACGATGACTTTCATACAAATATAATTTCAATGAATTCTCGTATGGGTACACCTATCGCCGAAGCAACTCTCATTGATATATTGAAACGTAATGTCTATACAAATTTAAGATTATTGTTGTTCAACACAACACTCTCCATGAACTAAGGGATAGTGCCAGAAAGGCTGAGATAATTTTAAAGGAAACCAAGGGTGCTTTGCCTAGTGTTAACACAAATCGCCAGGTAAGTGAAATTTAGGCTGAGGTAGAAGATGATAAAGATAGTGATTTTGATATTGATCCACAAATCGAGGCATTGCAACTGCCTAGAAGAGCTCATAAACCTGATTATTCGAAAATTAAGTGTTGAAACTGTCTTGCTTTCGGACATTCTTACATTTACTGCCCGGAGGATACTATAAATCTTTTTTGCTTTAAATGTGGTCAACGCGGTGTGAATACGATCAAGTGTTCTAATGCCCATTTGGGAAACCGAAAGCGGAGCGAGATGGTTACCGGGGACTCTCATACCAGGGCAAAAACCCCAGTTCTTAAAAGATCATTCGACAAGTCTTCCACAGGAAGACAAATCGAGGTCTTTGATCTCAAAACCTAGTATTCTTTACGCTCTTTCTTTTGAAAATTTAAATTTTATTCCGAAACATTTGAGTAAAGCCATAGCAACCTGTAGAAATCGTTATATTAAACGTAAGTTTTATAGAAATTTAATCGAATCCTCTATTTTGTGTGATCATGCGGATGACAGACCTTTTGCTAGCGTTAGAATATGCGATAAAAACCGTTATGGTCTATTAGATTCAGGTGCCAGCGTTTCAGTGTTCAGTGTAGACTGTACATATAGATTAAATTTTGAATGTATAACAGAAACAAACAAAAAAAATTGTTTTTTTAACGTATAATTCTGTATGCAGGCGGCGTAGGCATCCAATCCAGTATTTCAAATGGGAATATCTCTGGAATGGTGGGTCGTAGCAAAAAAGTATAAGAACGTTTTTTGTAGGAAATTTAATAATCTACAACTTTTACTTTAACAATTTTCGCGATATATTTACCGTTTACGAAAAAAATGTAAAAAACGTATATTTTTGACCTTTGATCTTGAATATCTTTTTTAGCAAGCATCGGATCAACGGGGACTTTTCACATATTATTTGTATTCGTGAACTGAAGGTCTATGCCAATTTTCAGCTTTATGTGAGTTAATGCAATTTGAAATGTTTATTTTGACCGGACTAATTCCAAATTGAAGATTTCTTTTCCCGAATATTTTTTCCCATTTTTAATGAAACGCGCGTAACATAGCTGGCGCCTAACGAAGCGTTGTTAGTAAACATTTTTTTAGAGGCCCCTATAAACGTAAATTATTTTTTCTTCCCCCAAAGAAAAAGAAAGAAAATGTCTTTATAGTATAAAATTCTTCTTTTTATTAAAATATTAACTGTTCTGTAAATATCCTTAAACAAAAAAGCATTTAGAAACTTATATTTTAATATCTAATTTGGAATTGTATTAATCAAATATTTGATTTACTGGAAAATGTTTTTTTGTAAACTTCAAAATAGGTACAGTTAGGGCCTCTGATTTAATTTTATTGAAGCGTTTTTCTTGTTTGCAAAACCAGAATTACTTTCGTGACATCTTTCTATATAAAAAAAATATCCAATATTTTTCTTTTGTTTGTGAAATAGTGAGATTTTATTGTAGATCTAAATTGATTCTTAGTATCACATTCTTAAACCAAAACAGTTAATTCCTTTCTCTTTTCAACATCTATTTCAATGGTTTGATTTAAAAGTTTGTAAGCCCGAATATTTTAGATAATTCTCCGAAATTTTTGTAGTAACAAATTTTTTTTGCACACTATTGAAATAAGATTCTAATTTAGTTTTCAAGACCAGAATCTTTGGATTTGAAATTTAAGTTTCTGCTGCGGATAACTATTTTATAATCTGAGTAGTAAAATGACTTTTCTTCATTAATATTTGACGTTAAAGGAATATATAAAGAACAAAAATATATTTTTGTTATCCACCAGAGACTTTAATTTACATCAGATTATTTGGTATTTAATTGTACCTGGTGGTTACGTTCGAATACTGTCATTGTACTTTGCATAGAGGTTTAAATAGCGTGTTCGAAGAGAGTGTCGTGATTTTTCTTGAATGCGTAAATGTTAGTCAAATTCCTCATTCATTTTATGAAATTTAATCTACACATAGTTATCAATCAATTAATTTTTTTTTGCTTAATTTCAATTAAAATTCAGTTCTTGAAATTTTTTTTTAAATCTTTACTCTTTTCCTTAATTTTTTCTCTCTTCGCACTAATATATAAAAAAAAGAAAAACAAGAATAAAACCCAGGAAATTTTCAAATTAATTTTTCATTGCGTATCATGAACAAAAGTACTCGCAGTAATACTCGCGGTTCTAGTAATAGTTTGAATTATTTTAGAGGTAAGGGTAATCCGACTTCAACATCTAGCCTTTCTTTGGGAGAACAGGTTTCAATTGTTTCTAAGCCTAAGCTCAAACGAACACCTCCAAGTAGGAAAAATTCAGCTTCTAATATCGTTCCTGTTAATTTGGATAGCCAATTCGAAGGCATTGCGTCTTCGGAACAATATAATCAGGTCGAACAGGCTGAGAAAATAGAATCCACTTCATCACAAATCACTGAAGCCTACACAGATTCCAAATCAAAAAATAGTTTATCTTCCACTAAAACGCCAACAAATTTAGTTGAAGACTCACTCCTGAATTTAAGCCAATCTTCCCTTGAAGATTTGTTAGATCCAACTGATTTTATAAACAATCAAGCGAGAATTTTATCCAATTTAAATATGGGAAAACATAATACTATTGACACTGTTGCCGGTGATCAAACTTCGGGAAATTCAATTGAATGCCTTATCGCAATGTTACAACAAACAATTACATCTACTCAAAATGAGATGAGAAATGAACTTTTAGCTTTAAAACGAAGCATAACAACTATGTCAAAAGCCACATAGTGCTGCAGCCACCATTTCGTCAGCTGCTCAAGTTAATACACAGGATTTGAATACTTCAACACCTCCAACAGGGTTTAAAACCAATCTTGAAAAGTGGAAGGTTAATTTTGACGGCAGTACTAGTGTTTCCGATTTTCTTTCTAAGCTCGATACATTGTGTAGAAGAACACATTGCAGCGATGCACACTTGATGGCAAACTTTAATATTTTTCTAAGTGATAGAGCTGAAAGTTGGTATTGGGCTTTTATTAAGGAGAAGCGGGATGCTACATACTCTGATCTTAAAACTGCGATTACGGAAGAGTATGGTAACTTAGAAACTGACCATGAAGTACTACTCCGTATTTCTAGTCGTAAACAACAACTAAAGGAATCATACGATGACTTTCATACAAATATAATTTCAATGAATTCTCGTATGGGTACACCTATCGCCGAAGCAACTCTCATTGATATATTGAAACGTAATGTCTATACAAATTTAAGATTATTGTTGTTCAACACAACACTCTCCATGAACTAAGGGATAGTGCCAGAAAGGCTGAGATAATTTTAAAGGAAACCAAGGGTGCTTTGCCTAGTGTTAACACAAATCGCCAGGTAAGTGAAATTTAGGCTGAGGTAGAAGATGATAAAGATAGTGATTTTGATATTGATCCACAAATCGAGGCATTGCAACTGCCTAGAAGAGCTCATAAACCTGATTATTCGAAAATTAAGTGTTGAAACTGTCTTGCTTTCGGACATTCTTACATTTACTGCCCGGAGGATACTATAAATCTTTTTTGCTTTAAATGTGGTCAACGCGGTGTGAATACGATCAAGTGTTCTAATGCCCATTTGGGAAACCGAAAGCGGAGCGAGATGGTTACCGGGGACTCTCATACCAGGGCAAAAACCCCAGTTCTTAAAAGATCATTCGACAAGTCTTCCACAGGAAGACAAATCGAGGTCTTTGATCTCAAAACCTAGTATTCTTTACGCTCTTTCTTTTGAAAATTTAAATTTTATTCCGAAACATTTGAGTAAAGCCATAGCAACCTGTAGAAATCGTTATATTAAACGTAAGTTTTATAGAAATTTAATCGAATCCTCTATTTTGTGTGATCATGCGGATGACAGACCTTTTGCTAGCGTTAGAATATGCGATAAAAACCGTTATGGTCTATTAGATTCAGGTGCCAGCGTTTCAGTGTTCAGTGTAGACTGTACATATAGATTAAATTTTGAATGTATAACAGAAACAAACAAAAAAAAATTGTTTTTTTAACGTATAATTCTGTATGCAGGCGGCGTAGGCATCCAATCCAGTATTTCAAATGGGAATATCTCTGGAATGGTGGGTCGTAGCAAAAAAGTATAAGAACGTTTTTTGTAGGAAATTTAATAATCTACAACTTTTACTTTAACAATTTTCGCGATATATTTACCGTTTACGAAAAAAATGTAAAAAACGTATATTTTTGACCTTTGACCTCGAATATCTTTTTTAGCAAGCATCGGATCAACGGGGACTTTTCACATATTATTTGTATTCGTGAACTGAAGGTCTATGCCAATTTTCAGCTTTATGTGAGTTAATGCAATTTGAAATGTTTATTTTGACCGGACTAATTCCAAATTGAAGATTTCTTTTCCCGAATATTTTTTCCCATTTTTAATGAAACGCGCGTAACATAGCTGGCGCCTAACGAAGCGTTGTTAGTAAACATTTTTTTAGAGGCCCCTATAAACGTAAATTATTTTTTCTTCCCCCAAAGAAAAAGAAAGAAAATGTCTTTATAGTATAAAATTCTTCTTTTTATTAAAATATTAACTGTTCTGTAAATATCCTTAAACAAAAAAGCATTTAGAAACTTATATTTTAATATCTAATTTGGAATTGTATTAATCAAATATTTGATTTACTGGAAAATGTTTTTTTGTAAACTTCAAAATAGGTACAGTTAGGGCCTCTGATTTAATTTTATTGAAGCGTTTTTCTTGTTTGCAAAACCAGAATTACTTTCGTGACATCTTTCTATATAAAAAAAATATCCAATATTTTTCTTTTGTTTGTGAAATAGTGAGATTTTATTGTAGATCTAAATTGATTCTTAGTATCACATTCTTAAACCAAAACAGTTAATTCCTTTCTCTTTTCAACATCTATTTCAATGGTTTGATTTAAAAGTTTGTAAGCCCGAATATTTTAGATAATTCTCCGAAATTTTTGTAGTAACAAATTTTTTTTGCACACTATTGAAATAAGATTCTAATTTAGTTTTCAAGACCAGAATCTTTGGATTTGAAATTTAAGTTTCTGCTGCGGATAACTATTTTATAATCTGAGTAGTAAAATGACTTTTCTTCATTAATATTTGACGTTAAAGGAATATATAAAGAACAAAAATATATTTTTGTTATCCACCAGAGACTTTAATTTACATCAGATTATTTGGTATTTAATTGTACCTGGTGGTTACGTTCGAATACTGTCATTGTACTTTGCATAGAGGTTTAAATAGCGTGTTCGAAGAGAGTGTCGTGATTTTTCTTGAATGCGTAAATGTTAGTCAAATTCCTCATTCATTTTATGAAATTTAATCTACACATAGTTATCAATCAATTAATTTTTTTTTGCTTAATTTCAATTAAAATTCAGTTCTTGAAATTTTTTTTTAAATCTTTACTCTTTTCCTTAATTTTTTCTCTCTTCGCACTAATATATAAAAAAAAGAAAAACAAGAATAAAACCCAGGAAATTTTCAAATTAATTTTTCATTGCGTATCATGAACAAAAGTACTCGCAGTAATACTCGCGGTTCTAGTAATAGTTTGAATTATTTTAGAGGTAAGGGTAATCCGACTTCAACATCTAGCCTTTCTTTGGGAGAACAGGTTTCAATTGTTTCTAAGCCTAAGCTCAAACGAACACCTCCAAGTAGGAAAAATTCAGCTTCTAATATCGTTCCTGTTAATTTGGATAGCCAATTCGAAGGCATTGCGTCTTCGGAACAATATAATCAGGTCGAACAGGCTGAGAAAATAGAATCCACTTCATCACAAATCACTGAAGCCTACACAGATTCCAAATCAAAAAATAGTTTATCTTCCACTAAAACGCCAACAAATTTAGTTGAAGACTCACTCCTGAATTTAAGCCAATCTTCCCTTGAAGATTTGTTAGATCCAACTGATTTTATAAACAATCAAGCGAGAATTTTATCCAATTTAAATATGGGAAAACATAATACTATTGACACTGTTGCCGGTGATCAAACTTCGGGAAATTCAATTGAATGCCTTATCGCAATGTTACAACAAACAATTACATCTACTCAAAATGAGATGAGAAATGAACTTTTAGCTTTAAAACGAAGCATAACAACTATGTCAAAAGCCACATAGTGCTGCAGCCACCATTTCGTCAGCTGCTCAAGTTAATACACAGGATTTGAATACTTCAACACCTCCAACAGGGTTTAAAACCAATCTTGAAAAGTGGAAGGTTAATTTTGACGGCAGTACTAGTGTTTCCGATTTTCTTTCTAAGCTCGATACATTGTGTAGAAGAACACATTGCAGCGATGCACACTTGATGGCAAACTTTAATATTTTTCTAAGTGATAGAGCTGAAAGTTGGTATTGGGCTTTTATTAAGGAGAAGCGGGATGCTACATACTCTGATCTTAAAACTGCGATTACGGAAGAGTATGGTAACTTAGAAACTGACCATGAAGTACTACTCCGTATTTCTAGTCGTAAACAACAACTAAAGGAATCATACGATGACTTTCATACAAATATAATTTCAATGAATTCTCGTATGGGTACACCTATCGCCGAAGCAACTCTCATTGATATATTGAAACGTAATGTCTATACAAATTTAAGATTATTGTTGTTCAACACAACACTCTCCATGAACTAAGGGATAGTGCCAGAAAGGCTGAGATAATTTTAAAGGAAACCAAGGGTGCTTTGCCTAGTGTTAACACAAATCGCCAGGTAAGTGAAATTTAGGCTGAGGTAGAAGATGATAAAGATAGTGATTTTGATATTGATCCACAAATCGAGGCATTGCAACTGCCTAGAAGAGCTCATAAACCTGATTATTCGAAAATTAAGTGTTGAAACTGTCTTGCTTTCGGACATTCTTACATTTACTGCCCGGAGGATACTATAAATCTTTTTTGCTTTAAATGTGGTCAACGCGGTGTGAATACGATCAAGTGTTCTAATGCCCATTTGGGAAACCGAAAGCGGAGCGAGATGGTTACCGGGGACTCTCATACCAGGGCAAAAACCCCAGTTCTTAAAAGATCATTCGACAAGTCTTCCACAGGAAGACAAATCGAGGTCTTTGATCTCAAAACCTAGTATTCTTTACGCTCTTTCTTTTGAAAATTTAAATTTTATTCCGAAACATTTGAGTAAAGCCATAGCAACCTGTAGAAATCGTTATATTAAACGTAAGTTTTATAGAAATTTAATCGAATCCTCTATTTTGTGTGATCATGCGGATGACAGACCTTTTGCTAGCGTTAGAATATGCGATAAAAACCGTTATGGTCTATTAGATTCAGGTGCCAGCGTTTCAGTGTTCAGTGTAGACTGTACATATAGATTAAATTTTGAATGTATAACAGAAACAAACAAAAAAAAATTGTTTTTTTAACGTATAATTCTGTATGCAGGCGGCGTAGGCATCCAATCCAGTATTTCAAATGGGAATATCTCTGGAATGGTGGGTCGTAGCAAAAAAGTATAAGAACGTTTTTTGTAGGAAATTTAATAATCTACAACTTTTACTTTAACAATTTTCGCGATATATTTACCGTTTACGAAAAAAATGTAAAAAACGTATATTTTTGACCTTTGACCTCGAATATCTTTTTTAGCAAGCATCGGATCAACGGGGACTTTTCACATATTATTTGTATTCGTGAACTGAAGGTCTATGCCAATTTTCAGCTTTATGTGAGTTAATGCAATTTGAAATGTTTATTTTGACCGGACTAATTCCAAATTGAAGATTTCTTTTCCCGAATATTTTTTCCCATTTTTAATGAAACGCGCGTAACATAGCTGGCGCCTAACGAAGCGTTGTTAGTAAACATTTTTTTAGAGGCCCCTATAAACGTAAATTATTTTTTCTTCCCCCAAAGAAAAAGAAAGAAAATGTCTTTATAGTATAAAATTCTTCTTTTTATTAAAATATTAACTGTTCTGTAAATATCCTTAAACAAAAAAGCATTTAGAAACTTATATTTTAATATCTAATTTGGAATTGTATTAATCAAATATTTAATTTACTGGAAAATGTTTTTTTGTAAACTTCAAAATAGGTACAGTTAGGGCCTCTGATTTAATTTTATTGAAGCGTTTTTCTTGTTTGCAAAACCAGAATTACTTTCGTGACATCTTTCTATATAAAAAAAATATCCAATATTTTTCTTTTGTTTGTGAAATAGTGAGATTTTATTGTAGATCTAAATTGATTCTTAGTATCACATTCTTAAACCAAAACAGTTAATTCCTTTCTCTTTTCAACATCTATTTCAATGGTTTGATTTAAAAGTTTGTAAGCCCGAATATTTTAGATAATTCTCCGAAATTTTTGTAGTAACAAATTTTTTTTGCACACTATTGAAATAAGATTCTAATTTAGTTTTCAAGACCAGAATCTTTGGATTTGAAATTTAAGTTTCTGCTGCGGATAACTATTTTATAATCTGAGTAGTAAAATGACTTTTCTTCATTAATATTTGACGTTAAAGGAATATATAAAGAACAAAAATATATTTTTGTTATCCACCAGAGACTTTAATTTACATCAGATTATTTGGTATTTAATTGTACCTGGTGGTTACGTTCGAATACTGTCATTGTACTTTGCATAGAGGTTTAAATAGCGTGTTCGAAGAGAGTGTCGTGATTTTTCTTGAATGCGTAAATGTTAGTCAAATTCCTCATTCATTTTATGAAATTTAATCTACACATAGTTATCAATCAATTAATTTTTTTTTGCTTAATTTCAATTAAAATTCAGTTCTTGAAATTTTTTTTTAAATCTTTACTCTTTTCCTTAATTTTTTCTCTCTTCGCACTAATATATAAAAAAAAGAAAAACAAGAATAAAACCCAGGAAATTTTCAAATTAATTTTTCATTGCGTATCATGAACAAAAGTACTCGCAGTAATACTCGCGGTTCTAGTAATAGTTTGAATTATTTTAGAGGTAAGGGTAATCCGACTTCAACATCTAGCCTTTCTTTGGGAGAACAGGTTTCAATTGTTTCTAAGCCTAAGCTCAAACGAACACCTCCAAGTAGGAAAAATTCAGCTTCTAATATCGTTCCTGTTAATTTGGATAGCCAATTCGAAGGCATTGCGTCTTCGGAACAATATAATCAGGTCGAACAGGCTGAGAAAATAGAATCCACTTCATCACAAATCACTGAAGCCTACACAGATTCCAAATCAAAAAATAGTTTATCTTCCACTAAAACGCCAACAAATTTAGTTGAAGACTCACTCCTGAATTTAAGCCAATCTTCCCTTGAAGATTTGTTAGATCCAACTGATTTTATAAACAATCAAGCGAGAATTTTATCCAATTTAAATATGGGAAAACATAATACTATTGACACTGTTGCCGGTGATCAAACTTCGGGAAATTCAATTGAATGCCTTATCGCAATGTTACAACAAACAATTACATCTACTCAAAATGAGATGAGAAATGAACTTTTAGCTTTAAAACGAAGCATAACAACTATGTCAAAAGCCACATAGTGCTGCAGCCACCATTTCGTCAGCTGCTCAAGTTAATACACAGGATTTGAATACTTCAACACCTCCAACAGGGTTTAAAACCAATCTTGAAAAGTGGAAGGTTAATTTTGACGGCAGTACTAGTGTTTCCGATTTTCTTTCTAAGCTCGATACATTGTGTAGAAGAACACATTGCAGCGATGCACACTTGATGGCAAACTTTAATATTTTTCTAAGTGATAGAGCTGAAAGTTGGTATTGGGCTTTTATTAAGGAGAAGCGGGATGCTACATACTCTGATCTTAAAACTGCGATTACGGAAGAGTATGGTAACTTAGAAACTGACCATGAAGTACTACTCCGTATTTCTAGTCGTAAACAACAACTAAAGGAATCATACGATGACTTTCATACAAATATAATTTCAATGAATTCTCGTATGGGTACACCTATCGCCGAAGCAACTCTCATTGATATATTGAAACGTAATGTCTATACAAATTTAAGATTATTGTTGTTCAACACAACACTCTCCATGAACTAAGGGATAGTGCCAGAAAGGCTGAGATAATTTTAAAGGAAACCAAGGGTGCTTTGCCTAGTGTTAACACAAATCGCCAGGTAAGTGAAATTTAGGCTGAGGTAGAAGATGATAAAGATAGTGATTTTGATATTGATCCACAAATCGAGGCATTGCAACTGCCTAGAAGAGCTCATAAACCTGATTATTCGAAAATTAAGTGTTGAAACTGTCTTGCTTTCGGACATTCTTACATTTACTGCCCGGAGGATACTATAAATCTTTTTTGCTTTAAATGTGGTCAACGCGGTGTGAATACGATCAAGTGTTCTAATGCCCATTTGGGAAACCGAAAGCGGAGCGAGATGGTTACCGGGGACTCTCATACCAGGGCAAAAACCCCAGTTCTTAAAAGATCATTCGACAAGTCTTCCACAGGAAGACAAATCGAGGTCTTTGATCTCAAAACCTAGTATTCTTTACGCTCCTTCTTTTGAAAATTTAAATTTTATTCCGAAACATTTGAGTAAAGCCATAGCAACCTGTAGAAATCGTTATATTAAACGTAAGTTTTATAGAAATTTAATCGAATCCTCTATTTTGTGTGATCATGCGGATGACAGACCTTTTGCTAGCGTTAGAATATGCGATAAAAACCGTTATGGTCTATTAGATTCAGGTGCCAGCGTTTCAGTGTTCAGTGTAGACTGTACATATAGATTAAATTTTGAATGTATAACAGAAACAAACAAAAAAAATTATTTTTTTAACGTATAATTCTGTATGCAGGCGGCGTAGGCATCCAATCCAGTATTTCAAATGGGAATATCTCTGGAATGGTGGGTCGTAGCAAAAAAGTATAAGAACGTTTTTTGTAGGAAATTTAATAATCTACAACTTTTACTTTAACAATTTTCGCGATATATTTACCGTTTACGAAAAAAATGTAAAAAACCTATATTTTTGAACTTTGACCTCGAATATCTTTTTTAGCAAGCATCGGATCAACGGGGACTTTTCACATATTATTTGTATTCGTGAACTGAAGGTCTATGCCAATTTTCAGCTTTATGTGAGTTAATGCAATTTGAAATGTTTATTTTGACCGGACTAATTCCAAATTGAAGATTTCTTTTCCCGAATATTTTTTCCCATTTTTAATGAAACGCGCGTAACATAGCTGGCGCCTAACGAAGCGTTGTTAGTAAACATTTTTTTAGAGGCCCCTATAAACGTAAATTATTTTTTCTTCCCCCAAAGAAAAAGAAAGAAAATGTCTTTATAGTATAAAATTCTTCTTGTTATTAAAATATTAACTGTTCTGTAAATATCCTTAAACAAAAAAGCATTTAGAAACTTATATTTTAATATCTAATTTGGAATTGTATTAATCAAATATTTGATTTACTGGAAAATGTTTTTTTGTAAACTTCAAAATAGGTACAGTTAGGGCCTCTGATTTAATTTTATTGAAGCGTTTTTCTTGTTTGCAAAACCAGAATTACTTTCGTGACATCTTTCTATATAAAAAAAATATCCAATATTTTTCTTTTGTTTGTGAAATAGTGAGATTTTATTGTAGATCTAAATTGATTCTTAGTATCACATTCTTAAACCAAAACAGTTAATTCCTTTCTCTTTTCAACATCTATTTCAATGGTTTGATTTAAAAGTTTGTAAGCCCGAATATTTTAGATAATTCTCCGAAATTTTTGTAGTAACAAATTTTTTTTGCACACTATTGAAATAAGATTCTAATTTAGTTTTCAAGACCAGAATCTTTGGATTTGAAATTTAAGTTTCTGCTGCGGATAACTATTTTATAATCTGAGTAGTAAAATGACTTTTCTTCATTAATATTTGACGTTAAAGGAATATATAAAGAACAAAAATATATTTTTGTTATCCACCAGAGACTTTGATTTACATCAGATTATTTGGTATTTAATTGTACCTGGTGGTTACGTTCGAATACTGTCATTGTACTTTGCATAGAGGTTTAAATAGCGTGTTCGAAGAGAGTGTCGTGATTTTTCTTGAATGCGTAAATGTTAGTCAAATTCCTCATTCATTTTATGAAATTTAATCTACACATAGTTATCAATCAATTAATTTTTTTTTGCTTAATTTCAATTAAAATTCAGTTCTTGAAATTTTTTTTTAAATCTTTACTCTTTTCCTTAATTTTTTCTCTCTTCGCACTAATATATAAAAAAAAAGAAAAACAAGAATAAAACCCAGGAAATTTTCAAATTAATTTTTCATTGCGTATCATGAACAAAAGTACTCGCAGTAATACTCGCGGTTCTAGTAATAGCTTGAATTATTTTAGAGGTAAGGGTAATCCGACTTCAACATCTAGCCTTTCTTTGGGAGAACAGGTTTCAATTGTTTCTAAGCCTAAGCTCAAACGAACACCTCCAAGTAGGAAAAATTCAGCTTCTAATATCGTTCCTGTTAATTTGGATAGCCAATTCGAAGGCATTGCGTCTTCGGAACAATATAATCAGGTCGAACAGGCTGAGAAAATAGAATCCACTTCATCACAAATCACTGAAGCCTACACAGATTCCAAATCAAAAAATAGTTTATCTTCCACTAAAACGCCAACAAATTTAGTTGAAGACTCACTCCTGAATTTAAGCCAATCTTCCCTTGAAGATTTGTTAGATCCAACTGATTTTATAAACAATCAAGCGAGAATTTTATCCAATTTAAATATGGGAAAACATAATACTATTGACACTGTTGCCGGTGATCAAACTTCGGGAAATTCAATTGAATGCCTTATCGCAATGTTACAACAAACAATTACATCTACTCAAAATGAGATGAGAAATGAACTTTTAGCTTTAAAACGAAGCATAACAACTATGTCACAGCCACATAGTGCTGCAGCCACCATTTCGTCAGCTGCTCAAGTTAATACACAGGATTTGAATACTTCAACACCTCCAACAGGGTTTAAAACCAATCTTGAAAAGTGGAAGGTTAATTTTGACGGCAGTACTAGTGTTTCCGATTTTCTTTCTAAGCTCGATACATTGTGTAGAAGAACACATTGCAGCGATGCACACTTGATGGCAAACTTTAATATTTTTCTAAGTGATAGAGCTGAAAGTTGGTATTGGGCTTTCATTAAGGAGAAGCGGGATGCTACATACTCTGATCTTAAAACTGCGATTACGGAAGAGTATGGTAACTTAGAAACTGACCATGAAGTACTACTCCGTATTTCTAGTCGTAAACAACAACTAAAGGAATCATACGATGACTTTCATACAAATATAATTTCAATGAATTCTCGTATGGGTACACCTATCGCCGAAGCAACTCTCATTGATATATTGAAACGTAATGTCTATACAAATTTAAGATTATTGTTGTTCAACACAACACTCTCCATGAACTAAGGGATAGTGCCAGAAAGGCTGAGATAATTTTAAAGGAAACCAAGGGTGCTTTGCCTAGTGTTAACACAAATCGCCAGGTAAGTGAAATTTAGGCTGAGGTAGAAGATGATAAAGATAGTGATTTTGATATTGATCCACAAATCGAGGCATTGCAACTGCCTAGAAGAGCTCATAAACCTGATTATTCGAAAATTAAGTGTTGAAACTGTCTTGCTTTCGGACATTCTTACATTTACTGCCCGGAGGATACTATAAATCTTTTTTGCTTTAAATGTGGTCAACGCTGTGTGAATACGATCAAGTGTTCTAATGCCCATTTGGGAAACCGAAAGCGGAGCGAGATGGTTACCGGGGACTCTCATACCAGGGCAAAAACCCCAGTTCTTAAAAGATCATTCGACAAGTCTTCCACAGGAAGACAAATCGAGGTCTTTGATCTCAAAACCTAGTATTCTTTACGCTCCTTCTTTTGAAAATTTAAATTTTATTCCGAAACATTTGAGTAAAGCCATAGCAACCTGTAGAAATCGTTATATTAAACGTAAGTTTTATAGAAATTTAATCGAATCCTCTATTTTGTGTGATCATGCGGATGACAGACCTTTTGCTAGCGTTAGAATATGCGATAAAAATCGTTATGGTCTATTAGATTCAGGTGCCAGCGTTTCAGTGTTCAGTTTCAGTTTTTGTCCAGTCACATATAAAAATGTAACCAAACCAATCGTATTTTATGTGGTACCCTCTTTATCTCAAACTCTTTACTTGGGTATTGATTTTTGGCGTTGCTTTGCAATTGCTCCTCATATAATACGAGTTATTGAATCTGTCGAATTAGAAACCCCTAAGGATAAGAATATTTCTTTTCACAATTTATCTCCTGAACAAAAACTTAAGCTTGATATCGTAATTCAAGCGTTCCCCTCTTTTGAAAAACAGGGTATCGGTTGCACCACTCTTGTGGAGCATCACATTGAAACCAGAGATGCGGTACATATAAAATGCCGACATTACCCCCTTTCGGCACCCCGTTAAGCCGAGGTTTACCAAGAGTTGGATCGTCTTCTCAAAATGGGGGTTATTGAAGAATCAAACTCTCCATGGTGTTTCCCAATTGTGAATGTAAGGAAGCCAGGTAAAGTTCGCCTCTGCCTGGACTCGCGAAAATTAAATGAAGGTACCCGAAAGGATTCGTATCGACTTCCCCATATAAACGGGTTGCTAAGCAGATTAAAAGATACTTACTATATTAGAGGTGTTGATTTAAAAGATGCTTTTTTTTAAATACCCCTCACCGAATCCTCCAAGGAAAAGACGGCTTTTGCGGTTCCAGGTAGACCGCTCTACCAATATAGAGTTATGCCTTCGGGCTATGTAATGGACCGCAAGCGATGAATCGATTGATGGATAAAGCCATTCCCTCTAGGCTTCGAGGGAATGTTTTTATTTATCTAGACGACCTTTTGGTTTGTAGTTCTTCATTTGAGGGTCATCTAGATTTGCTTGGCCAGGTAGCAAAATGTTTGAAAACTGTGGAACTCACTATAAATGTGAATAAGAGCAAGTTCTGCCAAAATGAGATCAAATATTTAGGATATAGTATCGGTAATGGCTGCTTGAAGGTGGACCCTGATAAAGTGTCAGCTATTGTGGATTTTTCTTTACCGAAAACACCGCGTCAATTGCGCCGTTTCATAGGTATGGCTAATTGGTATCGGTCTTTTATTGGAAATTTTGCCAACCTTGCAGGACCTTTGACCGATTGTCTTCGGAAAATTAAAGGCCTATTTAAAATTACTCCTCTTGCTACAGAATCTTTCGAAAAACTCAAAATTGCTCTTTCGATTGCTCCTGTTTTAGTACAGCCTGACTTCTCAAGAGAATTCATAGTGCAGTGCGATGCTTCGAGAGTCGGAGCTGGTGGGGTATTGTATCAGGTTGATGAGGATGGTAGGGAACGACCCATTTCCTTTGCGTCACAAAAATTTAATCACGCTCAGCGCAACTATACAGTGACAGAGTTAAAGTGCTTGGCTGCTGTTTTCTGCGTATAGAAGTTTCGGCCGTATATTGAAGGGTTGCCTTTTATTATAATCACCGACCACTCAAGCTTAAAGTGGTTGATGTCCCAAAAGAACCTAAGTGGCAGGCTTGCCAGGTGGAGCTTGAAGCTCCAAGGCTTTGATTTTCGCATGGAACACCGAAAGGGGTCACTTAACGTGGTGCCCGACACACTCTCTTGGTTTGATGTAGATAGTATGAATATTGAATGTAGTTTTCCAGAAATTCCAGTGACGTCCGAAGAATTTAAAAGTTTAGAGTATGATGATTTAGTTAACACGGTGTCCGATAATCAACATAACCTGCCTGATTTACGTTTGTCCGAAAATTTAGTGTACAAAAGAGTCAAATTTCGTCAAGGTGGTGAGGATGAAGAAGAAAGCCTCTGGAGATTATGGCTGCCTAAATCATTAACTGAGAAAGCGAAAACATTAGCTCACAATTCAAGTTGTCATGGGGGTTACTTTAAGACTCTCTCTCGCGTCCGAGAAAAATACTTTGCAAATACGATTGCAAAGCAATCAAATCTTCAAACCAGATACTACGTCCACCCATGGGTGAAGCTTTTATAACTGTCCGTCCGTTTCAGCGCATGTATTGCGATTTCCTTGGTCCATATCCTTCCTCAAAATCTAAAAATACTCAATTATTTATTTTAATAGACCATTTCACAAAATTTCTCTTCCTAAAGCCTTTAAAAACTGCCACTTCCAGTAACGTAATCGATTTCACACATACATTCAGTGTGCCCCATACTATGCCTTATTTGGTAAAAATATGTGCTTACGTGGGTCTACCTATCCGCTTTGAAATAAATTGGGAATGTTAGAGGATGATATAATTACGGAACGAGTGGATAAACTGACTCATCTTAGGGAGAAAATATCTCACAATTTGGAATTGGCACATCAAAAATCTACTAAAACTTATAATACTCGCTCGAAACCTATAACTTATCGTATAGATCATGCTCAGAGTAGCTTTAAAGATGGTATAAATGCAAAATTTACTCCAAAATATTTAAAAGGTCGAGTTCGTGCGAAAATTGGAAACTCTTTATATGATGTCGAGGATTGTTCCGGTAAGTTGGTAGGAAGATTTCATGCTTCCGATTTACGTCCATAGCATAGGAATATCTGTTAGTTGCTCGGCTTTACGTGGGTCGAGCCACACGAGTATTATTTTCAGAATAAATTTTCAGAATCCTTGTTCCTGTTCTTTATTCAATATTAAATTTCATATCGAAAAAGTTTTGTTAGGGATTCTAAACAAACATTTATTTTTTTAAACAAAATAATGTATTTGTTAACAATACGAATTTTCGTCCCCATTTAGCCTTTTTACTTGGTACTAAACTTTACCCTCATTGCTTCTTAAGGACAACACCGATTAGCAACACTTTTTTTTATCTCTGTTTGGTTTCATTACAACAGCTGTTGAATGCAATATTTTCATTATATTCTTACTTCAGTTATTTAACTCCATATACTTTACTTCCTTTTTTTCAAAATCAATAATTCTTTTCTAATTAAACCTCGTGGTGTTCAACACGTTTTGTACCAACTACGAATTTTGCATTATAAATGCATTTAGTTATATATAGGCATAATTAGAAATTTAAAAGTAATAGTGGTAAAGTCAGTGTTAAACATATAAGACTGAGATTCATTTCCAATCCTACTGCATTTCGGTAAAAATATAGTAGCAATTCAAGGAACATATTAGCAGCAAATAACTGGTGTAAGTAACAGAGTTGTCATTTTCACTACCGCTTGGTGTGTCCGGCATTTAACGACTAAAATTTAAGGACACCATTTTGTTTGCCACAATAAAATTTTGCCAAGAAAAATAAACATTACTGCGTTGTGTCGGTCCTCTTAATCAGGTAAATCTTCCACGTTAAGTTTCAAAGCCTCATTCATTATCAAATATGTTTAATTTTGTCTCCATTAGGTCGTTTACTTAATTTTTTTGTTATGAATTACACAATATAAAAAAAGTTCCTAGTAAAGTTCTGTCCAACGGTGGTAAACCTGTTATATAACTGTGGAAGGAAAATTTTTTTTCCTTAATACAACATTTATAGTGCGTGCTGTATAAAGGGGCAAGGGAACAGATAGCGGAAAGTCAGAAACGTGAAAGATTTTTTCTTCTTGTCGTGTCAAACCCAATGATCTGTGAATGCAGTATTAATTGGAGGAGAATATATTTTCTTTTCTCTATCGTCTTCAAAACCATTTCATTATAATCATTGCTTAATTTCTTTATTTCTTATTTCAAACCGTTGCATTGGTGGAAAGATAAAAGAACGAAAAATTTAGAAAACCCAGCAAAATTAGTAAGTGTTATAATAACAATAACCCGAGAAAAAAATATATTTATAAAACCATCAGTGAGTGATAAATGAAAGTAAACTTTCTATCGAACAATATACACAATAATTTAACAAGTTATAAAAGTATAAGTAAAAAAACAATTTAAATATCTTGTTCCCTGTTTTGTGTATAACAATTATTATTATATAAAATACTAACATCCTTTTGTAATTCGACAGATAATTTCAAAATCCAGAATTTATCGAAACTTAAAAATTTTCATCGTAATTGGTAAAAAAAAAAACTATACACAAATACTGGGCTACAAAGAGTATGTAAAATCAAATATATTTTCCTATTATTTTAACACTTAATTAACTAATATCACCAAGAATTTGTTTTAAAAGAAAGATTTAATAACAAATTAACCAAGAAGCACTGCCATGCAAAGTTTTAATCAAGAAATAATTTCTTTAATCAAAATTTAACGTAATTATTATAATCAAAATTTAAAGTAATTATTATCATCAAAATTTAACGTAATTATTATTATCAAAATTTAATGCAATTATTATTCTCACATTTAACATAATTATTTTTATAAATTTTTTTTCCCAAAATTATACATATTTCTCTACCGCTTTGGCCGACCCAAATGAGAAAGCTTTAATTAAATAATTTCCTTTAATATTAACATTTTATTTTGTAAATAAATACTGAATTAACATGATTTGCTAAAAGCTCTCTTTACTTGAGGAATTAGACTAAAAGGCATTCGGGATCAGTTACTGACACTCTCTTTCATGGGGTAATCGGTTAAAATATTGAGTGTTTAATGATTACCAAAGGCGTAGTGTAAAAGCACTATGGGTGGGAAAAATGCGCTCCGGGGTGATAAAAGATCTGTTCACTCCAATAATGGATTTTTATACCCTCCACCATATATGGTGAGGGTATATATCAGTTTGTCATTCCGTTTGTAATATGTCGAAATATAGGTTTAAGACCCCATAAAGTATATATATTCGTGATCATTATGCAATTTTAAGTCGATTTAGCGATGTCCGTCTGTCTGTCTGTTGAAATGGCGATCACGACGCGAAGACGCAAGCCAATTTTTACCCAGATTATTGAACATCCTCCCGAGCAGTTTGGTATTTAAAATGAGCGAAATGGGTTTAGCGGTTCAAAAGTTATGAGTGAAAATGTAAAGGTACCTCTAAATTTTCCATACAAATTTGTACAATTTTTCTGTATCTATTTTAATTTTCTGTTAAGTAAGTCAAAATGTTATTAAGTCTTCTTCTTGTTCATACTATGAGAATAATAACATTCTTAGAGCTATACGTGTGTTACTGTAATAACTAAGTTAACGTAAAAAGCAACATTGTTAAAGTCGCTAACAGAGCAGACCTCTGTAAATAACATTACTTAAACTAAACAAATAACATTACTAAACCTAAATAACAAAAGTTCTGTTACATAAATTGACTAAACATATTCATATAACAGTTCATCGCATATCATATTCAGCCCCTATGATTGCTGGAGGCTGGGCTCATATAGAATGAGGTAAGGTCCAGAGGAGCTGGATTGTCGTTAATACGTCCATTGATGGTGTTTTTCTCGTTTTCGTGTATTTGGCTGACAAGCAAATTATCGTGTAGCTCAAGTTTCTCAACAAATCTGGCTTGCAACGACATGGCGTACCTACAGAAGGGTAGAACGTCGGCATTTTCATAGACGTAACTATTTAAAAATAGTTTTATGAAATTTTCATAATTTTTCCCGATGCATTTTCTTAGGATTTTCCATTTAAAATATCTCCAATTCTTTGGCTACTATAGGATATATAGTAAACCTGATTGGGTTTTTCTGTTAAGCTTTGTTGGTTTTTCGTTTCATTCCATAAAATGTATTTTTTGTTTTTGTTACCAAAGACATTTATATCTAAAGAAAGAGCAAAATACATAATTGCTTTAGTGCCGCTACTTTTGAATAGGTATTGCTGAATTAACTAAAACAATACCCTGCCCCATGGCTAGGTCCAAAGAAATTGATATATAAAGAAAGAGCAAAATGCATAATTGCTTTAGTGCCGTAATGGGGTGGCACCCCATGGCGATATAGCCTTGGATTAGGCTTTCAATTAATTTATTTACCAAAAATTTAAAATTAACTACAAACGTCAAATTCTAATGCATTAAGATGTTACTAGTAGACTTATTACATGATTTTAAAGTCAAATTTTCAAATGTTTGACGTAATAAAATAGTATTTTTTTTGTTCCATTTGTATTTTTGAGAATTGAGGGATTGGCAAAAGTATATTTATGTTAATGTTTTGTTTCATAAAAAAATACACATGAATAAAGTGCAATAATGTGCTCTTAAACATCTAAATGAATATTGGTTTAAAAAATTAAGGTATAATATGCACATAAAACATATATTTTTCATAGTTTTTGGCAAATATTCATTTATGTTACGAAGAAAATGGAAAATCAATAATACTCTACTGCATATTGTAGCACAATATGGCTAAGGGAGACTAGCTCTGCAGCAAAATATGCACCTTCTGATGGGCCATCTATTGACAAATAGTTACAACTCATGTTCTTTCTTTAACAAATTAATTTCTTTGCTGTATTCTCTCCATTAGACAAACACACTTTAATTTTTTAAAGAAAGAATATTCGTTGCAACTATTTATCAATGCATGGCGCATCAGAAAGTACATTCTCTTCATTAGGCATATTCAGCTGCAAAGCTAGTTCCCATTAGCCGGAACAAAATTGAGTATTTGACAAAAACTATGCTTTAAAATGTTTTTTTTGTGCAGTCCATGGTTAAAAAAACTAGTGAAAGTGTAAAGGTGCCTCTAAGTTGCCCATACAAATTTAGTACAATTTCATAGTAGCGACTGGTACATAACATATATTCTCATATTTTTTCACCAGTCGCTTAGCAGTAAATATTTTGTATTCACCTCAAACATTTTTTCACCACTAAAATTTTCTTTCACAACAAAAAATTATTTCACCTCAAAATTTTTTTCACCTCTAAATTTTTTTTCTTCCAAAAAAGTTCTTTTCACATTTAAAAAAGTTTTTCACCTCAAAAAATTTTTTCACCTACATAATTTTACTTCAAAAGTTTTTATATATATATTTATATTATTTGTATCAAAAACAGTAGAGAACATCTTTTTAGGATATTGGTGGAGGGTATTCAAAGATTCGGCACAGCCGAATTTAGGCCTTTTTTACTTGTTTTTTTTTTTGTCTAGTTATATAGTTCTTGCAAATAATGCTCGTTTATATGTGGTAATTTTACGAAATGGCATAAAGATTATTATATTATGATTACGCGTTTTTGTGAAGTAGGGTGAAGTATCCACGCCACATCTGACAGAGCTAGTCGACACACCACCTGCATGCCGCCGACACCCTACATTCCAAATTGAAGATTTCTTTTCCCGAAATTTTTTTTCCCATTTTTAATGAAACGCGCGTAACAAATGTAAATTTTTCTTGTGTGTGTTTTGCTAGAAGGTGTGATGGGACAAGAAGTTTTTTGAATTTGTGTTGTTAGTGTGGCCGTCGGTTGTATGCTTATAATGTAAAAGTGGTGGGTTATACAAAAATTGTCATGTGTGTGTTTGGGTAGAAGATGTGATGTGCAAGGATCTTTTTGAAATTATATAGGGTACCGTTGTCGTCGGTTAATTCTTTTTATCTCTTGTATTTATTTTCTATTCTTTGGTGGTAAATACATTCTATATGTGGATGTTTTTTTTTTCAAGTATGTCATAAATTAAATATTTATTAATAGGAGGTTTGTTTTGGACTGCACAATTTTTAGGATCAAGTGAAAGTCATTGATCTACATATTTGTTTTTGTATTAAGAGGAAATTTGCATTAAGTGAAAGTCATTGATCTACATATTTGTTTTTGTATTTAGAGGAAATTTGCATTAAGTGAAAGTCATTGATCTACATATATGTTTTTGTATTAAGAGGAAATTTGAATTTTTTCTTTTTTGTATTTATGTTCTATTTTTGTTTTTTTTTGTGTGTGGTATATAGATTCTACATATAAATGTACGAGTAGGTCATAAATTAATTATTTATTAATGTCACATTTTCATTAATCTACAAATTTTTATGTTTTAATGAAATTCAAATCTGTGTTTCTTCGAATCTGTTACTATAAATTAGTTTTATGTATTTGGTTTTATTTTACTTTCTTTTTAAATAATTCTTAAACTAAAATCTCATTAAATATTTCTTATAAATTAAAATACGTATAATATAATAATTTCGGTTATTTTTTTATTTAATTAAAAATTTAGATGTTTATGATAGAGATTTATAAGATCGTTGACTGAATTTTCTCTAAATTTATAGATGATGCAACTACATGTATCAGGTCCTTCAGTACATCTGTCGTCAGACCATATACAATCCTCAAAATGCTCTCCATGCGCTGAATTAACAATTTTTTTATTCTCATATAATTCGAAATAATCAGCGTTCTTTAAAAAGAAGTGTAAATCTTCTAGACATATAAACTCCTTATATTCATTAAGGAATTCTACAATTTGTTCCCGCATTGACATCTTAATTATCTGAGTCGTTCTTTCTGTATGAATCCAGAAATTATTATTTATTGTACCCTCCGCATTTATAATGTGAATATTTAAACTATTTGACAATACTATGAAAATAAAGTGAGCAATTTATTGTAGTATCTTTAGGATACATTTCACAATATTTTGAAATAAAGAGTGAAGAAAAGAAAGCAGAAACGAATCTGTTTGTTTCTTGTAACTATAATTTAACAATAATGTAATTATTTTTTTTTGTGGTATTTACATCTTAAATATAAACATTTTTAAATCGTCATAAATTAGTTAGGGTAGAGCATGAAAACAAACGCATGAAACATGAAACACAAACGATGACACCCACCTGCCACTAGCGAATGAGACGCAGGCAGCGAGTCGAATAATAAAGATGTAGAATCATGGTTTGATGAAAATCCCATCAGAAAATTAAGTTCAGTATCTTTTACTTCATCATATAAGTAGATTACTTTATCCGGTTTTTCGTGTTTGTTGAACTTTTTCTGTCTTTAAAATAAATTTTAAATAAAAAAAGAAAAAACAAATATCTCTTACTTCATCATCCGGTTTTTCCTGTTTGTTGAACTTTTTAACAATTTTTTGTTAAAACAAATTTTTATAAAAAAAATATCTCTGAGAACTTTATCCACTTTTTTTTCTGTGTGAAATTATTTTTTAATAAAAAAATAAAAAACTAGGTCAAAATGTTTTTCTGCGTGATATGCCAAGCTGCTTTCAACTGAGTGTGGAAAGTTTTTCCTTAAGCGCTCCACAATGAAGGCGCATGAAAGGACCCATGCAACCACTTCATCAAAATTTTGGGTTCCTTGCAATGAAGCAGTTAGTAGCTTAAATTATAGCCAACACTTGCGAACACTACAACATCGCAGCAATTGTGGGATGAAGACAATTAACCCTAGACTCACTGTAAGGAGCAGTGATTATAGTGAAAGACTAGCAATTTATATGGTAGTAAATGAAAAGGATGAAATTCTCAATCCCGAGGAATTTTTCAAAAAGAAGAAATTATTTTAATAGAACTGCTAAAGGATTGTCAAGCTAAACACATATCCTTTAAATTATATATGGAGCTTGAGTGTGATTATATCAAAATAAGCGAGCAAGAAATGGTGGGAGCTACAATGACTCACTCAACAAAAATGGCAATGGTCACTTTAAACGATGACTTGAACAATATCTATGACTCGCAAACTGATGAAATTAGAAATAAAATGTCTGAGTTCCAAGAAAGGGATAGTGGGTGGTCTCTGGTTAACATAAAATTTTTAAATATTAATGTGAATGAAGTTAATATTAAAAGAGGATCACAATATATACCTCTGCCAAAGGAATTAGTCAGAAAGCGGGTATTTATAAATATCCAGAATGATGATGTCTACTGCTTCAAATGGTGTTTAATTGCTTCATTGTATTGTGAAAGAGAATTGTCTCGTTATGAACAAACGGAATGTTCATCATACATAGAAAGTATTTTTGCCGACATAATAATTGTAAACAATTTGCAATTAAACTTTTCCAACGTCACCTTTCCATTAAGTCTAAAAAGCCTAAAAGACTTTGAAAGGCAAAATGTAGATATAAGTGTCAACGTCTTCGGATATGAAGGGAAAAATATAGTCGGACCCTACTATCTAACGAAGGAGGAGAAGAAATATCATATAAACCTCCTTCTTCTCATAGAGGATGAAAGGTCGCATTACATCGTTATAAGTGATATTTCAAGGTTAGTAGCAAAAATACATGTAAAACTTTATAAAAAAGAAATATTTCAAATTTGTTTTTTTTTGTTCTTTTTTATTAAATAAAAGGTTTATTCGAAGCAGTTTGACTGGACACAAAGGAAAAATATTTGTATGTAATGCATGCCTTACTTACAAATATAGTCAACGAGATTTATCACTTCATAAACAAACTTGCAATGAAGTTTGCACAAGGATGCCAGAAGGAGCTGATGCTGTTATAAATTATTCGAATGCTCATAAGGAACTAGATGTTCCGTTTACAGTCTATGCGGACTTTGAATCGATTTTAAGTAGCATAAGTGAAGAGGTTAGTACTAAAACTACAAAAATACAACGACATATTCCATGTGCTTTTAGTTATTTTATAAAATATAGCTTTATTGATAATTTAGACAAGTTTAAAATTTATTTTGGAGAAGATGCACCTAATGTTTTTGTTAAAGATTTAGTTGAGGACTTAAAATGCATTTATAAAAATTATATTTACAAAGAAGTTGTCATATTTGTGAAAAGGTTATATATTTATCCAAAGTTAAAGATCACTGTCTTTTTACTGGCAAGTATAGAGGCCCTGCTCACAATGATTGTAATTTAAAATATAGAAAACCTAAATTTATTCCAGTATTTTTTCACAACTTTTCTTCATATGATTGTCATATGTTTTTAAATATTTAAATAGTATTCCAGATAGTGATATACGTGTAGTTCCTCTCAACAGGAATTATATATATCTTTATCTATATACTACCTTTTCAAGAAAAATCGACTAAGGAAAAATTCGAAATAAGATTTCTGGATTCGTTCAGATTTATGGCTTCAAGTTTAGATTCCCTAGCAAAAAATTTACGTTTGATGAAAATCATTTTAATCTAATTAGGAGAAAAGGTGTTTTTCCATACTCTTATATGGATTCTGTGGAAAGATTCAATGAAACTGAGCTCCCCAGTCGAGATTAGTTTTTTAATGTTCTGAAGAAGATTATGAACACGCGAAAAATGTTTGGAATACTTTTAGATGTAAAAATATGTTAGATTATACAAAATTGTATTTAAAAACGGATGTGCTTTTATTGGCAGATATATTTCAAAACTTTAGAAAAATTTGCAAATCCATATATAAGTTAGATCCAAATCATTATTATACCGTCCCAGGTCTTTCATGGGATGCAATGCTTAAAACGACAAAGAAGGAATTAGAATTATTCACAGATAAAGATATGATCTGTTTATACAAAAGGGAATAAGGGGTGGTCTCGTACAATGTTCACAGAGACATGCCAAAGCCAATAATATATATTTAGATGATTATGATAGTAGTAAACCATCTGAATATTTAGCTTATTTAGATGTAAATAATTTATATGGATGGGCAATGTCCCAGTATCTTCCAGCTGGGGGATTTGAGTGGCTTGGCGAGGACGATTTAAAGAAATTTAATCCAAATAAAATATCTGATACTTCTCCTGTCGGTTACATTTTAGAAGTTGATTTAAAATATCCACACTCTCTTCATAAACTGCATAATGATCTTCCTTTTGCTCCTGAAATAAAGTTGTTGGAAACTCAAAATGCAAAAAACTTATTGCAGATTTGACTAATAAAACAAAATATCTGATTCATTATCGAAACCTTAAACAATGCCTTGCAAATGGTTTAATTTGTACAAAATACCATAGGGGAAAAAATTCAATCAATCACCATGGCTTCAGAAATACAGTCCTCGCCACTTGAATAGGACACCCCTAATAGTTTTCCTAAAAAGTTGCTTAAGAATAAAAGCGTGTAATTTTTACTAAGTTTTTTTTGTTCTCTCATTCGGTAAATTACACTTGTTCTCTCTGAGAGCCTTTTTTCAAGTTTTTTTGAGGTACCGTTGCATTTTTTAGGTTTTCTTTTATAGATGATCGAAATTTTTGCAATTTTTCGCGCCACTTGAATAGAACAGTCTCAGTTGATACGAGTTTTTTAAGAATTCACTTGTTGTGGTTTTAATATTTTTGTTTCTTTATAAAATTTTTACTGATTCCGGGAAATCTGTTAATCAAATTGCCAATGAAATTGGTAGGAGTCGCCATGTCTTGTCTAATTTTATAGAAAATAATTAAGACTACGGAAAAAATATAAAAGGCCGTACAAAAAGCGTGCTTTCACCTGCTGATAAACGAGCAATTTTTAGATTAGCCTCTAATTCCCACGATACTGTATCCCAAATAAGAGCTAAATCGGATGATTCCGCGAGTGTGAGAACTGTACAGCGTGCTATTTTCAAAGCTAGACATTTGGAGCGACTAAAATTAAAGAAAAAACCACTACTAACAGGGGTCCGCAAGGAAATACGCTTGTCATACTGTCGCAGTCATATGACATAGAATAATGAGTGGTACCGTGTCGTCTTTTTTGACGAAAATAACCTGGAGGGTCCAGATGGATTTAATTATTACTTTCACGACTTGCGGAAAGACGAACATAATTTAAACCGCCTACATAGTCGAGAAGGGTTCTGCAATTTTTGACCACTAAAATGAATGCGAATTGCTACAAGGATGTGCTCCAGCGGTCTTTTCCATTCTTCAGCGTGCTTTTTGGAAACCTGCAGTGGACAACGCTCCTATTCACACCGCCAGAGCAGTGAAGTCATGGATTTGTGACCAGAATGTAAGAAAGCTTGACTGGCCACTATACTCCCCAGACCTGAATATTATAGAAAATGTTTGGGGTTGGCTCGCTCGAAAGGTTTACGCTTCCGGTAAGCAGTACGATACCAAGGAGGAACTCATTGAAGCAATCAAAGCTGCTTGGTCTTCAATTTCCCTCGATTATTTGAAATCCTTATACGACTCCATTCCAAATCGTATTTACGAAGTAATCCTTAAAAAAGTGGCTCAAACCATTATTAGTATAGCTTTAGAACATTTATAATTTAATAAAATGTAAATAAAAATATTTAAATTTGTTTAAAATTGTGAAAAAATCTTTTTTTCTGGGGGTGTTCTATTCAAGTGGCACAAAATCTTAAGAACTTTTTCTTCATATTCAATAACAAAAATAATTTTTGGCTCGGTACGAGGCAAGGTAATTATGATTGATACATTTTACAGGGTATCAAATTAGCTTTCAATAATTAAAAAATTAAGTTATATCTTTTTTAGTTTAGAAGTTATTAACGCATAAATTATTAGAAACAGTGATGTCCTATTCATGTGGCGAGGAGTGTATATAAACTTAAATACACACCATAGAGCAGAGGCTAAAAATACATTTGAAAGAGACTTTTTCAAACTTTTAAATAACGCTGTTTATGGGAAGACCATGAAAAATGTTGAGAAAAAGTGGATGTTAAAATCACAAGAAATTGGGAGAGTGAAGATAGAGATCGTAGAGGTGCAAGATATTTTGTTTCTCGCCCTAATTTCAAAAGCATTTCAAAGTTTTCTGAAGACTTATTTGCAGTTCAGATGGGTAAAGTTGATATATTATACGACAAGCCCATATACATAGGTTTTGCCGTACTTGAATTATCTAAATGGACAATGTATGATTTTCATTATAGGATAATGAAGTCAAAATATGGTGAAAATATAATTCTCAATTATATGGACACCGATTCGTTTATATATTCAATAAAAACTGAAGATTTTTACAAAGATATACTTAATGATTTGTTGTCTGAATTTGATACCTCAGATTACCCCGTTAATAATCCTTACGACATACCGTTAGTGAATAAAAAAGTTTTGGGTAAAATGAAAGATGAGAATAATGGTACTATTATGACTGAATTTGTTGGTCTTAGATCGAAAATATATTCCATTAAAACTATTGACAACAAGGAAATTAAAAAAGCAAAGGGGGTTAAGAAGTCTGCTTTAAATAAATATTGTATGTTTGATTATAAAACTGCCTTATTTAATCGTAAAATCTTAAGCGATAATATGTGTTTATTTGCATCTAGATTGCATAATGTTTTACAATAAATATATAAAAAATCGTTTTAAGTTAAAGGATGAAAAACGAATAATTATTAACAATCAGGTTCAAACAGTCGCTAGGGGGCATTGTGAATATGATCACTATAATAAAACCCCTGACAATGAATGTCTAAAAAGTAGCAATAGGAATTATATTTTTGATGAAGATGGAGATAATACTATTATGGGTGTAAATATTGACTTAGTACAATTTCATAATGATTCTGAGGATGAAATATTTAATAGCATCAATTACATATTAGCGAATAAAACATTGTATTTTAATAGCTTTAAATTAAATTTGATGTATATTTTATAATATAATTTAATCACTTTTTTTTAATAATATAATTTAATAAGTTTAAGATTAAAAGAGATTCTTGAAAAAAATAAATATTTTGTATTTTTCTCTTAAAATTTTTTGATTATTAAGCAAAATAAAACACTGGTATTTAAGTTTTCTATTTTAGGAATACATATTTTTATTTATAATTTTAAGACATTGTTTTTAAGTGTGTATTTTATAAAGACATTGTTTTTAATTGTGTTTTTTAAAATTGCCTTCATTTATTTTAAAGTTTAAAAATTTTTGTAGTAAAAGAGCATTTTTCAGTGCACATGTTCCATGTTTGTGAGAACTAAAACGGATGCAATCGGGTTATTTTTCATCGAGCTCTCTTAAATTACAGCAGTTGATATTTTCTATATTGAAAACGTTTTTCCGCAGCATATTCTCCAACCACTTTTTCTTTTCCAAACCCTTGACAAAAATTAAAGAACCCTCTGTGTTTGATTTGAGAAATTTGCACACAGACTTAAATGATACGGATCCATCTTCCCATTGCAGATGATGATGATTTTTTGTTAACCAATTGACTTGTTTTTGATTCTTTGGTGATAAATAACTATAATCGAAGGGGGGTTTTATGATGAAATTTATATACTCCTCAGCGTTAAAAACCAATGCAATTTCTTTAGCAATAAAATTATTAGAATCTGCTCTAAAGCCTTGGAGATCAATAAAAACTATTTTTGGCATTTCCATTGCTAAAACAATTTTATGAACCTGTCCTGTCAAAGGCGTATATTCAATTAAACGATCATGAATAAGAATGCAGTAAGCTGATGAGTTTGGTGGTATATTGATGCCAGTCTCAAACATAATTTTTATATCAATCGGACCTCTTGCAACCGTTTCATTTTTATGGCTTACATCAATAACTGTCTGTGAGCATTTGTCTCCATTAAAATCTTTTTGCAAATCTCCAATTCTGTTTTATCATAATTTTTTGGAGTTTTATAAAACATTAACTGAACCAAACCTGGTTTTAGCAACCAATTTTGATTTCCTAGCATAATTTTATCATCACTCAACTTAATGTAGCTATTCCCAAATTTCCACTCACCATTCGAATCTTTGTGAGGACCATAAAGTGTTTCCAGTTCATTTTTTCGAGCTAAATGCGATAAATCGAGTGAGTTTATTATTGTATCGTTTGTAACATTAACTGGGGATTCAGTTTGATAGTAAATATCATCATTATCATCATTTTCATCAATTGTTTTGTATTCATCACTCGTAAAATCTTTTTTTGGGGTACTTGTCCCCAGTTTCATTGATAATTTTCTAAACGATAAACTCGTCTCATTTTCTATTTCATTTTTATTTAATTTTTTCTTTTTCGTCTTTAGAAATTCTCTTTTCTTTAGAAGAATTATTTATAAATTCTTTCAGCGGGTTAGTTATGGGCTTAAATGTTTCTTGTAGTCTTTTATGAGTATTAGCTTCACGCATTTTTATGCTTCGAAATTTCTTCTTCAAAGTATTTCTTACCTTGACCAGTTCTTCCAACACTTCAGTCATATCAAACCAGAATAGATCAGCAACAGACCAGGAATAGATCAGAAACACACCAGGAATAGACCAGCAACAGACCAGGAATAGATCAGAAACAGAGCAGGAATAAATCAGAAACAGACCAGGAATAGATCAGAAACAGAGCAGGAATAGATCAGAAACAGACCATAAAATGTAGCAAGCTTATTTGGAATCAGCTGAATTCATAAAAGGATGTAATTATTTAAATTTTTTATTATTTTTTTTTTTTAATTTGTTAATCCTATCGATTCAAGAGGTCAAACTTTACTAATATCATCATATTATTCCAACATCCTTATATTTCAACTAGCAAACCCGGCGAACTCCGTTTCGCCACCAGATGGCTTCGTTTTATGTAACATTTCGTTTGGTGATTAAAAGATGAAGAAAAATTTTTTTTTGTTTTATATTTGAAAAGGAAAAATTTTATTTCATTTCGCAAAAGTAATGAATTCATTTCGATTACTAAAATGAAGTGTTATTTAGTTGAACTTCTCAAAGTAAATGAAAGTGAATCCAAAGTAAATACTGAATCGAAGCGTAATACGTGTCCGCAAATTATCCGTTTCATTGAAGTGCTCTTTGGTAAACCACATTTTTTGTTTTTTGGTCTGACGTTAACACAAACAAAGCGAATGGTTTCCCAACTCGTGAACACGCCCATGTGAAAAACAATGATTTTCTAAATTTATCCCGCAGACACTAAGCGATTGGCCTTGCGACTTGTTAATTGTCATTGCGAACGCAAGGCGAACTGGAAATTGCAATCGTTTGAAGTCAAACGGAAGATCAGTCGGAATCATTGGTATTCGAGGAATACATACATTTTCACCTGCGTACTTTCCGTTAATAATGGTTGCCTCAATCAAATTCGGCATGTCTTTTTACCGAAAGTCGAGTACCGTTGCAAAGTCGCGGTGGATTCAAATTACGCAATATCATAATAACTGTACCAACTTTGAGTTGCAAGTTATGTGGTGGAAATCCTGGTAACTCCAGAGAGTTCAAAAACTCCGTTGGATAATTTAATACATCATCGGGATTTGTTATGGAATCAACGGATTTGTATGTCACCAAATCGCCAGCAATTTTTGATTGAATGGTGAAATTCAGTGCGTGTACATCATTATTCTTTGCGGCAAGAATTGCTCGTTGACTTAACCAAGCATAATTCTGATAATTCTCACTAATGTTTGGGAAAACATTTTCAATAAGAGCTAATTGAGAGTCCACAAATCGGCAAAAGTCGTTGGTAAGAGTAATTAATCCAGATGTCGCATTAACTGGGACTTTTCCATTTCCAACAGCTAACAATTGTTTGGAAAATTGTGCAGCACTTTGATCATTTTGAAGTTTAACTCTCATATTAGTGGTTAGCGATAATGTTTTTACGTTATTCCATAAAGGTGATGCCTTCAGGCAAGCATTCAATTCATCTGCAGGCGTTCCACGGGGAATTACTGGCAACGTCTGCCTGAAATCGCCTGCCAATAATATCATCAAGCCGCCAAAAATTTGTTATTTCGCCGAAGATCCTTCAGTGTGAAGCTAAGTGCTTCAAGTGATTTCTTATGTGCCATTGTGCACTCATCCCAAACAATGAGCTTGCATTGCATCAACAATTTTCCCATTGCACTGGATCGGGAAATATTGCATGTTGGAGTATCAATTGTGTTTAAATTGAGTGGCAACTTAAGCGCAGAATGTGCAGTACGACCGCCATCTAGAAGAGTCGCCGCAATTGCAGATGATGCTAACGCCAAAGCTATGTCACATCTTGATCGAATAGTGGCCAAAATCAATGAAATGACAAATGTTTTCCCTGTTCCTCCAGGTGCGTCCAGGAAGAATAGACCACCAGTATTATTGTCCACCGCTTGCATTAATGTTTCGTATACTTGTTTTTGCTGTTCATTCAGCAACGGCACATTATTTCGAACGAATTCCTGCAATGTATCAACATTGTATTGCAGCTCTCGATTTAATTCTTGGTTGAATGCATCGTGCATCGATCGATTTGGCGCAATCATTCCTACTTCAATCAGTAGCTTGTTTGCAATAGTCAAGCATTGATCCTCAATCAGAATCAATCATTTATTGTAGATTTCATCGGTTATTTGGATGTCAGGATTATTCGTTTGAATGCGCAAGCGATGCAAGATATCTTCACACATGTCGTCTTTGTATTTGTTCCATAACTGAATTGGTTGTGAAGGAAAACATTTGGTGATGATAATTGCGAACAGCGTTCGTATTTGGTACGCATTTGATGAAACAACTGAATCCGCAAGTGTTAAATCCCAATGAGAATCGTTCTCCAGCAAACCCAATATTTGACATGCTTCTCGATATGTTTGGCATTGGTGGCCATTCACAGTTTTCAAATGCGCAAATGATTTTGGTCCACGTACATTTACCAACAGCAGTCGCAAATAAAAACATTTATCATTTCTAGGATGAACAGTATACATGCGACCTAGTGCATCAGTGGAAAACACCTGTGGCCAATCTGGAACTGGGGTTCCTTGTTTGCGACGTTGAAATTTCTTTGTTGATTGATTCCAAGTGTAATACTTGAGCATTTCAACGTACATGAGCGTCGCTGCGATCTGCTTCACACATTGCAAAGAAGCTAGTCAATGTTGTCGATGGTGGTCTCTCAGCTCGTTGTGCCGCATTAGCCTCAGTGAAGTAAACTCTTTGGCCATTTTTCAAATGCACTGCTAAATGTACAACTGTGAGATATCTTTCATGAATTTGGAAGTTGCTGATTTCGTCATTCGCATTTTCCGACGCAGCCATGTCGCTCCCTTTTGTGACGTACTTGCACAAATATTTGATTGATTTGGCCGAATGACAACTCTCAACGTTTGCATGTGTTTCGAAAATTCGTGATAGCAGCGGGCAATATGGGACAATGAATTCATTTCCGATCTCAATCTCTTGATTTTGAACTTTAACTTTGATAGTTTGACCATTATCTTCTTTTGAACGCCGGCGATAAACTGGATATCCATCGTTCCCTGTGACTGTATCAGCAACTAACGGTCGCGGATATCGTTTTGTGCACTTTCCATCAGCCATGCAAGGCGATAATGGATCTGTATGATGATTCTGTGTCGTCACAATGTCGTGTAGATGGGGATCAGTGACTGGATCAGGAATTTCAGCTGATATGATGTCATCCACTTCATTTGAATGTAATTTGTTCAGCAACCAAATTAGGATATGAGCTTGCGGTAGTCCACGCTTCTGCCATTCCACCGAGTACATATAACAACGTGTGTCACCAAAAACTCGATACTTAGTAAGCACATCCATCATAACCTTGAGTTTTTGCTTAAATACTCTGGCGATTATGTCATGGCGATCTTGCGGTTTTTGGACCGGTTCCAACTCACGTTCAATTTCCGTCCACTTCGGATTGCATGTGAACGTAATAAATAAATCCGGAGTTCCATAATTTCGCACGTACGTCGCGTCTTGAGGGTATTCGTGCATGTGGCGTGGGCTTCCGATATAAGATGATGGGAGAATCGTCAGACGTCCAATATTCTGAACATCACCATCTGAATGAATAGCATCACGCAAGTGTATATAGTCCTCAGATCGTAGCTTTGCCTGATTGAATCGGATGAACGCTAAACGTTCGGTGTCGACTTTGACATACATGTCGACAGCAAATTGCTGGAATAGCCGACGGCATTTCAGAATGACATTCTCCTCATGTGTACGAATAATCATACGATACGCATAGTAATTCATTGCGCTTAGATTTTTATTCGTTGATACGCCTGAAAATGCAAAATTAAGTGAATTGTTAATGGAAACCAATAATAGCAATAATTAGTTTGTGAATATTGTACCTGTAATTGGATCGACCATATTCAACGTGATGTCGTATCCGTCTTGCCCTTGCCAATAAATGATTGGATATTGTAACGCATCGTACAAACGATGTGTCTCGTTTACACGATGCATGATATTGCTTCTTCGCTGAACGACAATGTCTCGCGATTTAGTTGGATCGCCAACAATAATTGCAGCAACATCATTAACAGTGGGTGCATTGAATCTTCGCACATGTTCACCTGTTGTGGTACAATCCGCTCTTATGACAAATTTGTGCGTATCCGATGGCATTCGTTCCAATGCTGTTTTGAACATATTAACCACAGCATTATTAGCGTGAAAAAATGCTTGCAACCGTTCAATAATTCGTCTCTTTAACTGTTGTGTTCCCTGTATATTGCACCGCACATTCAGCTGATCCACCATCGACGAAATGAAATATATTTGCAGAAATTGATGCGGTTCATCTGGTGTTGGCACCATTGAACCATGCGAATGATATATTTGTCCTTGTATCTGTAATTGCAAACAATCATTTGTTGAAGAATACTGTATAACTTCTGATCATGTGATGGTGTAGTGTGTGGTGTATATGTAGTTGTTATGTGTTGCAATTCATTGTGTTGGTGTGAGTGATTGGTTATGTGTGTTGTATCTTTTACCTTGCAAGTCGGCATGAAACCGCCTTCTCGAATGATATTAGCTCCAAAGGAAGTCATGCGAAAGCAGTTATTGTATTCAAGGATGTGTTGAAGAAAATGGCTGGAATCGGGACCACTTCCATCAAACAATGGTTTCAGTGGCTGTGGTGGTGTAAGTAATGGATCCAGTTTGACTTTTCCACTTGCGCAGCACAATCCAGCCGTTTCTCTTTTGAACTTTAACGCATTGCAATATCGGCATATAGTCGTCATTGGTCCAATATCTAAATTTTCATCATCACTGTAGTTCGCAGTGGGATCATATTGGAATGCCAAGCGATTGTATGATACCAATGATCTTCGTGTGCTCACGCATTTTCTCTTATTATATTTTATTTGCATGTCTTGTGCGGCGGCCGATGTTCGCACGTCGTCCTCTAGGCATTTTGGACTATGGACTTTACTCAGTTCAACTTACCACCTTAAAGACAAATGCCTGCTGTTGAAATTGAATAAAAATTCGCACAATACACGTGATTGATTTGATGGCTTCCAATTGAAATGTTAGGAAACGAATAACTTATTTTTTACTTTTTTTTTCACAATTTCACAGTGAACACAATACCGGTTTGTCACATGAAATTAACTGAGCAGAGAACAATGAGTAGCTGTCAAACAATGTATCACGCACCGGCGCCATCTACTTAAAATATTGATTTGTAGTACATGCTATGTATCAGAGATTGCGCTGTATGTGAAAAAAGATTTTCCCGCTTTTCTGTTGAAATTTTTCCTGAATATTCTTTCGTATAAACCTCACGGAGCCCGCGACCTTTCCAACGAATGCAAAACCGTGGAAATCGGTTCGTGCGTTCTGGAGTTATAGCGTCAGGAAGGAAACCCCGACTTATTTTTATATATTTCATCAATAAAAACATTAAATGTCTTTCTATATCGACCAGCATTTAAGTTATCTTCTTTACATATTGTTAAAAATCCATGGTTTTCTTTCCAACATTCTTGGCATATTTTACGAAATTGTTCAAAGGACATATCCGTTCCAACATGATCACTATAGACGTGTTTCATATTCATTTCATCCTGCTTAAACATTATAATCATATTGGCATTATCTCGTATCAAATGTTTAGGTATTCGGGTATAAGTTTGACACAAGTAAAATGAATTCACATTTTTGTGACGAGCCATACAAAAGTATGCACGTATATTATTTTGATTTTCACATGCAACGTCATCAAATATAATTATTGAGTTATTTTAAGCTTCATCTGGTGGAATAACACTTTCATTGTTAGAAAATGTAAAATAACCCATTCCTTTAATCGTTGATACGAGTTTATTTAAGTTCTCATATTTAGGTTGAAATAATGATTTCGAATACAAATAGATGTTTTCGAATTTTAATCCATTAGGACTTTCAATCAAACTTATCATTACATTAGTCTTTCCACAGTTCGAAGGTCCCACTATAAGTGCTCTTATAGAATTTGGCAATAGAGAACTGTGTATTGTATTCTTCTCATATCTGTACTTGTTGAGGAATCAACATTCCTAACAACTATATTTTTATGTTGTTTGGTCAACCGCATTTTAACAACTAAAACCAAAGTTTTAAATTTCCCTTTTAATAAGTTTCCAGATTATATAAATAGGTCAACAATATCATAGAATTATCAATCATATGCATTCTGTCACTGGGAGTGGATTAGTAGATAGAGTAATAAATTCTCTACCATTTGAACTTCATTTACCGGGTTATGAATTTTGTGGACCAGGTACTAAGCTAGAAAAACGTTTAAAGAGGGGTGATAAGGGGATAAATCCGTTGGATGCTGCACGATATTGCTTACTCTCAAAATAAGGAAATCAGTAAGCGGCACCAAGCAGATAAAATACTCGAAAATCGAGTCTGGGAACGAGTTTTATCGAAAGACAGCAGTATAGGAGAAAAAACAAACTCATATTTTATAACTAACGCCATGAAGGCTAAAGTCAAACTCGGCATGGGTCTAAAGCCAAAAAATAAATTTGGAAAGAAAATTTTTGGCACAGCATTACGAATGGCTACGGCAACTTTAAAGAAAGAAAAAACTAAAGATATAAACGACGCAATTAAAATTGCTCGTAAAGTTTTAAATAAATCGCTGAAAGGAAAAAACCAAAGTTGTTAAACCTCGCGAAAGTTGGAGGATTCTTACCATTAGTGCCAATACTAACTGCTTTAGGGACCTTAGGTGGTCCGTCATCTGGTGGAGCAGCTATTGTTAAAGCTATTAATGCTGCAAAAGATGCTAAGAAACAACTCGAAGAGGCTACTAGTCATAATAAGAGAATGGAGGCTATAGCAATGGGAAAGGGTCTTTATCTTAAAACATATAAGAAGGGGTATGGTCTTGTATTCGATAAAATGTCAAAAAACTTATTAAGATGCTCCCCAAAAGACCACTTACTGATATCGGTTTGATTAAGTTTACCACACATATTCCACACTTAAGAGGTATTTTTATGAGAGATTCACTCCCCAAACATCCTCGACGAATAGAATGTGGCATTGTTAATCTGGATTCCTCAATTGGAGCAGGCACTCATTGGGTAGCATACTACAAATATAAATATCATAAGGAGTACTTCGATAGTTTTGGAAATTTGCAGCCACCACTTGAATTAGTAGCATATTTGGGCTCAAATATAGTGTACAATTATAGAAGACATCAAAAATATAATTCATTTAATTGTGGTCACTTATGCCTGAAATTTTTGTATGAAATTATTAATAAATAAAAACACAACTTTTTTTCTTTTTGTTTTCAATGTGTTTTAATATTTTTATTTTTTGTTGTTTAATACAAATTTACAATTTCATCTCCAAAGCGGATATTTGCCACTTTCAGGAACAATATATTCATTTATATCAAATAACTCCCACTCTAATCGGAATCGTCTACTGTAGGTAATTTTTTGATGAAGTAATTGCCAGATGATAACTCCTTTATCTCATCATCAGTTATAGCATTAAATCTTTTTGGTAGAAAGATGACAAAATTTTCTCCCTCAATCTGGGTACTTTCCCCATATTTTGTTTGCATTTTAATTGCTTTCAATATTTTGTATAATTTAAGATCCTCCATATCCATGTTTTTGAGGTCATCAAATTTGTTTATTAATGATTTTGAAACAGCGCTCATGGTTGTTGTTTCTTTGAAGACTTTGTTAAAAATGAAACTTTCACATGAATTAAATTTTAAATTAACTTCTTGTTATATATTAAAATAACTACAATAAATTGCATGGACTAATATGAAAAGAGGAATAAATTTGTTTTCTCTTTTTTTTCAAAGACGGATTAATTCTTCACTCTTTATTTCAAAATATTGTGAAATGTATCCTAAAGATACTACAATAAATTGCTCACTTTATTTTCATAGTATTGTCAAATTACCGCTTTTTTACAAGAAACAAAACCGAAAAAGTAACAAAAACTAACAGATTCGAGTTTCCACTTTATTACAAGAAACAAAACCGAACAAGAAACAAACAGGTTCGAATTTCATTAAAACATAAAAATTTGTAGATTAATGAAAATGTCACATTAATAAATAATTAATTTATGACCTACTCGTACATGTAGAATGTATATACCACACACAAAAAAAAATAAAAACAAAAATAGAACATAAATACAAGAAAGAAAAAATGCAAATTTCCTCTTAATACAAAAACATATGTAGATCAATGACTTTCACTTAATGCAAATTTCCTCTTAATACAAAAACAAATATGTAGATCAATGACTTTCACTTAATGCAAATGTCCTCTTAATTCAAAAACAAATATGTAGATCAATGACTTTCACTTGATCCTAAAAATTGTGCAGTCCAAAACAAATCTCCTATTAATAAATATTTAATTTATGACATACTTAAAAATAAAAAAACATCCACATGTAGAATGTATATACCACCAAAGAATAGAAAATAAATACAAAAGATAAAAAGAATTAACCGACAACAACGGTACCCTATATAATTTTAAAAAGATCCTTGTCACATCACATCTTCTACCCAAACACACACATGACAATTTTTGTATAACCCACCACTTTTACATTATAAGCATACAACCGACGGCCACACTAACAACACAAATTCAAAAAACTTCTCGTCACATCACACCTTCTAGCAAAACACAAACAAGAGACTTTTACATTATAAGCATACAACCGACGACCACAGTAACTACATAAATTCAAATAGATCCTAGTCACATCACACCTTCTAGCAAAACACACACAAGAAAATTTTACATTATAAGCACACAACCGACGACCACAGTAACTACATAAATTTAAAAAGATCCTCGTCACATCACACCTTCTAGCAAAACACACACAAGGAAATTCTTGTATTGCAACCCTTTTATATTATAAGCATACAACCGACGACCACACTAACTACATAAATTCAAAAAAATCCTCGTCACATGAAAACACACGCGTGACACATGCAACACAAACAATTAAATCAATATGCTTCCCCATAGAAAAAACATTAAAACATTCTCCTTCCCCATAGAAAAGCAATTAAATCATTCTGATACCCCATAGAAAAGCAATTAAATCAATATGATACCCCATAGAAAAGCAATTAATTCAATATGATACCCCAATTTCATACTACTCCGGGGCGCTCATGTTTTTTTTTTTAATTTTGAATATTATTTTTACATAATTGTAAATAAGTGCTTTATATAAAAATTAAAATACACTTGTAAATTGAAGAAAATCGTTTTATTATTATTTCTTTAATACCGAATAAAAAATTCGGTAAATTTTTTTGTCCAATGAATGACATGCATTAAAACATTTTAAAAATCTGACCCCAGACTCGAGAAAACGAGAGAGGTCAGTTTTTTTGATGCTTTTCAATTCGATTTTAATGAAAATTTAAATAACTTAACCATTTTTTGTCCGATTTTCATTTCCAATACGTCGTTAGAACGGTGTTGACCACTGCTTTGGATTTCAGTCAAAAATTAACCCTTAACTGCACTGTCTTACTTTTTTCGACATCATTAAAAACCAGTTGTTTAACTCCAAATAGTGACATAATTTAACCCTTTTATGGCCAACATTTTTTTGAGGATATTTTTTAACAATATTTTTTGGTAGGCACCAGAGAACTGCAAAATCAACTTTTTTCTTGATTTAATCATACACAAAAATTCTTGTTCACTTTTAATAATTCAACAAAATTCACTGTAGAATAAAATCAGCATCATGTTACTGAACGCGTAATTGGAATCAGTGTGAATCATCTGTCGTTTATGTTGTATGCAAATGTAATCACCTAACAGTGTTCAGTTAATTTTTGACAAGCGGTGGTCAACACCTTTCTAACTATGTATTAAAAGTGAAAATCGGTCAAATAATGGCAAAGTTATTTAAATTTTCAGTTAAATCGAATTAAAAAGCATCAAAAACTGACATAAACATCTCACTATCACGAGTCTGTGGTTAGATTTTTAAAATATTTTAATGCAGAATTGAAGAATTACAAAACGTCTATTATATTTTTTTATTCATTGGACAAAAAAAAAATATCGAATTTTTATTAATGAAAAATACCATGTTTGGACCCTTTTTTGACGCGGTTTAGCTCACGGGAGATTATTGCTTTAGCCCAAATATTTTGTCAATCATCATAAAAAATGTCAAGTTAATTTTCAGGGAGGTACAACTTTAATATTTTTTAACCCGTATAATGTGATTCGGTCTAATATATATATTTTAGAGTTAACTTTCAAAATTAGAATTTAAGATATCATCACTTTTTAGAAGGTTTTTGCATCAATAAAAATAATGGCCTTAAAGCGACTCAAAACGCGGACTTTGGGTCCCTTATCCCATATAAAAAATAAATATATGTCAAAAAAAAGTATTTTTTCTTAAATTAAGACATTTACTTTAAATACACAATGAAAAAGTACTCTCAGCTGACAAAAATTATCCAAACATTTTTATTTTAAAGCAACCCGTTCAAAAGTTATGAAGGTTTAAAATTTGATTTGGATTTATGAAATATTATTTAAATTTTCATTGTATTTGATTTTGAGTTACAACAATTTATAATTTTAATAGCATTTTTTTGAAATGTGTGATCTTTTATTTTTAACTGAAAAAAGAATCAGACGAATTAATGGTAAATGTGTATATTTTTTATATTTTGTTTTTGTAATGCAATCGAGTCAGCTAAAAATATACAATCAACAATTATTTACATCTAACAACTTGTTGGTAAAATCTCGCGCCTGAACAACTCTTGTTTACCCATGTGAAAATGTTCATATATGTTCACATATCATCATATTTGACTTCATATATTATCGTATATGTTTTCATATATGAGCATATATGTCATGTATGGAAGCATATATGGGCCAATACATTTAAAGATGAAGTTCATATATGGTAATATATGAATACATATGTGGCAATATATGGGGTAATATATTTAAATTTTTATCAGATATTGCGATATATGAGGGAAATTTAAACCTTTGTTCTACCGAATTAAGATACAGTTTGTATTCTTAAGTGAACATAAAGGCGGAAACGTAATTAGATTAAGTGACTTATACTAGGTATTGAATTTCCGTTATATACAAAATTTTTTAAAATTAAATATTTGTATTTCTAAAATTTTGTTTGATACCAAAACAAAGCTTAAGTCACTTAAGCCAAATGTAGTTGCGTCTTAAGACTATTAATAATTTTCAGTCTTTTTTATCCTTCGCCTCTGGCGGAGTAATACGTAACCAAAAAAAAAAAGGATTGAGATCAATAATAAAATTTCAAAATTTGCTAATGTTCCTTTTTGTACCTGCATACTGTTTTAAATATACAGTTATGTGCGAAAAAAGTGATATTTACATGCAACAAATTTAAAATAAAAAAAGACACACACATTTTTGGTATTAATATTAATAATATTAATATTATTTTTAGATTATAGTACAACTCTTCATTTAATGTAACAATTCATACTTTGTTGTTTATTTTTTTATTATTTATTTATTCTATTTGTAATACTGTTTTTTTTAATAATAACAAGAAAGTTTGAATTGTTATATAAAATGAAAAAACTATAATCTAAAAATAATATTGGTAGACTTTTCCCGAAATTTATGTGCATGTTAATTAATTTATTGCATGAAAATATCCCTTTTTCCCTTGAATTAAATGTTAATTTAATGTAACTTAATTTAATTTTAATAAAAAAGCAATATTTTCGTTTAAAAATAAAAAAAAGCATTTTTAATATACCAGGAAATAGAAAAAGTACTTATATATGACCATATATGAACCCTCATATATGTCCATATATGACCATATACGGTCATATACCCTAAAATTTCGGATCCGAGCATATATTGAATAATATATGACCATATATGAACATTTTCACCTGGGTATAGTTAAAAATAAAGATAATTTAAATTCTTTAGCTTTATCTGCTGTGGAAAGGAATAGAATTAATTAATATTTAATTTTTATAATTTAAATATTATTTATTGTTGTTAAATACAAATAACAATACCAATAAATTATTTTGTATTTACTAAAAAATTAAATTTTGAAACCTTAATAACCTTTAAACGGTTAATTTAAAAAATTAAAATTTTGGGACCATTTTTCTCACATGTGAGTATTTTTTAATTGTGTATGAAAAAATTATATTAATTTTTTTTAAATTATGGTGGTATATATGCACAGCGCATGTTGCGCTGAAGAAGACATATATATATTGAAAAAATTATATTAATTTTTTTTAAATTATGGTGGTATATATGCACAGCGCATGTTGCGCTGAAGAAGACATATATATATATATATATATATATATATATATATATATATATATATATATATATATATATATATATATATATATATATATATATATATATAGTATATAAATGTATATATATATCACATTATATGTGTAAAAAATATTAAAGTTGACATTTATATATATATATATATATATATATATATATATATATATATATATGCACAGCACATATTATTATTATGCGTCACTGAGTACCAGTATTTATATGAGTAATCAGGTATTCTAGTTATTTCCAGTTTATTACGACACTAGAATCTTCCAGCTGTCAAAATTTGTGTAAAGAAATTTCTAGTGATAGAAATTTCTTGTAACACTGCCGCCCACTTAAGCCTGTTCGTCCCGAACAGACATAGATATTCCTTTTCCATAGTTGGCTAGTCGTTCTAGATGAACAACCTTCATTTTGGATCTTGGGCTCTGATCTTTCTGTATACCACATCATTCAATCTTTTAATAACTCTATAGGGTCCGCCCCAATGCGTTTGTAGTTTGGGAAATAATCCTTTCTTTCGTTGCGGGTTAAACAGCGGAACCAACTCGCCCTCATTAAATCCTTCAGAATTTGCTGCTCAATCGTACCTCGCCTTCATCTTATCGCTGACTATTTTAATTCGATTGCGCACAAACTCATGAAGCTCGTTAAGGTCTTCATGTTCCCGGGAAGCGTTGTCGTTGTCTTTATCCATAGAGGCGGGCTTAACACCAAATTCCAAATCGCCAGGCAATTTGAGTTCCGTCCCGAAAATAATTTTTGCAGGTGTCCGGGAGGTGGAATCGTGAACAGCCGAATTATATGCCAGCAAAAATTTGGGGATGTGTTAGTCCCAGTCCTTCTGATGAGTACTGACCACTTTTCTTAAGTATTCCTCTAAAGTGCGATTGAATCTTTTGACCATACCATCAGATTGTGGATGCAGCGGGGTGGTTCTTGTCTTTCTTATTCCATACAACTCACACATTTCCTTGAAGATAGCAGATTCAAAATTCCTTCCCTGGTCAGAGTGTAATTATAATGGAACACCGTAGCGGCACACCTAGTTGTTCAAAAATGCGCTTATTACCGTTCTGGCTTCCTGGTTCGGTATAGCGTATACCTCAGGCCATTTACTGAAAGAGTCGATCACCACAAGAACGTAACGGTTTCCGGAATCACTGACAGGGAAAGGGCCTGCCACATCCATTGCTATCCTCTCAAATGGGGCACCCGAGTTGTATTGTTGAAGTTGCCCACGACTTCTTCTTACTGGTCCTTTAGCTGCGATGCATTGCGCGCAATTTGCTATCCAGTCGCTCACAGCTTGCTGGCAGCCGACCCAGTAGAATCGTTGTTTTAACTTCTCTAGGGTTTTCGTGACACCGAGATGTCCTCCACTGGGACCGTCATGGAACTCTTTTAATACTTCGTCTATTTTGCTTGACGGCACCACAATTAGCTTTGTCTCAGTTTTGGTGTCCGCACTTTCCCATATACGGTATAAGCAGTATTAATAACCCGTAGACTGTTCCACTGGGCCCAATACGCCTTCATTACCGGACTTTCAGCTGATATTTGTTCACGGGTAGGCCTCCTGTCCTCTGCTTTGGCTGACATAATTTTTGACAGTATGGGGTCATTTTGTTGCGCCGCTGACCAGGCTTCACTTGACTCAATATGCGTTAGTCTTATATCAACGATGCACTCTTTTCCTTCAGCCCTCGAACAATGTTTGCACTCTAAATTACAGGGGCGTCTTGAAAGGGCGTCCGCATTGCAATGTTTTATGCCTTTCCTGTGCTCGATGCTGAAATCATAGCTTTGAAGTCGTTCAATCCAACGAGCTAGCTGCCCTTCTGGTTGTTTAAATTGCAGCAGCCACCTGAATGCAGAATGGTCGGTTCTTAGTTGAAAGTGCTGACCATACAGATACTTGTCGTAGTGCTTTACACATTCTACCGCCGCCAAGAGTTCCCGTCGTGTTACACAGTAGTTCCTTTCGGGTTTCGAAAGCACTCGACTGTAATAGCCTATGACTTTTGCGGTGCCATTTATCACCTGCGAAAGCACACCTCCTATTCCGTGTCCGCTTGCATCGCTATCCAGCACAAATCTTTCCCCGGCCACAGGATATCCAAGAAGCGGTGCCGTGCATAACGACTCCTTGAGCCTTAGGAATGCTTGTTCTTGGGCTTCACCCCAATGAAATGGTTGCGCCTTCTTAGTCAGCTCATGTAGACTCGCAGCCATACTGGCAAAATTTGGTACAAATCGTCGGTAGCATGTGCAGAGACCTAGAAAGCTGCGCAACTCGTGCAGATTTTTAGGGCGAGGCCAATCTTTTACAGCCCGAATCTTATCTTCATCGGTTGATATACCCTCTGCAGTTACGCGGTGTCCTAAATACTTGACTTCCCTCTGAAACAGTGTACATTTCTTTGCGCTAAGCTTGAGTCTAGCCGCAGATATTCGCCTTAAGACTTTTGCAAAGTTCTTCAGGTGTTCATCGAAAGTTTTTCCCATGACAATTATGTCATCAAGGTACACCAGGCAAGTTTTCCAGTGGAGTCCTTTCAGCACATTTTCCATTAACCGCTCAAATGTTGCTGGAGCATTGCAGAGTCCAAAGGGCATCACATTAAACTGCCATAATCCGTTACCTGTGCTAAAGGCAGTTTTCTCCTTGTCTTGGTCACAAATTTCTACTTGCCAATAACCACTTTGCAAGTCCAATGTGGAGAACCATTTGGTTCCTGCTAGCGTGTCTAGAGTGTCGTCAATTCTCGGTAGTGGATAGCTGTCCTTCTTCGTGATATCGTTTAGTTTTCTGTAATCAACACAGAATCGGGTGCTGCCATCTTTTTTCTTAACTAAAACTATAGGCGAGCTCCATGGGCTAGAAGATGGTTCGATTACTCCACTACGCTCCATTTCGTTGACTAACTCCTTTACTTCATTTCGTTTTGATAGAGGAATACTTCTGGGCGCCTGCTTTATTGGCCTCGCTTCACCAGTATTGATTCGGTGTTTCACAATCGCCGTTCTTCCTTGACTTTGGGTTTTCATGGCGAAGACAGAGCTGTATTTCCTGATTAGCTGTTTGGCTTTATTTCTATCAGGCGGCGCCAGTTCTTTCACCCATTTTTCCACATATTCTGCCAGCATCTCTCGGTCTTCAACGGACGCACTGGAAGGTTCCAAGTTATTTTCGCAACAGATTATTGCTTCTGGCGCAGTACATTTGGCTATTTCAGAGTTCGCTCGGACAACTTTTTCAGAATTTGATAGGTTCAGTAACTCTTTTTTCTTTGCTGGTTTTTACGAGGGCTTTCGCTGTTATAAGGTCACTTTTTATTTCTGATGGTTCTACCACCCACAAGCTGCTGTCCTCACAATCTACCTCCATACGCACCCATACTAAAATTTCAGCCCATGCTGATAGTTTTTGGTACCGAAGTTCCATTCGGTAAATTTCCTTTTTGTGTTCGCCACCATACTTTCACTGCAGTGCCACCATTATGTCGTCATAATTATTTCTGCAGGTGATTGGCACACTTTCTAGAATTTCTGCAGCGTTTCCTTTCAAGGCCAGAATCAACTCTATAGCTTTTTCTTCGATGTTCCACATATTTCTGGCGGCAACTGTCTCGAACTGGAACTTGAAAACATTAAATGGTACGCTGCCGTCAAAAGTAGGGGCCTTTGCTCTACCAGAACTTTCCTGAATAATTCGTACTGGGCCCTCTTGGCATTGAGAATTATTTATTTTACTTTCCAGATCTTGCAGTTTTTTTTCGACGTCATTCTCTAAGTCGGAAACTCGTTTTTCAACTACAGAAATTTTCTCATTAGTGGCTCTAGAAGATTCTTGAAGCTTTTCTTCCACCTTATCTAACAATTTCTCGTTGTCTGCTCTCGATGTTTCCAGCAGCTCTGTTTTCATCTTAGTTGGCAGTTTCTCGTTGTCTGCTCTCGAAGTTTCTAAAACTTCTTCATTTTTTTCCATCTTTTCCATCATAGCAGCAAACATCGCGTTTAACTCCATATTACCTTCTGTTTTACGGGTACTAACCTCCATTGCTTCTTTTTCGTCAAATTCGTAAGTCGCTATGTCAATCTTACGCCGCTCGAATTCCTCTATCAGCCTCTTTTGTAATTCAGTCTTATTACCTGTTGTCGGTAGCTCCAATTTGCTCAATTCTTTTTTGAGCTGTTCCACCTTAAGCTCCTCCAATTTCATGACTGCTTATTATTTTGCAATCCCACTTCTGACACCAATTGTTACGATTTTACCCTTTATAAAATCGTTGATTTATTTACCTTTTAAATAAATCGAGTTCTTTCTATATTGCAAATAATAAACACCGTTTGAAATTATTTATAGCCCTATTTATTTATAACCGTCACTAAAAATAACAGAAATACACTTTAACAGCACACTTTATTTACACAATTTAGATAAAATAAACGTTAGTCACACTTTAGTTCTTCACACTTTGCGTTTTACTTATAAACTGAACTACTGCGTCACTGAGTACCAGTATTTATATGAGTAATCAGGTATTCTAGTTATTTCCAGTTTATTACGACACTAGAATCTTCCAGCTGTCAAAATTTGTGTAAAGAAATTTCTAGTGATAGAAATTTCTTGTAACAATATTTATTATCTTTATTACATATTTTTACCATTGAAATGGGAAAAAATGGATATGAATATACATAGTTGGTCAATGTGTGTGTACACACTTTACTACTTTTCATGTCACAATGTTAAATTTAAATTCGTAACTACTTTTTAACACAATTGCAAATTTGTGTTGTATTTTTTTACTTTATTATGCATGTCTAATTTTATTAAAAATAAATAGTATATTGAACAAATATTATATTTTTATATGAAAAATTTGAAAAAATACATGAATAAAATAAAAAACATACTTTTTTATGAAATAATCTGAAAAATCTCTAGCATCCCAAAAAACGGCAAAAAAATAGTTAAAATTGGTTATATGGCAGCACCGCTAAACACTACAAAAAGTTGTCGACCAAAACTCACCTTTGTTGCCGCCAAACTATGTTCGTGTTCTAAGAGAGTACTAAAAAGTTCGTGAAAGAGAAACATAATCTTGAGATTATATACTTTTTGAATATATTTTCTCATATTTTTGCACCAGTCGCTTAGAAGTGATTAATATTTAGTATTCACCTCAAAAAACTTTTTTTCACCACTAAAATTTTTTTCACCACAAAAAATTTTTTTCACCTCAAAATTTTTTTTCCACAAAAATTTTGTTTTCACATTTTAAAAAGTTTTCACCTCAAAAAGTTTTTTACACCTCTATAATTTTACGTCAAAAGTTTTTTTACATTATTTGTATCAAAAACAGTATATAACATTTTTTTATGGTATTGGTAGAGGGTATCCAAAGATTCGGCACAGACGAATTTAAGCCTTTTTTTACCGATGACTGAAAGTTGAGGAACGACTATAAAGTACTTAATATTTAACGATATTTTGTTGTTAGAAGTCTCTACAGATTAATGAATGTTAGAGGTAAACCAAAATTTAAACTAATGTGATCGTGAGCGGTAAAAAAAAATCGTGCGTGAGAAGATTTTGTGTCGTGATTTTTCGTGATTACATATCCTTATGTACGTATGTTTTTATTTTTCGCTTTTTTATTTTTTTTCGATTTTTTACCTGTAATACGAGTATAGCAATACTGTTTTTTTCTTTATGTATTAAATAGAATTTGAATTTAACAGTATCCGCGGTTAACCGCAACAGTAACCTCATAAAATAATCCTTCGGTTAGGGTTTAAATTAAATTCTTTTAATCCTAGGTTTTGTAAAGAATGGTGTAAAAAATTAAAGTATTTGCAATTTTTATGAAAAAAAATTTTGTATACGTTTTTACGCTGAGTTTCACAGTGAGTTAACTATAAGCCAATCCAAAAAAAGCTGTAAAATAATCGTTCGGGTACGGTTAAAATTAAGTTCTTTTAAACCCAGGTTTTTTAAAGAATTCAATATAAAAAATTAAAGTAAAATTAAAGTATTTGCAATTTTTATGAAAAATTAAATTTTTATACGTTTTTACGTTGGGTTTTAGAGTGAGTTAACTACAAGCCAACCCCTAAAAAAAGCTGTCATATTGTATGGAACTTTTTGGCATTGTCTTTTAATAATAGTTAACTTGGGTTTAAACTTTTCAGTATGAAATTAAAGAATATTTGTTTTATAAATTCTGAAATTTTTATAAATTTGAAATCGAAAAGTTTTAATTTTTTTCCCAATGATAATAAGCGATGTCTTCAAACATTTATATAGTTTTAATTGAAAATTAGGTTGTTAAAATTTGGGATGTTAGGGGCAAACCTTACTACAAACATTACCTTCCTTTTAGACGGATACTGTGTACTAATTGGCTAAAATTTACTAATTCAATCAGACTAGTGTTTGTCTCAAATTTAAGCAGTTATTATTCATATTATATCATATAAGTGTTGGCAGAGTAAAACAACGTCTGTTGGCTTTGAATATTTGTATACAAGGAAAAATTTTATTTTCAATTTGACTTTAAATTAAAATACAAACAAAGGAAAATATGTTTCAATAAAATTTTTAAAAACAAGAATTTTCCTTTTTGAAAAGTATGAACGAATAATTGTAAATAAACTTATTTCCAACAATAAGCACTCAGCAAAACTTTCATTAGTTCCATAACTAGATCTTTTGAGCCAACACTAGTTCTAATTTGGCGTTTTTAACCATACTTTTTATTTGAAATTGTCATTTTTGTGTGAAACCCTCACGTTCGGAACTGGTTTCAAGAAGCTATCAAGAAGCATAAATCCCTAAGGTATATCGAATTAAAAACTAATATTTTTGGTTCCACTAGTTTCAAGAACAATTGTTAATTTTTTTTTGCAAAATATTTTTTATACTTAAAAAAGATTCGTCTAAAATAATTTTTTTTAAATAAATTTTTAAAAAAATCATATGCATTGATTTATTAGTTAATAGTATTTCGAGAAAAAATAATCCAAAAAGGTCGAAGCGGCAACCCTGGACGAAGCAATCTTCATTACGAAAATATGAAAAAAACAGATTTTGAGGAGTTAGTTTCCGTAACGTTTATTTTCATAAATACGGTTTGCTATTTTTATAGACTAAAGTTTTATCACATCCTTTTTTTTGTTAGTTTAAGGTGAAAGAAATATTAAAAATTTTTTAAGTTTTCTAAAAAGCTCTATGAAGCTGTTTTGAAACTTAGTATCAGGTTTTGGCAACCGATGTATAACTTGTTCTAAAACATACCAAAGATGTATTTATAATAGAAACATGACTCCTTTGCATGAGTTCTAGAACTAGCTACATCACCAGTAGTTTCAGGGATGCTTTTAAAGAATATGTAGTTATTCCCTGAGATATAGTTCTGGAACTTATTATTTTAGAAAGGGTTCCAAAAATTTTCTGGGGTATACTTCGACCTTTTTAACGTTAAAACTTAAAATTTGTATGAAAAACAATTACGTAAGAAAAGTAGTTTATAGTGGGTGCGATTAACAGTTAACAGCATTCATTTTAATCGTAACCGCGGTAAGGAAAATTGTGGTTAAATGCAAAGCCTAGTATAAAGTGTGGTAACACTTTATTCAAGTAGTTCAAGCGATAAAGTGAATTCCTTTATGTTAATTTTTTAAAATATTTAAAATTTTTGAAGCGTATTTCGTGAGCGTGAGCAATGTTTTGTGCTGTTGTTGCACGAAGTTCCTGACGCTTGAGACGAATTGGTGAACGATTTAGTATAAGTTATTCCATTTCATAGCCTAACGCGTCAGCAGTTGTGCTAAGAATAAGTGCTGCAGCACCATCAAACCAGAAATCAATCTTGGTGTAAAAAAATTTGTTCTACCTCCTGATCACCAGATGAAGTTTTGTTAGATTAATTTGCATTTACATTTTCTGCTGATGTCGATGCTTCAACTTTAATGTCGTTTATGTCGTTAATTACACACTGCTAAAAAAAACACCTTTTCTTAGAACTTAAAAAGCCACCTAGTGGGGGTTGTAGGACTAGGTGAGGACGTACAAAAACCGTTTTCAAAGATTTTGAAACACCCTTAAAATTCTGAGTTATTAAAAACAAGTAAAAAGGGCTTAATTCGGCTGTGCCGAATCTTTGAATACCCTCCACCATAGGGGCTGAAGATGATATACGTATATACTAAATTTTGCATGAACTGTAATATGAATATGTTTTGTCAATTTATGTAACGAACTTTTGTTATTTAGTTTTAGTAATGTTATTTATTTAGTTTCAGCAATGTTAATTACAGAGGTCTGCTCTCTTAGCGACTTTAACATTGTTGATTTTTACGTTAACTTAGTTATCAGAGTAACACACATATAAGCTCTTAGAATGTTAATCGAACAATAAGAAGACTTAATAACATTTTTACTTACTTAACAGAAAAAAAAAAAATAGATGCAGAAAAATTGTACAAATTTGTATAGAAAATTTAGAGGTACCTTCACATTTTCACTCATAACTTTTGAACCGCTTAACCGATTTTGCTCATTTTAAATACCAAACTGCTCGGGAGGATGTTCAATAATCTGGGTAAAAATAGGCACCCCCGCTTGTGTCTTCGCGTCGTGATCGCCATTTCAACAGACAGACAGACAGACAGACGGACAGACAGACAGACGGACATCCCTAAATCGACTTAAAATTGCATAAGGATCACGAATATATATACTTTATGGGGTCTTAAACCTATATTTCGACATATTACAAACGGAATGACAAACTGATATATACCCTCACCATATATGGTGGAGGGTATAAAAACTGTTTTAGGGTAAGTCGTAGTACTTTAGCACCCTTAACTCACACATTTTATAGACCGATTACAAAGTTTTGGAGAGGAAAAAAATGCATATTCCGAGAAATTAGGTAAGTTTTTATCAAAAGTTTCGTTTTTTTCATCATTTTTAAAATTTAACAATAGTTATTTTAATTTTTTCTATGGAAACCTTTTTTGTTTGCACATTGTTTTAATTTTATATAGAAAAAAACGCGACATCACTTGTTAATATCTGTTTATATTTGCAAAAGTTATTGAACTTTTTCTAAGGTAAAAATATTGCCATTGCAGACTTTTATTTTGAAAAAAAATTAAAATATTTAGGTGGATCATAATGGCTTATTATGCGCTGTATTCGAATCTGCCAACAAAATTATCATTCAACTTTTGAACTTTTAAAGTTATGCTTTTTTTCTGGAAAAAATACACACATACATTTAAAAAAAAATCTTACAGTTAAACCGCCAAATACCTACACTTGCAAAGAGAAAAAACTCTTAATAACGGACAATTACGTAGGAATCTAAAAAAAATTCAGAAAAATGTTCTTCCTCTAACGACGTTCATATAAGTGACAAAGTAATTTCATCAGTCGCTATCCACTATTAAAAGATTACACTTCATACATTCTTAAAAAAGTTAGTACAAGAGTCTGATAAACGTTTTCTTGTTTAGTTGAACTAATTTTCTTTGTTATTTTCGTTTAAATCCCCAGTAAAAAAAATGGTAGTCATTCTGTGACTATAACTTCTTTCATTGCTTCCTAAACTTCAGTTGACATTCTTTTATGATTTTTGGTGTTATTCTAAGGCACTTCCAAAAGAATTCATGTGTTCATATTTCAAATGCATTGATCTGGATATTAACACGATGCATATCTTAAAGAATCACTTTCATTACTTCTAAAGCATATGTTATAGTATATCGTATATTTATTTTGTATCTAAAGCATTTCTTCAAATTGAGAAAATAGTTCTGATGAACTTTTTTAATTTTTTTAATAAATCATTTTTAATATTTTAGTTTTTGTATAAAAATAAATAAAATAAAATGAAATTTTATGAGGGTTAGAATTTATGCAGTTTTGCAATTTTTATAAAAGTTTTGAAAAATCAAGAAAAACAGATATTTTTTTTGACCTTTTATTGAAACTATCTGGCCTGTCATTTGCATTTTTTCAGCCTTTAATTTTTATGACGACGCAATCTGTGCATTTTGTATATTATTTAACACTACACCATTTCCAGTTTAAATTCAGTATTTACCAAAATAATTTTCAAATTGTGAAAAAATTATTTCAAATTGCCCCAAAAAATGCTTTAAAATTGTGCAAAAATTATTTAAAATTGTTCAAAAATATTTTAAAATTGTCTAAAAATGTTTCAAAATTGTACAACCAGTTTTTAAATTATCCAAAAATATTTTAAAATTTGTCTAAACATTCATTAAAATTTTTATAACATGTTTCAAAATAGCTTTTTCACTAATGCAGAATTATTTATTTGTTTTAATAAAGAGAATTTGTATATCAATGCATAAATTTCGCTTCTTTACACTTATTTTTCTGCATTCTTATGAATTAAATTTTCATCAAAGCTTAAATACCACCAAGTATATGAACATTTTCCACTCATGCATCAGAATACCTAATCATTGTATCATCATTGCTTCCTTAGAGTAAAGTATAAGTAATGCTAGTAGCTACATTTGAATACTTCCATCCTATGACACGCTAATGTTAAATTCATCTATGAAACCATGAGAAAAGAAGTGATGCTTTTGCCATAGTAGTGATGCTTTTATTGCTTCTTTGACAGCTTCATTTTTGCTGGGTCAGTTATGTATCTGAATTGATAGGCGTGAAGTTAGCAAAATCACTCTAAGTTCAGCAAAATCACTCATTATGCATTAAACACTCAATGTTTTAGACAGAATGAGTGTATTTAATTTGCAATTTTGAACGCAAAAAAATAATTTTTTGTAAAATAATTAAAAAAGAAAAATATAAAATGTAAAAAATAGTGTTAAGCAATTAATAGATCAAATTAAACATTATTTTGATAAATAAAATTATATTTTGCTTGTTTTTTTAAGTTGTCAGTGCTTATGTATATAAAACAAACTTTTTTTACATAGGTCAGGAGACATATTGTCTTGGAACGCCACATTTGCGGGATTTTTTAGAAAATGTTTTTGTGACAATCGATGAACAAAAGGCCGGCGAACATTTTTCAGTTGGTAAAATACTGCTCGTGTTTTTTAAAAAAATTTCCCGAACAAAAACTATTTCTCCCATTTTGGCTGTTTGTTAGAAAAAACTTTTGTTAAGAAAAGTGTTTGATGGGAATCGATAAGAAAAAGATCAGAGAATAATGGGTACGTTCGTAAATGCAGTAGTTGCGCATCACTGCAGCATAATAAAAGTAAAACGTTCAAAAAAGCAACACTTGGCAGCACTGATTTACGTCAAATGTTTTTTTATGCAAACAATTGACAGTCCTGCCGCAAATTTTTGCAACTATGGCATCATTAAAGTTTCTGATGCAATAGTGCGAAATCATCTTCTTTTTCGTTTTAATTGATTTTTAATTTTATATTTCTTTTAATTCTTTTTTTTTTATTGTAAGTTAACAAAAATTTAGCATTTTACAATCAAGATTTTCAATAATATTTGTTAATGTTATTGTAGTGAACATGTTTTTTAATCTCTTGCAAAACGTTCTAAAAGCTCAACAACTGCACAGAGTTGTTGAGCAGTAGCAAAGCATCTGCAACAGATGATCACGCATCAGCAACAAAAATTGGCATAACTGCCGCAGTGATGCAAAAATTTTATGCATTTACGAACGTACCCAATCTCTTCCCGAACAAAAACTTTTTCACCTATTTTGGTCAAGTCACCTTTTGGTGTCTGGACCAAATTTGCAGGATCTGTGAGAAAAAAGTTTTGACGTGAATCAGTAGGTAAAGGATCAGAGAATATACTCTGGTAAATGAAATGCTGCCCTAGTATTTTTAAAAAAAGTTTCCCGAACAAAAACTTTTTCACCCATTTTGGTCAAGTAACCTTTTGGTGTCTGGACCAAATTGTTCAAGTCAGCTTTTGGTGTCTGGACCGAATTTGCGGGATTTGTGCGAAAAAAGTTTTGCCGTGAAGCAGTAGGTAAAGGATCAGAGAATAATCTCTACTTAGTGAAATTCTGCCCTAGTGTTTTTAAAAAAAGTTTCCGAACAAAAACTTTTTTACCCATTTTGGTCAAGTCACCTTTTGGTGTCTGGGCCAAATTTGCTGGATTTGTTAGAAAAAGTTGGTGATGGGAATCAATAACAAAAAGGTCAGAGAATAATCTTTAGTTAGTAAAATGCTGCCCTAGTGTTTTTAACAAAAGTTTCCCGAACAAACACTTTTTCAACCATTTTGGTCAAGTCACCTTTTGATGTCTGGACCAAATTTGCGGCATTTGTGAGAAAAAAGTTTTGACGTGAATCAGTAGGCAAAGGATCAGAGAATATTCTCTAGTAAATGAAATGCTGCCCTAGTGTTTTTAAAAAAAGTTTCCCGAACAAAAACTTTTATACCCATTGTGGTCAAGAAATCTTTTGGTGTCTGGACCAAGTTTGCGGGATTTGTGAGAAAAAAGTTTTGACGTAAATCAGTAGGTAAAGGATCAGAGAATAATCTCTCGTTAGTGAAATGCTGCCCTAGTGTTTTTAAAAAAAGTTTCCCGAACAAAAACTATTCCACCCATTTTAGTGAAGTCACCTTTTGGTGTTTGGACCAAATTTGCGGGATTTGTGGGAAAAAGGTTTTGACGTGAATTAGTAGGTAAAGGATCAGAGAATAATCTTTAGTTAGTGAAATGCTGCCCTAGTGTTTTTAAAAAAAGTTTCTCGAACAAAAACTTTTTCACCCATTTTGGTCAAGAAACCTTTTGGTGTCTGGACCAAGTTTGCGGGATTTGTGAGAAAAAAGTTTTGACGTAAATCAGTAGGTAAGGGATCAGAGAATAACCTCTAGTTAGTGAAATATTGCCCTAGTGTTTTTAAAAAAAGTTTCCGAACAAAAACTTTTTCACCCATTTTGGCCAAGTCACCTTTTGGTGTCTGGACCAAATTTGCGGGATTTGTGAGAAAAAAGTTTTGACGTGAATCAGTAGGTAAAGGATCAGAGAATAATCTCTAGTTAGTGAAATGCTGCCCTAGTGTTTTTAAAAAAAGTTTCCCGAACAAAATCTTTTTCACCCATTTTGGCCAAGAAACCTTTTGATGTCTGGACCAAGTTTGCGGGATTTGTAAGAAAAAAGTTTTGTCGTGAAGCAGTAGATAAAGGATCAGAGAATAATCTCTAGTTAGTGAAATTCTACCCGTGTTTTTAAAAAAAAGTTTCCGAACAAAAACTTTTTCACCTATTTTGGCCAGGTCACCTTTTGGTGTCTGGACCAAATTTCCGGGATTTGTGAGAAAAGTTTTGACGTGAATCAGTAGGTAAAGGATCAGAGAATATTCTCTGGTAAATGAAATGCTGCCCTAGGGTTTTTAAAAAAAGTTTCCCGAACAAAATCTTTGTCACCCATTTTGGTCAAGTCACCTTTTGGTGTCTGGACCCAAGTTTGCGGGATTTGTGAGAAAAAATTTTTACGTGAATCAGTAGGTAAAGGATCAGAGAATAATCTCTAGTTAGTGAAATGGGTGAAAATGGGTGAAAAAGTTTTTGTTCAGAAACTTTTTTGAAAAACACTAGGGCAGCATTTCACTAACTAGAGATTATTCTCTGACCTTTTTGGTATTGATTCTCACCAAAAAGTTTTTCTCACAAATCCCGCAAACTTGGTCCAGACACCAAAAGGTGACTTGACCAATATGGGTGAAAAAGTTTTTGTTCGGGAAACTTTTTTTAAAAACACTAGGGCAGAATTTCACTAACTAGAGATTATTCTCTGATCCTTTACCTACTGCTTCACGGCAAAACTTTTTTCTCACAAATCCCGCAAATTCGGTCCAGACACCAAAAGGTGACTTGAACAAAATGGGTGAAAAAGTTTTTGTTCAGGAAACTTTTTTCAAAAACACTAGGGCAGCATTTCACTTACCAGAGAATATTCTCTGATCCTACTGATTCACGTCAAAACTTTTTTCGCACAAATCCCGGTGCAGACACCTAAAGGTGACTTGACCAAAATGGGTGAAAAAGTTTTTGTTCGGAAACTTTTTTTAAAAACACTAGGGCAGCATTTCATTTACCAGAGAATGTTCTCTGATCCTTTACATACTGATTCACGTCAAAACTTTTTTTCACATATCCCGCAAATGTGATCTAGAGACCAAAAGATAACTTGACCAAAAGGTTTTTTCTAACAAATACCTTTACCAAATTGGATGAAACACTTTTTGTTCGGAAAACTTTTTTTTGAAACACTAGGGCAGCATTTCACTTACTAGAGATTATATTGATTCGCGACAAAACTTTTTTCTAATAAATCCCGCAAATGTGATCTAGAGACCAAAAGGTGACTTGACCAAAAGTTGTTTTTAACAAATAACTTTGCAAAATTGGGTGAAACACTTTTTGTTCGGGAACCTTTTTTAAAAAACACTAGGGCAGCATTTCACTAATTAGAGATTATTCTCTGACCTTTTTCTTATCGATTCCCATCAAAACCTTTTTGTAACAAATCCCGCAAATGTGATCCAGGGACCAAAAGGTGTCTTGACCAAAAGTTTTTTCTAACAAACCTCAGCCAAAATGGGAGAAATAGTTTTTGTTCGGGAAATTTTTTTAAAAAACACTAGGGCAGTATTTCACCAACTGGAAAATGTTCTCCGGCCTTTTGTCTATCGATTGTCACAAAAACATTTTCTAAAAATTCCCGCAAATGTGGCGTTCCAAGACAAAACGTCTCCTGACCTATGTAAAAAAAGTTTGTTTTAAATATACAGACACCGACATTTTAAAAAAACAAGCACAATTTGATTTTATTTATTAAAGTAATCTTTTATTATATATTTTTTTTGATTAATTTACACAATTTTCTATATTTTTTATTTAACTTTTTAATTATTTTATATAAAATTAATTTTTTGGCTCACGAATTTTGCTGAAATTGAAGAATTTTGCTGTAGCTAGAACAAGAACTTTGTTGTAGTTTGAGTAATTTTTTTTCTTACTTTGAGTGATTTTGTTGAACTTGTGAGTGATTTTGCTGAAAATATTGAATGATTTTGCTAACTTCACGCGCTTAGTTTTATGTAACTACTATCAGTCCCACATATAGATGGAGCTATTTACCTATATTTTTTATTATATAATCATAAAATTTCCACTATCTCAAAAACTAAGCGAGTTATATCAAAATGGACAAAATTCCGTCTCGAAAAGATTCCGTTCCTCAAAATTATTTTAAAAACCACTTTCGCGGACCAAAATGAGTCACCTTACGCGTGAACAACGTAGGGAAATATTGCAAACTTATTTCCAAAGTGAGTGTTTGGAAAACACTTTATAGATATGTATATTTCATGTGATCCAAACATATAGTATGGTGCAAAACTATAAACAATTAGTAGTTTTTAAATAAAATCGTTCGCGACAAAAAAACAGTGCACTATTTTAAAATTTTAAATTAGGCATAAACATTGTTAAAGTGTCCACTTGAGAGAGGCTAGACAGTATTTTTTGTTTGCACTTTTGTTTTCGTAAAATTGTTGTTATTGTGCGAGCGCCTATTTTGCTTCATGTAAAATAACGGTGTATAACTATAAACAATAAGCAAAATAAACGATGTAATTGACAATTAATTAATGCAATATGCTTTGAAAGTAATAGCTTTTGTTATTCTTATTATTCTCTGACGAAATGCCGCGTGGTACGTATCTAACTCAAACCGAACAAGGTAAAATTCTTGTATTTAGAGATCAAGGGCTGACAACGCAAGGTATTGCAAAAAAAATTAACAGAAGTTGGTATGGTGTGCATAATTTTCTACTAGATCCACCAAATTATGGAAAAAACAAACGAGGAGGTCGAAAATAGAAGCTTTCGGAGCGCGAAATATTAAGAAAAGCGGTAATTAAGAACACTCCTCATCTGCTTCATCAAAAAATGAAGCCTGCTCCCCGTTTGACAAGCAGCCATAAGGATCGTCGACTCTGCTTTGCCCGAGAAAATATGAGTACGGACTGGGATAAGGTTAGTATAAATCAAGTGTGAAAACATTCGCTTTGCTCTAATATATAAATTTAAAGGTAATATTTTCCGACGAATAGAAGTGGAACTTAGATGGTCCTGATGGTTTCCACTCTTATTGGCGTGATCTAAGAACGGAGCCCCAGTATTTCTCAAAAAGGAATTTTGGGGGTGGATCAGTAACAGTTTGAGGCGCATTTTCAAGGGATGGTGCTCTCGAACTGCAATTTGTGTCGACCAAAATGAAAAGCACCGACTACATAAATGTGCTACAGTGTAGTCTTATCCCATTTTTTTAATGAAAATCGGGGTAAAAATTGGAAATTTCAACAAGACAATGCATCCATACATGTCAGTAAGCAAACTCTGACTTGGCTACGTGCGAAAAATATACAAAAGCTCGACTAGCCAGCGTGCTCTCCGGATTTAAACCTCATTGAAAACCTTTGGCGCGTTTTTGCTGCTAATAAGCAATATGAAAGTGTAAATGAGCTTAAAGCAGCCATTTCTCGAGAATGGGACAAATTAAACGGGCAATTGCTGAAAGACCTCGTTGATTCAATGCCCAATCGAATATTTCATTGCATTAGTGTTAAGGGAGCTTTTACAAAATAAAAAAAATTAAAATTGATCAATGTTTTCTCTTTACTGATTGTACTTTTGACTTTTTTGCTTATTGTTTATAGTTATGCACCGTTATTTTACATGAAGCAAAATAGGCGCTCGCACAATAACAACAATTTTACGAAAACAAAAGTGGAAACAAAAAATACTGTCTAGCCTCTCTCTAATGGACACTTTAACAATGTTTTTGCCTAATTTAAAATTTTAAAAAAGTGCACTGTTTTTTGTAGCGAACGATTTTATTTAAAAACTCATTGTTTATAGTTTTGCACCATACTATATGTATCTATTTACAAAAGTGCAAACAAAAAATACTGTCTAGCCTCTCTCTAGTGGACACTTTAACAATGTTTTTGCCTAATTTAAAATTTTAAAAAAGTGCACTGTTTTTTGTAGCGAACGATTTTATTTAAAAACTACTCATTGTTTATAGTTTTGCACCATACTATATGTATCTATTTATTTTTATAGGAAAATATATTTAGAAACATGGCGAATATGTTAAGGAGTTTTTTTAAATCATATTCACACATACTGTGGCTCACAGCTTATTTCGTGTGAGGAACATTTTTGTAAAATCAAGCTTAAAATTGGTATATTTTATTCTGAACTCCACAAATAAATGATGCAGTTTTGTAGATAATTTAGTCTTCAATTGAACGATTTTTTAAAAGCAAAAATTAACAAACAGGTAATTTTCATGATATTTGTGTAATTTTTTTTATTGTTTTATATTGAAGACTAAATTATCTACAAAACTGCATCATTTATTTGTGGAGTTCAAAATAAAATATACCACTTTTATGCCTTGTTTTTTAAAAAAGTTCTTCAGACGAAATAAGCTGTGAGCCACTGTATGTTTTGGACAGGGCGTTTCTCAGCGTGTACGATATGCTTGCTCCGTTATAAACTTAAAAGGCAAAATGTATTTCATGCACTCTGAAAAAAACGGCCTGTCCCAAACATATTTCTGCTGGTAATACAAATATGTTTGAAAGAACTGTCAGACATATTCGCCGTGTTTTGTATTTGTTTACAAAAAATAAAGTCAGGTTAGTAGGGATAGTCGTTTTTTTACAAGTAATTATAGATATAGATATAAAATTCGAAAAAAAGCAAACCTTTATATATTAAATGAATACACAAATTGTTTGTCACTTATTGTTTTTAACTAAGAATATTATAGGTCATGTCAAACAAAATATGTAACACCCAATATTTAAAGTCTGTGAAGATAAATATGTCAGTTAAATATGTAATGACGTAATGGTGAAAAGTTAAATATGTTATGACGTAAGACTTAAATATGTTATGACGTAACGAAAATATACTAAATACAGCTAAATAACAAATTCTAAGCATATTTAACATGTTAAAACAATGTGAAATACCAAAAAAAAAATTATAACTATTATAAATTGTTTTTCAGAAAACTTTGAAAAATTTTTTAATATCACATATATTATTGTATGTTGTGAACGAAATTTCTCTGGAGGATTTTGGCCACTGTGGCCAAACGGAGCGGGGTACACATATGAGCCATACCTCAAATTAAAGCTCTTAGCATGTCCTATCTAACTATCAAAGCAGTTTTTCTGAATTGTTTTTCAGAAAACTTTGAAAAATTTTTTAATATCACATATATTATTGAATATTGTGAACGAAATTACTCTGGAGAATTTTGGCCACTGTGGCCAAACGGAGCGGGGTACACATATGAGCCATACCTCGAATTAAAGCTCTAAGCATGTCCTATCTAACTATCAAAGCAGTTTTTCTGAATTGTTTTTCAGAAAACTTTGAAAAATTTTTTAATATCACATATATTATTGAATATTGTGAACGAAATTACTCTGGAGAATTTTGGCCACTGTGGCCAAACGGAGCGGGGTACACATATGAGCCATACCTCAAATTAAAGCTCTAAGCATGTCCTATCTAACTATCAAAGCAGTTTTTCTGAATTGTTTTTCAGAAAACTTTGAAAAATTTTTTAATATCACATATATTATTGTATGTTGTGAACGAAATTTCTTTGGAGGATTTTGGCCACTGTGGCCAAACGGAGCGGGGTACACATATGAGCCATACCTCAAATTAAAGCTCTAAGCATGTCCTATCTAACTATCAAAGCAGTTTTTCTGAATTGTTTTTCAGAAAACTTTGAAAATTTTTTTTAATATCACATATATTATTGTATGTTGTGAACGAAATTTCTCTGGAGGATTTTGGTCACTGTGGCCAAACGGAGCGGGGTACACATATGAGCCATACCTCAAATTAAAGCTCTAGTCATGTCCTATCTAACTATCAAAGCAGTTTTTCGGAATTGTTTTTCAGAAAACTTTGAAAAATTTCTTAATATCACATATATTGTTGAATATTGTGAACGAAATTTCTCTGGAGGATTTTGGCCACTGTGGCCAAACGGAGCGGGGTACACATATGAGCCATACCTCAAATTAAAGCTCTAAGCATGTCCTATCTAACTATCAAAGCAGTTTTTCTGAATTGTTTTTCAGAAAACTTTGAAAAATTTCTTAATATCACATATATTATTGAATATTGTGAACGAAATTTCTCTGGAGGATTTTGGCCACTGTGGCCAAACGGAGCGGGGTACACATATGAGCCATACCTCAAATTAAAGCTCTAGTCATGTCCTATCTAACTATCAAAGCAGTTTTTCTGAATTGTTTTTCAGAAAACTTTGAAAAATTTCTTAATATCACATATATTATTGAATATTGTGAACGAAATTTCTCTGGAGGATTTTGGCCACTGTGGCCAAACGGAGCGGGGTACACATATAAGTCATACCTCAAATTAAAGCTCTAGGCATCTCCTATCTAACTATCAAAGCAGTTTTTTTGAATTGTTTTTCAGAAAACTTTGAAAAATTTTTTAATATCACATATATTATTGTATGTTGTGAACGAAATTTCTCTGGAGGATTTTGGCCACTGTGGCCAAACGGAGCGGGGTACACATATGAGCCATACCTCAAATTAAAGCCCTAGGTATGTCCTATCTAACTATCAAAGCAGTTTTTCTGAATTGTTTTTCAGAAAACTTTGAAAAATTTTTTAATATCACATATATTATTGAATATTGTGAACGAAATTACTCTGGAGAATTTTGGCCACTGTGGCCAAACGGAGCGGGGTACACATATGAGCCATACCTCAAATTAAAGCTCTAAGCATGTCCTATCTAACTATCAAAGCAGTTTTTCTGAATTGTTTTTCAGAAAACTTTGAAAAATTTTTTAATATCACATATATTATTGTATGTTGTGAACGAAATTTCTTTGGAGGATTTTGGCCACTGTGGCCAAACGGAGCGGGGTACACATATGAGCCATACCTCAAATTAAAGCTCTAAGCATGTCCTATCTAACTATCAAAGCAGTTTTTCTGAATTGTTTTTCAGAAAACTTTGAAAAATTTGTTTAATATCACATATATTATTGTATGTTGTGAACGAAATTTCTCTGGAGGATTTTGGCCACTGTGGCCAAACGGAGCGGGGTACACATATGAGCCATACCTCAAATTAAAGCTCTAGTCATGTCCTATCTAACTATCAAAGCAGTTTTTCTGAATTGTTTTTCAGAAAACTTTGAAAAATTTCTTAATATCACATATATTGTTGAATATTGTGAACGAAATTTCTCTGGAGGATTTTGGCCACTGTGGCCAAACGGAGCGGGGTACACATATGAGCCATACCTCAAATTAAAGCTCTAAGCATGTCCTATCTAACTATCAAAGCAGTTTTTCTGAATTGTTTTTCAGAAAACTTTGAAAAATTCTTTAATATAACATATATTATTGAATATTGTGAACGAAATTTCTCTGGAGGATTTTGGCCACTGTGGCCAAACGGAGCGGGGTACACATATGAGCCATACCTCAAATTAAAGCTCTAGTCATGTCCTATCTAACTATCAAAGCAGTTTTTCTGAATTGTTTTTCAGAAAACTTTGAAAAATTTCTTAATATCACATATATTATTGAATATTGTGAACGAAATTTCTCTGGAGGATTTTGGCCACTGTGGCCAAACGGAGCGGGGTACACATATGAGCCATACCTCAAATTAAAGCTCTAGGCATCTCCTATCTAACTATCAAAGCAGTTTTTCTGAATTGTTTTTCAGAAAACTTTGAAAAATTTCTTAATATCACATATATTATTGAATATTGTGAACGAAATTTCTCTGGAGGATTTTGGCCACTGTGGCCAAACGGAGCGGGGTACACATATGAGCCATACCTCAAATTAAAGCTCTAGGCATCTCCTATCTAACTATCAAAGCAGTTTTTTTGAATTGTTTTTCAGAAAACTTTGAAAATTTTTTTAATATCACATATATTATTGTATGTTGTGAACGAAATTTCTCTGGAGGATTTTGGCCACTGTGGCCAAACGGAGCGGGGTACACATATGAGCCATACCTCAAATTAAAGCTCTAGTCATGTCCTATCTAACTATCAAAGCACTTTTTCTGAATTGTGTCAGTTATAATCTGACTCAAGCAATATTTATAAAAAAAATAAAAGGCTTTAATACTTGTTATAATGTTTTGATAGTTTGATAGGACATGCTTAGAGCTTTGATTTGAGGTATGGCTCATATGTGTACCCCGCTCCGTTTGGCCACAGTGGCCAAAATCCTCCAGAGAAATTTCGTTCACAATATTCAATAATATATGTGATATTAAGAAAATTTTCAAAGTTTTCTGAAAAACAATTCAGAAAAACTGCTTTGATAGTTAGATAGGACATGACTAGAGCTTTAATTTGAGGTATGGCTCATATGTGTACCCCGCTCCGTTTGGCCACAGTGGCCAAAATCCTCCAGAGAAATTTCGTTCTCAACATTCAATAATATGTGTAATATTAAAAAATGTTTCAAAGTTTTCTGAAAAACAATTTATAATAGTTATTATTTTTTTTTTTTTGGTGTTTCACATTGTTTTAACATGGTAAATATGCTTAGAATTTGTTATTTAGCTGTATTTAGTATATTTTCGTTACGTCATAACATATTTAAGTCTTACGTCATAACATATTTAACTTTTTCACCATTACGTCATTACATATTTAACTGACATATTTATCTTCACAGACTTAATATTTATAGGGTCCGCCAAATAACTTTTTTTTTTTTTGAAAATGCTATAAAAAATAACTACTAAATATTTTCTCAAATTTCTTTTTTTATTTGAAAGTACAATCCTTCCGGTTAATAATGGAATATAATTTCATTCAAATGGCTGCCTCGGCGGGCCGTTAAAGTCAATGGCGATCGTTATCGGGCCATTTGAACGAATTTTTGTTCACAAAAATTGAAGAGGAGAATATTGGCAACAATTTGGAAGCTACACTCGATGTTTTGCGCCCTGTTTTTGAAGATCGCATTATCAGCCGCAGAGTTGATGTCGTTTGGCCACCTCGGAGCTGCGATTTGACACCGTTGGACTATTATTTGTGGGGTGCCGTCAAAGATAAGTTTTACGCCGACCAGAGACAATTGACGCTTTAAAGGACAATATTCGTGAAGCCATTGGTGAAATACAGCTGTACACAATCGATTATGTGCTTAAAAATTGGACCGATCGTGTAGGCTACTGCATGGCCAGCCGAGGCAGCCATTTTAATGAAATTTTTCCATTATTAACCGGAAGGATTGTACTTTCAAATAAAAAAAGAAATTTGAGAAAATATTCAGTAGTTTTTTTTTATAGCATTTTCAAAAAAAAAAAGTTATTTGGCGGACCCTATATATGAACAAATAAAAACACTTTTAATAATAGGTTTGTTTTTTTTCGAATTCCATACGAATTTAAGTAGATATAGCTACTTAAAAATTAAGAATGTATAAAAATGATGCCAGTTCTTAGAAATTATTGGCTTTTCTTTTTTAAATGTAAATAAAAATATTTGTCATAAAATATATCAAATTTTTGTATTTTTAATTTGATAAAATATTAAAAACAACAAAAGCAAACAAATGAATTATGTGTTTGTAAGTAAATGAGAGCAGGGCAAACAATATGTTCTCTATTTCGTGTACCCGCGAACTCCATATACGAAAACAGCTTTCGTGCAAAGGCGGCCTAAATGTTCAAACTGTATTTGTGCACAAAAAATAAAGAAAAGTCAGGTTAGTAGGAATAGTCGTTTTCTTTACAAGTTGTTATAGATACAAAATTCGAAAAAAACAAACCTAATAATAGTTTTATTTGTTAAAAAATAAGTAATACACATATATACACCAATTTCAATTCTATCATTTTATGTAACAAGTAAGGGTGCTCATTTTTACCTAGATTAATGGACATCCTTTCGAGCAGTTTGGTATTGAAAATGAGCAAAATGGATCCATCGGTTAAAAAAGTAATGAGTGAAAATGTGAAGGTTCATTCGTGGTCACACAATTAAGACATTCGAACTCACGTTATTCATATGAAGATTAAATATTATATTTTTGAGCCATAAACAAATATTTTATTTTCATTTGTCTATAACCTATTTGACTATTTTTCCACGAGATAATGAAAGTGATTTTACCGCATTAGCCGCCGAACCAAAATTGTGAAAGCATTTCAAAATAAGTTCCCTCTCTGCGGGGGTAGTACTTCTATTTTTGCCCGTTAGTTAAAAAGACTTAGAAGGTGCTAAAATTTTTAATACAGTCATTTTGTAAATTTATTTTTCTAAGATTATTTACCTAATTAAAAAATTGTTTTCACATCCAAAAAAAGCTTTTCACCTCAAACAATTTTTTCCATCTCCATAATTCACGTCTAAAATTTTTACATTATTTGAATTAAAACACTTCTCAACTTATGTAAGGTAAATATGTGTGGAGTCAATGTTCAACACCTATCGTTTTAAAACATTGTGCCTGAAAGTGCTCCCAAGTTTAAATAAAAAAGGACTAAGTCAAATATAGCATTGTACAAAGATTAGGCACAGTCAAATTAAGGATTTTCTTTACTTGTTTTTTACTAAAGTTGTAGTTTTCTTTATTCAATAATATAAATGAAAATGCACGTAAAACATAAATATTAGTGCGCAAAAATTTCAATTATACGAACAGCACAGCTCAGGACACGCAGTTCTGTAAAAGCTCCACAATAATTCGAATTGAACGATAATGACTGAGTCGCCAAAATGAACGATTTAGTCCAACACTAGTTTCATTTAAAGGATACAGAGCTGTATGTACTATCTTAAAAATTAATTCGCCCTGTTTGTAAATATATGTTTTATTGAATCTCACAAATATAATAATAAAATTAAAATTGCAAACATGTACAATGTACAGCAAGTCATGGTACTCCTGTCAAAATAAAAAATCTCTCCAAATTTCTCAAAAATTACGTAACTGAAAATGTGACACTTATTTTTATTTTTTGTATTCACTTTTATACTATCGCAAATCACTTGTTTTACTAAATAAAACTTATAAAAATTGTAGACCAATATAACTCTATATTTAAACAGCATAAGTCATGGTACCCCCAGTCATAAGCAGTCTTATATTTGATTTACCTTATAAAATTGTATTGTAAAACTTTTGGCATTCCTTAGCCTTTTATTGATTTTCTTTTTAAAACATAACGGTACTTTCCAAATTTCCAAGAAGAATTTGTTTATGACAAGAAGTGAAGTCAAGTAATTTTTTAAAATGTCGAGAAAAGAGTTAGGAATAGAAGAACGAAAAATAATAATTAATAGTCATACATCGAAACTGATAAAATTATAAAATGAAACAAATCAATAGTGCAAAGAGTTTTAAATCTTTCCCAAATATGTAAAAGAATTTAAAATAAGCCACGAACAGACCGTCCACAAAAGCTCAATTATTAAGATGGACAAAAAGTTAAAGCCATTATTAAGAAAGACCCAATCAGAAGTGCACCTAAAATATCTTCAGAGTTGAAGAAACCATTGTGGAAGCTGTTTCTGCAGACACGGTACGTGGGTGTATTTTGTAGGCCGGTTACAATGCTTGTATTGCTCAAAAGAAGCTGCACTTTACCGTAACAAACAAAAAAAAGCTTATAGATTCGCAACGGAATATAAAATTAAAGCAAAATACTTTTGGGAAAAAGTTATTTTCTCGGAAAAATCTAAATTTAACATTTTTGGACCGAAAGGACGTGAATTGGTGTGGCGCAAAAAGTGCGACGAGCTAAATACAAAGAATATTATAAAAACTTTAAAGTATAGAGAGAGTTAAGTAATGGTATAGGGTTTCATGTCAGCAGCCGGTGTTGACAATTTAGTGATCATTGAGGAGACAATGAACAAAACAGTTTACGTGAACATTCTGATAGCAAATCTTAATCAGAGTGCTGAAAACTGAATATTCGAGATAGTTATTATTTTGAAACGGACAATGATCCTAAGCATACACCAGTTGACGTTAATATGTGGATCGCAAATAACACACCACATATGCTAAAAATCACTCAAAGTCCCGATTTGAATCATATTGATCACTTGTGGGATAATTTAGAAAAACGCATACGAAATCACACTTTTTATAATAAAGCCTAGCTAAAGAAAATACTTTTAACTGAATGGGGTCAAATAAACGAAAACTATACAAAAAAGTTTGTGCCTTCATTGCCGACATGGTTGATTGAAGTTCTACGGCTTAAGGCATGTCCTACTTAGTATTAGGTAAAGCAATTCAGTTCAAAATATTGTAGTTTGTAAACATTATATAATTACCAGTAAATATATTTCAAAAATGTTTAGTACATGCTTTATTTATTTATTGTATTTATTTAAATATTCATGAACCAAGCCCTGTGGGCCAAATATGGTTTGTATACTAATACTAAAAAAATAATTTTATATTTTTCTAATAATAAGAATAATCTATTAAAACAAATAAAAACTAAAAATTAAATATTTACATGTTAAGAAAACTGTGAACCAAATTATTTTTATTTTCTGCTAACGTCGAATACGGTTGATGCTGCTTACGATGGGCCCTCAATCCAGCATCTTGGGCAAATGCTTTACCACAATCATTGCATTTATAACGTTTTTCATCATCATGTATAAGTTTATGCCTGAGTAAGTATTTCCTGGCTGTAAATCCTTTACCGCAAACATTGCATAAAATGTCACGTATATTTAGATGTGACTTAACATGAGAATTTAATCTGTGCAAATGATTGAAGCCATGTTTGCATATGTGACATTCATAACGAAAACGTTTTTCATGACGTCTTATATGATTGTCATAGCCATGCCGAGAACGGAAACCGGCACCACATATTTGACACAAGTAGGGCTTGTCACCTGTATGAGACGTTAAATGCCAGTCTAGTTCGGCTTTGAATGGATAACCTTTACCACACACATTACAATGATAACTATGTGCACCCAAATGCCGCTTGTTATGTACTACATATTTATTGAATTTATCAAAGCCCTTTTCACAGAGCGTACACTTAAATGCTAAAGTATTATTGTGTTTGGAAACATGTATATGATATTGCTCAAACTTTTTTATTATAAGATTACAAACTGAACATTTAAAGGGTCCCTGACTCTCGCTGAGAAAGGATAGTTCATCGTAGTTTTTTGATAAGGGCTTAAATTCTGCATTTTCCACTTCACACTTTAACTGTTGCTCTTTATCTTTAGAATATAAACGATTTATATAATTTATATTATCTTGTATATCCTCCAAAGTTTTATCAATATTATAATTTAACTTTAGATCTTCAAGTAGTTTCTTCATCTCCTCGTCTCTTTTAATTGTTATACCAAATGCAATATTGTTGACTTGCCATAGAAGCTCATACTTTTTATAAAGTTCAATTAAAATTGGTAATTGTGCATCTTCAATAAGATTCTAAGAAAAAAAGGGAAAAGTACAATATTAATTTTATATTTAAGGAATATCATGACATATGTCATGGTTAAGTGTTAGTTTTAAACATTTTCTATTCTAAGCATAAAGTTTTGTTTGAATTAATTTCAGCGCCATATTATTTAAAGTTTACTGTTCATACTGAAGAGTTAACTATAAAAGAAAGAAAAATTTCAAAACATTATATAACCAATTGTTGGGCTAATATCCTGCGAACATGGCAACAGGTGTACGATTTTAGTAGAAAATCTCTTTCGAATGCAATACCTTCAATTCTTCTCATCTGTATTCTCGGTATCGTTAATTAACGACATATATAATTTAAATTACCGAAAAAGTGATTCTCTTTTTTTCAGTTAATTATCGCTAGAATTATAAAATGCCAAACAATAAAAATAAAATATTTAAATATATAAATTTGGAAAAATGCATACATATGAAGGTAGTAGATTTTATGTCACGGCAAGCTCTAAAAAACATTTTCTGTGGTGTCAAGCCACTCTTTGTTTTTGTTATTAGAAATACGACTAAAAATGTTTTTTTTTAATTTTTGTTCAAATTTATTTGAAACATGGACCTTAAACTAAAATATTTTAATGAATTACATATTGATTTAATAGTGAAGTCTTTTTAAAGGTGGTATAATTCATATTGTATTCTCTGATCACTTGGAAAAGGAATTGTTTTTCTTCTCAAAATTCTCTAGAAATTTCTAAGCGATCCAAGATCGTGTGTGTGTTTGAATTTATAAAACGCTACATCTTTTTGTAAATATGTTTGAAGGATATTTGTTGCATTAATTGCTTAAATCATTTTTCTCTTAATATCAGCACTAACATTAAGATCGAAGAATGAAAGACCTACGCTTCTTCGGACAAATGCCATAAGTAATTGCAAACCTTTTGTAGCAAAGCTAGAGATATATCTCGTTCATGATAAGTAATTATATTTTTAATTAAATTTAGGTCTTGATTTTATGCTTGAATTGCTTTGGTGCATCCAAACCAAGCTTTTACATCAATACGAATTATGAAAAGACAAACACTACGCATGCCTTTCGACTTTTGTTTTGTCGTATTGAATTGATGACGGAAAAAATACATTTTAAGTGTACAAATTGCTTTTAATATACATCTAGCATGAACATTTGGCGCCGTACCACCAACAAAAATGATAACTAATTGTATTAATTCTTTGTAATAGTGTTGTTTGGGTGACGGGCCACAGGGACATACCAGGGAACTGTAGGGTAGACGAGCTTGCAAGACTGGGGACTACCTTACACATTCCACACGAAATGGAATATGTGGGCATGCCTCTGGCCACTTCCAAATTTCGGCTGCGGGAGAGTGCTTATGGGTTGGCAAGAGAGTCTTATGGGTTGTCAAGAGATAGGTAGGCCTCTGTCTGGATAGGAAGCGCACGCACAGGTTGCTGTCCCTACCGATATATCCCTACTTGTGTCCGTCATGACGGGACACTGTCTGATTGGAAGGCACGCAGTTAGGTTGAGGGTTGCGGCTAGTGACTTTTGCAGAAGCTGTGGTGACGAAGAGGAGGAGGCACTTGTTCTGCCTGGGTGATTTGGCTGATATCGATATCGGCGGACTAAGGGGCTTTTTGAGGCAATCGGGATGGTTCGACGGGGGAAGCTGGTGATATAATTTTTACTAGCTTCCGTGGTATCACAAGGGACTTTATAGTCTAAGTGAGTCTGATTGGCAGGCTACCACATCTACCTAACCTAGCCTTGTAATCGTGTCTACGTTGAGTTTGCTTCAAATTATCAATACAGTAATTTAAGATTACATCTCGTTCTTTAGCAGTCAATATTTTAACAATGCTAATTTTCTAAGCAACTTTTGTAATTTGTATTATCAATAATATTCCAATGTCTGCTAAACAAAACGAAACGTTCTCCTAACAAAACAGGGCTATGAACTTAAAAAGCTTCAACAATTCCGACGAATTTGTAAACAATTCAGTATAAGTTCTAAGATTTGATAGCCTATCGGATCAGCAGTTGCACTTACAACACGAGTTGCAACACTATCAGAGATTTTCCACTTATCCAAAGCAGCAAGATTGGTACGCAATACCCCTTAAATACCGTTATCGATTCAATACCCTTTCAACTCACTATCGTTACCCCTAAAATACCGTTAAGGAAATAGCTGATCGTTATCCTTAAAATACCGTTACCTAAATAATAAAAAAATACCGTTATCGCTAAAATACCGATACCGAAATAACTGAAAAAATCGTTATCCCTAAAATACCGTTACCGAAATAACTTAAAAAATCGTTATCCCTAAAATAACGTTACCGAAAAAATAGAAAATAGCGTTACCCTTAAAATAGCGTTACCGAAATAAAAGAAAATTACTTTACCCTTAAAATTCCGATACATTTTTTTTATTAAGTAATGTCTACACAAATTATGATCTTATTAACCAGGTGTTTTGAAATGCAATAAAATTTGCCATTTTATATGAAAATTACACAAAAAACCAGCGATAAAATAATTTTCGTTGTTCTTTTGTGTGTGATTTTCGAATTTTATTTTTTATTATGGTATGAGATATAATTATATTGGTTTAATATGTGTTATAATATAAGAAATACTTTTTGATATGGTATAAGATATAATTATATATGATACAATATGTGCAAACAAATTTGAGATATTGTTACATATAAATAGTTCCATATCTAGAGTATTTTTGATATGGTAAAATAAATAATTTCATATAATTATATGTGGCCCCATGTCAATGGTTTCGAATCCCAGCCAGTGAGATCAATTTTTTGTGCTTTTTGTTTGTTTTTTATTTCTTATTAATATTTTTTTACAAAACTTTCAAATTTAAATCATTTCGGGACAACAAGAACTAGAAATTTTTGATAGGATATAAGTAGTGAAAATTTATATATATATTTTTTTCGCTTTAAATATAATTATTTTACCATGTCCCAGACAAAAACTCTAAGATACACCTCAATAATGAGTTAGCCCATACTCCAGGTAACACATATTTCAAATTTCAGGTTTCTATCTAAATCGGTGTGGGCAGCCCGTTATGGGAGACTGTTCACCTTTTTGCCCCTCTTCGTAGACATTTACAAAACTCCGACCTAGGTGAATGTCAACACCGGAGGAGGGACATAGAAACCAAATTTCAACTTCCCAGCTCCAGCGTTTTTGGCAGGACGTCAAGGATGAGAATTTTTCACTTTTCTGCCCCTCCCCTTTGGATTTTAACTATATAGGTAAAACAGTTTGTGCAGGCTGTTAAAGCATATTTCAAATTTCCGATTTCTAGCTATAGGGTTTGGGCAGGCCGTGAAAGGGTAGTTTTTCCCCATTTTGCTCTTCCCCGAAGTTGTTTCCTAGAACCTCGTCTTAGCGAATGTCTACGCCGTAGGGAGAACCTACATACAAAATTACAACGTCCTACCTCCTGCAGTTTGGCTGGGCGTTGTTGAATGAAATAAATATTTACACAGTTACACATTTCCACATTTGCCCATTTACATATTTGCACATTTACATTACCATAAAACCATCGATTCATCAAACCAAAAATCTATTCAATTATCAAACAATCAATCAAATTTTCACTTTTGCACATTTGCACTTTTGCAAACTTTCACATTTGCTCTTTTGTAAATTTGCACACTTTCACATTAGCATATTGTTACGATTTTACCCTTTATAAAATCGTTGATTTATTTACCTTTTAAATAAATCGAGTTCTTTCTTTATTGCAAATAATAAACACCGTTTGAAATTATTTATAGCTCTATTTATTTATAACCGTCACTAAAAATAACAGAAATACACTTTAATAGCAAACTTTATTTACGCGATTTAGATAAACTAAACGTTAGCCACACTTTAGTTCTTCACCCTTTGCGTTTTACTTATAAACTGAACTACTGCGTCACTGAGTACGAGTATTTATATGAGTAATCAGGTATTCTAGTTATTTCCAGTTTATTACGACACTAGAATCTTCCAGCTGTCAAAATTTGTGTAAAGAAATTTCTAGTGATAGAAATTTCTTGTAACACTGCCGCCCACTTAAGCCTGTTCGTCCCGAACAGACATAGATATTCCTTTTCCATAGTTGGCTAGTCGTTCTAGATGAACAACCTTCATTTTGGATCTTGGGCTCCGATCTTTCTGTATTCTGTATACCACATCATTCAATCTTTTAATAACTCTATAGGGTCCGTCCCAATGCGTTTGTAGTTTGGGAGATAATCCTTTCTTTCGTTGCGGGTTAAACAGCAGAACCAACTCGCCCTCATTAAATCCTTCAGAATTTGCTGCTCGATCGTACCTCGCCTTCATCTTATCGCTGACTATTTTAATTCGATTGCGCACAAACTCATGAAGCTCGTTAAGGTCTTCTTGTTCCCGGGAAGCGTTGTCGTTGTCTTTATCCATAGCGGCGGGCTTAACACCAAATTCCAAATCGCCAGGCAATTTGAGTTCCGTCCCGAAAATAATTTTTGCAGGTGTCCGGGAGGTGGAATCGTGAACAGCCGATCTATATGCCAGCAAAAATTTGGGGATGTGTTCGTCCCAGTCCTTCTGATGAGTACTGACCACTTTTCTTAAGTATTCCTCTAAAGTGCGATTGAATCTTTCGACCATACCATCAGATTATGGATGCAGCGGGGTGGTTCTTGTCTTTCTTATACCATACAATTCACACATTTCCTTAAAGATAGCAGATTCAAAATTCCTTCCCTGGTCAGAGTGTAATTCTAATGGAACACCGTAGCGGCACACCCAGTTGTTCACAAATGCGCTTATTACCGTTCTGGCTTCCTGGTTCGGTATAGCGTATACCTCAGGCCATTTACTGAAATAGTCGATCACCACCAGAACATAGCGGTTTCCGGAATCACTGACGGGAAAAGGGCCTGCTACATCCATTGCGATCCGCTCAAATGGGGCACCCGAGTTGTATTGTTGAAGTTGCCCACGACTTCTCCTTACTGGTCCTTTAGCTGCGATGCATTGCGCGCAATTTGCTATCCAGTCGCTTACAGCTTGCTGGCAGCCGACCCAGTAGAATCGTTGTTTTAACTTCTCTAGGGTTTTAGTGACACCGAGATGACCACCACTGGGACCGTCATGGAACTCTTTTAACACTTCGTCTATTTTGCTTGACGGCACCACAATTAGCTTTGTCTCATTTTTGCCGTCCGCACTTTCCCATATACGGTATAAGCAGTGATTAATTACCCGTAGACTGTTCCACTGGGCCCAATACGCCTTCATTAGCGGACTTTCAGCTGATATTTGTTCACGGGTAGGCCTTCTGTCCTCTGCTTTGGCTGACATAATTTTTGACAGTATGGGGTCATTTTGTTGCGCCGCTGACCAGGATTCCCTTGACTCAATATGCGTTAGTCTTATATCAACGATGCACTCTTTTCCTTCAGCCCTCGAACAATGTTTGCACTCTAAATTACAGGGGCGTCTTGAAAGGGCGTCCGCATTGCAATGTTTTATGCCTTTCCTGTGCTCGATGCTGAAATCATAGCTTTGAAGTCGTTCAATCCAACGAGCTAGCTGCCCTTCTGGTTGTTTAAATTGCAGCAGCCACCTTAGTGCAGAATGGTCGGTTCTTAGTTGAAAGTGCTGACCGTACAGAAACTTGTGGTAGTGCTTTACACATTCTACCGCCGCCAAGAGTTCCCGCCGTGTTACACAGTAGTTCCTTTCGGGTTTCGAAAGCACTCGACTGTAATAGCCTATGACTTTTTCGGTGCCATTTATCACCTGCGAAAGCACACCTCCTATTCCGTGTCCGCTTGCATCGCTATCCAGCACAAATTTTTCCCCGGCCACAGGATATCCAAGAAGCGGTGCCGTGCATAATAACTCCTGCGCCTTCTTAGTCAGCTCATGTAGGCTCGCAGCCACACTGGCAAAATTTGGTACAAATCGTCGGTAGTATGTGCAGAGACCTAGAAAGCTGCGCAACTCGTGCAGATTTTTCGGGCGAGGACAATCTTTTACAGCCCGAATCTTATCTTCATCGGTTGATATACCCTCTGCAGTTACGCGGTGCCCTAAATACTTGACTTCCCTCTGGAACAGTGTACATTTCTTTGCGCTAAGCTTGAGTCCAGCCGCAGATATTCGCCTTAAAACTTCTGCTAAGTTCTTCAGGTGTTCATCAAAAGTTTTTCCCATGACAATTATATCATCAAGGTACACTAGGCAAGTTTTCCAGTGGAGTCCTTTCAGCACATTTTCCATTAACCGCTCGAATGTTGCTGGAGCATTGCAGAGTCCAAAGGGCATCACATTAAACTGCCATAATCCGTCACCTGTGCTAAAGGCAGTTTTCTCCTTGTCTTGCTCACAAATTTCTACTTGCCAATAACCACTTTGCAAGTCCAATGTGGAGAACCATTTGGTTCCTGCTAGCGTGTCTAGAGTGTCGTCAATTCTCGGTAGTGGATAGCTGTCGTCCTACGTTTAGTTTTCTGTAATCAACACAGAATCGGGTGCTGCCATCTTTTTTCTTAACTAAAACTATAGGCGAGCTCCATGGGCTAGAAGATGGTTCGATTACTCCACTACGATCCATTTCGTTGACTAACTCCTTTACTTCATTTCGTTTTGCTAGAGGAATACTTCTGGGCGCCTGCTTTATTGGCCTCGCTTCACCAGTATTTATTCGGTGTTTCACAATCGCCGTTCTTCCTTGACTTTGGGTTTTCATGGCGAAGACAGAGCTGTATTTCCTGATTAGCTGTTTGGCTTTATTTCTATCAGGCGGCGCCAGTTCTTTCACCCATTTTTCCACATATTCTGCCAGCATCTCTCGGTCTTCAACGGACGCACTGGAAGGTTCCAAGTTATTTTCGCAACAGATTATTGCTTCTGGCGCAGTACATTTGGCTATTTCAGAGTTCGCTCGGACAACTTTTTCAGAATTTGATAGGTTCAGTATTCTTACAGGAACTCTTTTGTCTTTGCTGGTTTTTACGAGGGCTTTCGCTGTTATAAGGTCACTTTTTATTTCTGATGGTTCTACCACCCACAAGCTGCTGTCCTCACAATCTCCCTCCATACGCACCCATACTAAAGTTTCAGCTTTCTTACCTGATCCGCTTGCTCATATCCAACATCAAGAGGTATTTCAACATTGCGCCAAATCATAACTTTTTGCCCCATATGCAGATTAATGCCGTGCCCAATCATGAAATCTGCACCAATTATTACTTCGTCCACAATATCGGCAACAATAAATACGTGATTGACGCTTATGTTGGCAATCGTTAGTTTTACATTTATTTTACCATAGACATAGGCAGGCTCCCTAGTAGCTGTGCGCAGACTTGCTCCGTATAGTGGTTCAACTGCCTTTTTCACTAAATCGGGCCTGATGATTGACTGTGATGCTCCTGTGTCTATCGTAAAAATGTGCTTTCGACCGTTGATGTATCCATAAGCAGTAAGATTGCTTTTCTCCTGCTGTATTACTGATATGGAGATTGTGGGGCCATCGTTTGTGGGAGCTAGCTCATGCCCCGTAGTGCTAGCTCTTTTTAGTTTAACGGTGACTCTTTAGTTGATTGCCGATCGGCCCGGAGGCTCTTCCTTGGTGCTTTGCAATTTCGCAATTTCTAGTGATAGAAATTTCTTGTAACAATATATTCACATTTGTACTTCTACAAATTTGCACACTTTCACATTTGCACATTTACAAATTTGCACTTTTGCACATTAGCATAATTGCACATTTACATTGTTTGAGGAATCTATCAAGGGTCAAGGGTGAGAAATTTCCCCTTGTTTGCCCCTGCTCTTTGGATTTTTCAAGTCACGTCATAGCTGTTATTATTTCAACTTTCTAGTTTCAGCATTTGAAGATAGAAAAATTATTAAAATACAAAACAATAACGAAATTAAATATAACAACTCCAAATCGTAGGGTGTACTGTTTTTTATTTCTGAAATACAATTGACAATTTCTAAAATACAATTGACTATTTCTGAGATACAATTGACTATTCTGAAATACATTTGACAATTTCTGAAATACAATTGAATATTTCTGAAATACAATTGACTATTCTGAAATTTAATTGACAATTTCTGAAATACAATTGACTATTTCTGAAATACAATTGGAAAAGTGATACAATTCGATCTGACTTTTTTCGGATAAATTTGGATATTACTTTATAAATATATTGTTGGGTCTAATTTAATCTGCCATTTTTCGGATCAATTCAGATCCATCTAAAACCTCAAATATATTTCTGGATCTAATTTGATCTGCCATTTTTCGGATCAAATAAGATATTAAGGAATATAAAATTGGAAATGATTAAATATTGTGCCAGATTAATTTTTTTTTTACTTTTTGCCAATTACTTTCAAACTATCTGTGGTTCATTTTGTAAAAATGTTTGTGTTAGTTATAGATATTTCTGCAAGGAGCAGAAGATTGATATATGTATATATATCAATCTCCTAAAAGTCTAATCATGATGGGGTTAAATATATCGGTGTGCATTGAAACTAGCGTTATTACTAAAATACCGATACCGCAATAACAAAAATAATGTTACCCTTAAAATATCATTACAGAAATAACTAAAATAACGTTATCACTAAAACACCGTTACCGAAATAATGGAAAATACCGTTATCGCTAAAATACCGATACCGAAATAACTGAAATAATCGTTATCCCTAAAATACAGTTACCGAAATAACTGAAAAAATCGTTATCCCTAAAATACCGTTACCGAAATAATAGAAAATAGCGCTACCCTTAAAATAACGTAACCGAAATAATAGAAAATAGCGTTACCCTTAACGATAACCCCCTTTATTTCGGTTACCATCCATGCAAAGCAGAAATCAAAAGTCTGTTCTACCTCTTGATACACCTGATGAACTTTAATTGGATTTATTTGCATTTACATTTTCTGCTGATGTCTATGTCAATGCTTCAACTTCAATGTCGTTTATGTCGTCAAAGGCAATCATACCTGTTTTATAACAAGAATTATTATTTGTTTTAAAATTAGCATTTTAGTAAACACAAATTTTATATCTCTTATGCATGGTTTTCACTATGTAATTTTTAATGTCAATTTGTCCAAATTATTGGCAATTGTATGAAAATGGGCTGTCATATGGTTTCATCTGAGTTTGCAGTCATTTATGCACACGAACTGCCGTCTAAAATGACAGACAAGTGAAAACGTCAAATTTCAGTTTGTCAACAGATATGGCAGCATTTTTTATCTAAAATAAAATTGACAACAAGTTGTCAATTTTTTTTTGTTTGACGATCGCAAAGCTGTTATTTTTTTCTTTTTTTTTTTGCTGGAAAAATTAATTGCAATGGAAATCTTTTAAATAAAGAAAGAAATGGTAATGTAATAACACAAAACACCACACTAGCTATAGCCATTTGTTTCTTTTTTATCATTTTTAAATTTTTTCCACTTTTTTCAGTTTTTGTTGTCAGTTCATATGACATAATGAAAACCAGGCATTAGAGTCTGTTTTCATATAACTTTTTTCGTGTATCTTATTTTATTTTATTCTGATCTTCTTATTCTTTCTTGACTGCTGTTCGTTTTATTTTTTGAATAACAATGTTATCTGTTCTTGTAATACAACCTGGTCTTTCTTTTTCTCGCTGATTTAATAAAAACTCTCTGTCTTCTTGTACATATACAGTTTTGTCTAACTTAAAAAAATTTAAGTGTTCATTTATTCCTGGCCCGGATGGAATACTTAGTAATATACTTAAGCACTGTGCTGATTCTCTGTCAATCCCCCTAACGAAAATATTTAATGAATCCTTGATTAACGGCTATGTTATGTGGAAAGAATCATTTATCATCCCTTTGCTTAAATCTGAAAGTAAAATTGAAGTATCTAATTATAGAGACATAGCTAAATTAAGTGCTATTCCAAAACTTTTTTAAAAGATTATTACCGACGTGTTAAAACATCAAGTCGCTTCTATATTATCTCCATGTCAACACGGATTTCGTAAATCACGATCAACTATTACAAATATTTTGTAGCTTACCACAATTGTAAATAAGTGTATTAGAAATCGTATGCAGACCGACGTAATTTACACCGATTTTAGCAAAGCTTTTGACAAAGTGAATCATGCTTTTTTAATAAATAAACTTAATACTATGGGCTTCAGTAATTCATTGCTAACATGGTTGAAATGCTATTTAACGGATCGAACTCAACGTGTAAAATTTAAAGATGCTATTTCTAATAATATTCTGGTATCGTCTGGAGTTCCACAAGGCAGCCATACTGGTCCTGTACTTTTCACTTTATTTATAAATGATCTTCCCTCTGTAATTAAGCATTCAAACGTTCTAATGTATGCTGATGATGTAAAAATATTCCGGTCTTTAATAGACTCAAACGAACTACACTTGCTTCAATCTGATCTTAATAGCTTCTCCAGTTGGTGCAAATATAACTTAATGGAACTTAATATAAAGAAATGCAAGCATGTGTCCTTTTTTAGAACTAAAAATCTTCATACTGTCTATTTTCTAGACCATGTTCAACTCGAATCTGTTAATACTTTCTTAGATCTTGGAATCCTTCTCGACCAAGCATTAAAATTTCGATCGCATATCTCGCGTAAACAAAGCTAACGCCGTTCTTGGTTTTATGAAACGTTAGAGGAAGGAATTCACAGATCGAAAAGTCACAAAACAGTTATAGAATTCTTTAGTACGACCTATACTTGAATATGGTTCTGTTATATAGGATCCTTGTTACACGATACATATAAACGCTGTGGAATCTGTGCAAATGCAATTTCTCCTATTTTGTCTACGTAGTCTCGGATGGAACTTGAATAACTTACCTTCTTATTAATCAAGATTAGATCAAATAAAGTTACCTTCTCTTAAAAGTCATCGAATCATGCTTAATATCTCGTTTTTATTGAGTGTTATTCGTGGTGAAATAAACTCTGAGTTCATGTTGGATAGGGTCTAATTCAACATTCCTGTAAGACCAACTCGAAATTTCCAACTATTACATGTAAATTATTTTAATTCGAATTATGCAAACAATGATCCGCTGCGTCGTCTTTGTGTGGAGTTTAATAAGTTTTATCATTTAATAAAATTATCCGAAAATAGAATCACCTTGAAATGCAATATAAATTTGTATTAAAATAATTAATGATTTTATTTTCTTTCCTGTATATTTGTATTGTATTCTTTAGTCTTTAAGGATAATTATAATCTATAAACTTAATAAAAAAAAAATATTTTTATTAATTCCAATGCGCCTGCGTGCTTGATATTGAATAAAATATCCAATTTTTCTTCTACACTCAGAAAAAAAAGTTAGTAGAAAAATTTGTAAACGGTTTTCAATCCCACTCTACTATTTTTGTACTGATTTTAAGTAAAAAATTATTATTTAGCAAATCTTTTTGCTATTTACATTTTACAAATTACAGAATTTTTACAGAATATTTACAAATTTTTGTTGCTTATTTCAGAAATCATTTCACAAATTTTTGAAAACTTACACCTACAAACTTAAATTTCCTTAAAATGTTACATATATTTTAAAAAGGATCGGAAGTGAAGATACCGACTCATGTCTAAAAACAGGACATCCACTTAAAATAGCACTAAAAAGGTTTTTTAGTTCTAAAAATCCGCCCTAAAAACAATTAAAATTTAACCTTAAAAGTAAAAAAAAAACTGACCAAAATATTTTTCAAAACAGAAATTACCAAATTAAAATAAAATGATTAATTCGTTTTTTGAAAAATATAATCAAAATTTTTGGTGCTCGATAAGAAAAATAAATTCAAAGCTTTTTACTAATATTAATAATATTTAGTATTTTTTTTTGCTGATTTTAGCAAACAGATTTTAAACTCCACTTTAAAAAAGTCTACTAAAATTTAGTAGCGCCTTCCAATTTTTCTACTAATTTCATTGTACTACACGTCAGCAGACATGTGTAGCTAAGATTAGCAAAAAATACCGCTGGGCTCAAATTAGCAGAATTTCCCGTAATAACAGCAAAATTTTCAGTTGCCATTACAGACTTTTTTTGGTGAGTGTAGTTAATTCAGTTCCCTTCTTGTTTTGAGTTTCAGTTTTCTGTTAGTAAACTAAGCAAAAAAAACTAAATATTATTAATATTAGTACAAAACTTCAAATTTATTATTTTTATCGAGCATCAACATTTTTTTATTTTATTTATTTTTTCAAAAATTATTTTAGACAAAATTAAAAAAAAATTAAAAGCTTAAAAATTTTAAAATTTTTTGTTTTAATTTGGTAATTTCTGTTTTAGAAAAATATTTTTAGTAATTTTTTTTAAATTTTAATTGTTTTTAGGGCTAATTTTTAGAACGAAAAAAACCTTTTTAGTGCTATTTTAAATGGATGTCTTATTCTTAGACATGAGTCGATATCTTCACTTCCGGTCCCTTTTTTATTCTATGTAATATTTTAAGGCAATTTAAGTTTGTAGGTGTAAGTTTTAATTTGAAATAACATTTCCTTTAATATCCACTTTTTTACAATTAGTAAATTTTTTTTGCCAATTTTAGAAAATCGGTTTTCAAAAATTTGTAAAATGATTTCTGAAATTAGCAACAAAAATTTGTAAATAGCCTGTAAAAATTCTGTAATTTGTAAAATGTAAATAGCAAAAAGATTTGCTAAATAATAATTTGTTTACTAAAAATCAGTACAAAAATAGTAGAGGGATTGAAAACCGTTTACAAATTTTTCTACTAACTTTTTTTCTGAGTGTAAACGTAAGTAAAAATATATAATTTGCTATAGTAAGCAACCAAGATGTTTTTCCCTAAATAACACACTGCTACAAAAAAAACATTTTTTGTCAGAGCTTGAAAAGCCTAGGACATACAAAAACCGTTTTCAAATATTTTGAAACCCCTCAAAATTTTGAGTGATTTTGAAAAAAAAAAACAATTTTAAGGTAGATCGTAGTACTTTAGTATATCTAACTCAAACATTATTAGACCGATTTAAAAATTTTAAACAGTTTTGGAAAGGCAAAGAATCAAGCTTTCATAAAATGTATATTCCAATTAATTAGGTAAGTTGTTATCAAAAGTTTAGTTTTTCGGATTTTTTCAAATTCAACAATAGTTAATTTACTTTTGTTTTTGACAATTTTATATATATAAAAAACAAAACATTACTGTAAATATCTGCTTATATTTGTAAAAGTTATTAATCTTTTTTTAAAGTTTTTGCGTTTGCCGACTTTTATTTTGATAAACCACTTGACTTACAAACGTTATTAAGAGATTGAAAAAAATGCAAATCAAATCATTTCATTTTCTTTTCAATTTGTTTTTTTAAACATTCTAAATCTTTTCCGGGCGTGTTTTTTTCGAACTTAAGATATAACCGCTTAGTTAACACTCGTAACATACAAGTTTAAAAAGTTTTCTTAACTGGACTAAATTTAAAGTTATCCATAAAGTTCGAAAAAATGTGCCTTGTAAATTAACATTTACAAATAGCTTAACCTAAGTTAACATGTTATAGTTTAAAATGATTACTAGCGCTCTTATTTTTGTTCAACAAACCATATGTTTCTCGTTTGAGAGACCAGCAATAATTTGCCACCATTCTTATGTGGCACTTTTTATCCAAACGCTTTTCCATTTGTAAAATTTCTTGATAAAATCGTTCTCTCTGCTCGACACTAAATTGACCCAGGGGAAAAAAACTAAATGTGCATGCAGAAAATGAATTTTTATGGACATTCGACTTCGCATTTCAGCATAAGATTCAAGAAATTCATTTACCACTTTTACGTAGTTAGATATTTTCTTGTTTCTCAAAAAGTTTTGACCAGTTTTAACCAGTGATGTTTGTTTGGCAATAATAACAGTCCTCTGGTTTATGAAATATTTGATGATGCCAAATCATTGGGAAAGATAATGGTAATGGCTGGCTTATAAACTTTTCGGACTTACTTTTCTTAAGTACAATGGCACAGCTTGTACAAACACTCGGGTTCATACCTACCATTTGCTTGAACTACATGAATAGTTATAAATTGTGTTGAAGGCACTTAACCAAGGCTTTATTTTTCTTTAGATCGAAGCGATGTTTTTTGTCAGCGAATAAACCGCAAACATTACAAATACTATTACGCTTTTCACACACTGCAGAGTTACAAAAATTACAAAATTACTTACTATTTAAATAAAAATAAATACTAATAGCACTTGTCACGAATTTTTAATTAGTAACACTTGTTTTAGTCTTATCTAAAATAATACCCTTCACTAAAGGAAGACGTATAACTTCTGAATTTGAGGGTGTTTCTGAAATTTTTTGAAACAATTTGTAATATACTTAACAAGACCTATAACCCACCCTAGGTCGTTTTCAAGGTTTTTTCACTGTAGCACCGTGTAATTATCACATTTATGAAAACCGAAAGCATGAAGTACCCTGCGGAAAAAGAACCTATCCCAGGACACGTCACATGACCGGTTCATTGTGATAGGGACCGGTCACGGGACCGATCACTTTAACATGGGCTTGCCCTAGGAGGGGGTTTGCCATTTCATGATGGAAAGATATACGAGCCAACAACGAGTCGAAATTATTAAAATTTACTACCGAAATTCGGAGTCAGTGGCATTAACGTTAAGAGCGCTACGTCAAATTTATGGTCGTATAATCGTCCTAGCAGATCAACAATTGAGCGTCTAGTGGAAAAATTTTAATCCACAGGCACAGTACAAAATGTTCCCGTGCCAGTGAGACAAAGAAGTGCCCATAGTGTCGAGAATATTGCTGCCGCTGAGGCTTCAGTTGAAGAAAGCCCAAATGTGTCTCTCACACGTCGCACAGTGGTCAATTTCGCGAGATAGCGGTCAAAACTCTATAACTTTTGACCGGATTGGTATTTTTTACGCAATTTGTTTTGTTCAATAGGAGGGATTTTAAGCTTCAATTTGCGTGTTCAAACGTAAAAATCGACTGATAGGAACGTAAGTAATGTGGAGTTAAAAATGCATTTTAATTTTTTGTTGAGTTTCCATGTAAAAGTTGAATATTTTGACATTTTAAATAGGTATTTTTTTTATAATTTCTTATTTTCTTCAATCGTATTTTACAACCAATACTTATTTATTATTCCTAAACTTAATTTTGGTCAGAAAATGCCAACATTTGGCCCCTGACATTTATTTAGTCTCAATATTCACAGGGGCCAAAGGTTGGTTTTTTGGAAGAAAGCTAATTCTTGTGAGGATTAAACTGAAAAATAACACTGAAATTCCCAACAATATCAATACCATTTGGATATATTATATACAGAACACAACATCGATAAAATTTTAAGTAAACTTTTACTATTGATTTAAAGTGCACATATATTTTATTTAAATGTATTAATAAAAATTTATACTAAAATTAGAAACAAATTATAATATTTAAACTAGTATTAATTAAACAATATTAGTAAAAATTTCTTCCAAATAGCTTTGATTTTCATTTTGCAGTAGTTGTTTAGCTTCTTCATCTAACTCTAATGAGGTTGATTTCCATTTCTGTCGAATACTGGACATATATGGGTCTGATGTGCACAACAAAATATTAATAAGATCTTCATTAGTACAATATCTGGAAAGTTTTCTTGTATTGTGCTCGCGAAAGAATCTGTAGTATGTAGTCATATTGTGCTGAATTATTTGTTCCCCATGGAACAAAATTTTGTGAACTGTGGTTGGCATATGTCTCCAAGAATATTTTTGGTTATAAAGGGTTACTGTCTCATTAGCATACTGACCAAATTTTTTTGCATCTATCTTTTTGCTACATGCTATAACTTCTAATATGATTTGGAATCGTCGTATTAAATCATAATCTACTCCAGTTATAGAAGCTGCAGTTTCTGGATCGGAAAAAAATCTCCTTGCTGTGTTTCCATCATTAGAATTTACTTCTCCTTGCTTTGGCTGGTCAATTATAAGGCCTATCTCACGGTATTTTTCTTGAATATCTTTTTTTTTTTGCTTTCTTTTTTCCAAATTTTCTTTGTTGTTTCTCACTGTTTCGCCTAACGGGCCAAATTCCAAATCGTATCCTAATTTAAGAATATGCTCCATAAAACGAATTCTAGCATGAAGAGGTGACATTCCAAATTCATATGCTTCATTAAAACTATCGTCTTGTGTTGGTGGTTGGCTCAATTGACTTGATGTTTTTTGGCATACGGTTGCTTGTGCAACTTTTCCATCGATCATTGTAAGTGACATTTTAAAGATAACTTCGATGCATTGGTCATTAAATTCAAATATCACTGGTTGAAGTTCTTTAATTTCATCTCTTATTTTGCCAACTTTTTCAGTTATGACATCTTTAGTTTCTTTTTTGTAAGCAAACTTTATTGGTCTACAAAATTTTGTTGACGAGGGAATTTCATTTTTCCATACATCTATCTCTGCAGCTCTACGAGTTGACGGCTCTGAACCAATATAAGTTTTTGTTAAACGTAATGGAACGAAAGAAATTATGAATAAATTGGCATCTGATGAATTTTCCGCATTACATTGTTTGTATTGTTTCTGGCCAGAGGACCCATCACATCCCCATTTAGAAATTAAAGTCATGCTGCAACTTTTAAACTTCTTTAAATAGTCAGCATCAAATGTTTTTAATAACCGTTCTGCAGTGTGTTCAAGAAGATCCTGCAATTTTATTTCTGCTGAACTTTAAGTTACTCTAATAGCAGTTGGTGAAGGTAAGCAATCTTTTTTGGCGGAAACTATATCTCGATATGATGGAAAAATTCCACAATTTTTTTCATTGGTTCGCTTCCGCAATTCTGTATATTGGTTTCTAGTCATTTTCAAATCCAAAAATAGTGCAAATGCTTCTTCTGGAGTAAATTTATTTTCTTCAGTTGGTGTCGGCATACTTTCTAAAATCCTTTTTGTGCGTCTGGGGCTTGCTTCCACTATTTTTTCAATGATAGCAATTTTACTCTTTTTAGTTTTCGATGGTTGAATTTGGCGCAGAAATGAATCCTTTATGATGCTACAAGAAACTTCTTCATTGGTATGTTTAAGCTTGCGTCTTCGTGATCTTTCACTACAATTACCAATTGGCTTTGCTGGTCGACCACCTTTTCCAGTTTCCGTGGTAGTTACTGATGGCTTTTTAAAAATAAGTTTATTTCTTAGCCATTCTTGGTTGCGTGAGTAAAACAATTTCTTGTTTCTGGAACATTGATTGTACCGTTTTCTTAAAGTATTTAAAAAGTTTTTTATTTTTAAGTTATGAATTTTTATTTCTTGTTTGTCGCATATTTTGAAGAATGGATTATTCATTATATGTAAAATAATGTCGGTTTCATCTTTCCTTTCAAAATATATATCAGATAGAACACTATAACTGAATTTAGCCATTGTTTAAACAATAATGAAGAAAAAAAAATGAATGCATGGATTAATATACTATTGCTCGACGTTTCAACATGATCTTTTTTACCTCTTTGAAACATAATATAACAGGTCTTTGGTTTTACCAGTTATTTACATTGGTTTTAAATTTATTTACAATTTTCAGGTATTTAAGTTGTGTAATATTAGATGGCAATAAAATCTTTTTTACCTTTTCCAAATGAATTGCTAGATACCACATAATTTGAGAGTTAACATGTACTGGTAATAACATAACAGGTACTTGGTTTTACCAGTTATTTACATTGGTTTTAAATTTATTTGCAATTTTCAGGTATTTAAGTTATGTAATATTAGATGGCAATAAAATCATTTTTTACCTTTTCCAAATGAATTACCAGATACCACATAATTTGAGAGTTCTATTGTCATTTTTGTCAAAATTTTGATAATTTTGGGTCAACAAGAACTCTTGTACAAAATTTCATCAAAATATATGCATAATAGCCACTTTTACATACAAATAACTTCTCAAAAAATATGACGTGCATTTGTACCGAATATCTTACCTTGGGTCAGAAAAATTGCTGTAGCTCAAAAAGTGCAGTCCCGATGCATGGACATGTATATATAGGAATGTAGGGGAGAGTTAGGACTACAAAATAGTAAATTTGTGTTTTGACTCAGCTTGACTCACAGGAGTTGTGCTCTATGAAGTAGGAAATTTCCGAGAAATTTGACCTTTTTTAAAAATATTTAAATTGTTCTGAAAACAGTAGAGCTTCAATTTTCTTACCAGTAACAGGAAGTTAAGTTACAACACAAAATTTATTTCGTCCAAAAATCTTGAAAAACAAAAAAGTTATGATCATTTAAACTTTAAAAATTAACTAAAAATATCATAAATTTACTAAGTTCTGAAAAAGCCCATTTTGGACCACCCTGTTCTCAGTGAAATAGTTGAAATAGAGTTCTAATTTTTTGGCTCCCGAGGTTTACTACTGTCTACTTTCATATGAGTCTAATAACTTTAAAATCGGAGAACAAAAACCAAAAGGAGTTTTGGCCGCTATCTCAAAATATTGACCACTGTGACGTCGTTGTGGCGAATTTTGCAAAAAGATCTTGGCCTACATCCTTACAAAATCAAATTGACGCAAGAACTGAATCCGCTTGACCACCAGAAGCGTCGTATGTTCGTGAATTGGGCTGAGCAACAACTTGAAAATGATTTCGGAATATGCGTTATTGGTCAGACAGCAATCCACACGTACTCCATGAGTCATCATTGCATCCCGAAAAAATTATGGTTTGGTACGGTTTATGGGCCGGCGGCATCATTGGGCCGTACTTCTTCCGTGATGATCAAGACCGGCACGTTACTGTGAATGAGAATCGCTACCGTTCAATGATAACCGAATATTTTTGGCCCCCATTGGATGATATGGACTTGGAGGACATGTGGTTCCAACAGGAGGGCGCTCCAAGCCACACAGCGAATGTCACAATCAATTTATTGGAAACCAAGTTTGGAGCGGTGTTATCTCACGAAATGGTCCAGTCGATTGGCCGCCTCGGTCGTGAGATTTGACGCCGTTAGACTATTTCCTGTGGGGCTACGTCAAGTCTATGCCAACTAGCCAGCGACGATTGATGAACTTCGTACGAATATCGAACGTGAAATTGCAGCAGTATCGGCCGATTTATGCTTGAAAACCGTCGAAAATTGGGTTCAGAGTCTGTACTTCTGCAAGCGTGCCCGTGGTGGCCATAAAATAATATTTTATATTGACCTCAAATATTTTTCACCCCAAAAAATATTTTTCACCACTAAAATTTCTTTCACCACAAAAAATTTTTCACCTCAAAAAATTTTTTTACCTTAAATTTTTGTTTTCACATTCTCTATTTATGCAAACGATCTTCCTGAACAGTTGCTGCACTGCAACATCAGAATGTATGCAGACGATGTCCAATTGTACATAAGTAATGGACAAGGAAACATTGAACAATGTACTGCAAGACTAAATGATGACTTGAAGCGTGTTTCTCATTGGGCAGATGTGAATGGTTTAAGTTTAAATCCTAAAAAATCCAAATGTATAGTTATTCATAAAAGGACAAATAGAATTATTAAAAATCCTAGTGTTTGTATTAACAACCAACGAATTGAAATCGTTTATAAGGCGAAAAATCTTGGTATAATATTCAATAACACACTCACCTGGTCAGATCACGTAGCGGCTGCCTGTGGCAAAACATACTTCTTACTCAGAACTCTTTGGCCTATGCAATTTTGCACTCCAATAAAAATAAGGTTGTTGCTTGCTAAAACTTATTTGATACCAACTATAACCTATGGATGTGAGATTTTTGCAAGTTGTGATGGCACTAGCTAATCAAAATTGAACGTTACGTATAACAACATTGCAAGATACGTTTATGGCCTCAAAAATCGTATTACTAATGGAGATTACCTCAATATAACTCCATACTCTAAAAGAATATTTGGTGTGCTGTTCGAAGACCTACTGAAAATAAAAACCCTAATATTTCTTCATAAAATTATAATAACCCGCGAGTCGTGTCATCTTTTTAATCGTTTGAGTTTTAGTCAACTAAGACGAAATAGAAATTTGGTTCAAATTAGACATCGTACGTTGATATCTGAATGGCAATTTTTTATAGCTGCAATACGTCTTTGGAATAATATTCCTCCAACAATTAAAGAAACCAGCAACGCGTTTAAATTTAAAAGAAAATTGTTGAATATTTTTCATGATACCATATCTAAATATAAAATTTATTAGTTCATTAAAAACTGATTAAAAAATATGTTTTATATATTGTTTTTAAAAGAAATTTCTCTTTTTTTGTAATTTTATTTTTATTTATTTTTTTTCCGTATGTAATAGTTATTTTATTTTACTTTTGTTAATTGGTATTATAACACCATAAGATTTCTACTTTTTAAAACAAATGTTTTGTTGTAGAAGTTACAAAATTAAATAAATAAATAAATAAATAAAAATGAATAAAAACCGACAGCTTTTTTTGGGGGTTGCCTAATAGTTATCTTACTATGAAAATCAGCGTAACATTTGCAATTTTATTTTTCATAAAATTGCAAATGTTTTAATTTTTAACAACATTTTTATATTGAATTTTTTGCAAAACCTGGGTTTTAAAGAATTTTTTTTTAACCGTAACCACACGATTATTTTATGCGGTTTCGGTTAAAACCGAAATGCAAACCCTACTTAATACATAAAGCAAAGCACAGTATTTCTACATTACATGTAAAAAAAATCGAAAAAACTAATAAAAGGGATAATCACGACAAAAAATTTACTCACGCAAGAAATTTTTTTAACTGTCACGCTCACGCACGATCACGTGAGTAATTTAAATTTTGGCTCACGCGTCATTCACGTGCATCACGAAATTTCGTGTTACGTGCCCACCTCTACTCCACACTACACTCAGAAAAAAAAGTTATTAGAAAAATTTGTAAACGGTTTTCAATCCCACTACTATTTTGGTACTAATTTTTAGTAAAAAAAAATTATTTAGCAAATCTTTTTGCTATTTACATTTTACAAATTACAGAATTTTTACAGAATATTTCCATATGTTTGTTGCTAATTTCAGAAATCATTTTTAAAATTTTTAAAAACCGATTTGCTAAAATTAGCAAAAAAAATTTCTAATTTTAAAAAAGTGGATATTGAAGGAAATGTTATTTCTAATTTAAACTTACACCTACAAACTTAAATTGCCTTAAAATGTTACATAGAATAAAAAATGGATCGGATGTGAATATACCGACTCATGTTGGCCCACTGCTATCTTCAATATATGCTAATGATTTTCCAAAACAACTTTGCAACTGTAAAATCCATATGTACGCAGATGATGTTCAACTTTATTTGAGTAGCCCATTTCACTCTATTGCAAGTAATGTTGCTTTACTTAATGAAGATGGATGAGAATGGCCTCTGCCTTAATCCTCAAAAGTCAAAGTTTATGATAATTCATAAAAGAACTGTTGATCCCGTTTTATATGATGATGTTGTAATAAATGGTGAAAAAGTTAAGCATGTTAATGCTGCGAAAAATCTTGGACTTATTTTTAATAACAATTTAACATGGACTAATCATGTCAATACACTGGTTGGACAAACTTATATAAAGCTCAGGTCAATCTGGTCGACACAATACTTTACTCCTTTGAGAATAAGAGTACTTTTTGCTAAATGTTACCTGATTCCTGATCTAATTTATGGATGTGAGTTATTTGCCAATTGTGATTCTATTAGCAAACGTAGACTGACTGAACGTCTTGTACAACAACATTATCCGTTATGTATATGGAATAAGAAAGTATGACGAAAATTCACATGTTTCAAGAAATCTTTATGGAGTATATTTTTCACCCTTGCTAAAATATCGTGTTCTTATTTTTATGCATAAGGTAATTTACACACAAAAGCCTCAATATCTTTATGCCAAAATTAGGTTTGCCAGATCCCAAAGAGGTAAAAAAATCATAATTCCTCGTCATAGCTCTCTCGTATCAGAGTGGCAATTTTATATTAATGCCTCACGTCTTTGGAATATTCTTTCACACAACCAACAACTCAATAGCAACGCAAATAGCTTTAAACAATTTTTATTTAATTTTTTAATTGTTATTTTAATTTTTTGTATGTATTTATAATTATATCTGTAAACTATCCTATTATAAAAATACGTTCATGTACTTTAACTATAAGATTTATTGTTGTTGTACAGGAAATGGAAAATCAATAAAATAAATAAAAAAAAAAACAAAGAAATCAGCCCTAAAAACAATTAAAATTTGACCTTAAAAGTATAAAAAAATTGACTAAAATATTTTCAAAACGGAAATTACCAAATTAAAACAAAATAATAAATTCGTTTTTCAGCCTTTGATTTTTTTTTTAATTTCGTCTAAAATATTAAAAAAAAAATAAAAAGAACAAAAAAATTTTGATGCTCGATAAAAAAAATAAATTTAAAATTAAGATTAAGATTAGCGAAAAATACCGCTGGGCTCAAATTAGCAAAATTTTCCGTTATAACAGCAAAATTTTCAGCTGTCATTACAGACTTTTTTTGGTGAGTGTACTATCAACAACACAGTAGACAGCAGAAAAAAATTCGCCGCACATCTTCGAATATAAATTATTTTTGAAAGTTTTAAAATCTTTTTACAGTCGGATCTTAAAGTGTGATATATCAATGTTTTTGTTATAAGGGGATCAATCTCTTAGTGCCATTGACCTCAAGTTTGCCCTTCTAGTATTTACCCACCAGATCTTAGTTCCTACAACCCTCAAGTACCATCCTAATATCAGAAAATCAAAGTTTGAAAATCAAGTCTTTCATAATTACTGGATTTTTTTTATTTTTAAATTTTTCTTCATATTTTCGGCTCTTAGAGCCTTTCTTCCAGACAAAAAGATTAATATATCATATTTTAAGATCCGATCGTAAATGCCGAAGATATAACGAAAAATTTAAAAAGACGACCAATACGTTACGCAAAATTTTTTTTCAAAATTGTTTTGCAAAAATACTTTATATTCGAAGGTGTATGTACGGCGCACTTTCTCTTTGCCTGTAGGGCGGTAGGTTCTTCTGCACACTCTTCAATTGAAATTCGGAAATCATAATTTAAATGCAGTCTTAATTCTGAATTTTAGTTTTCTTTTCAAAATTTCATTAGGGATTTTCTGAATTTCAATTATAAATCCTCAATTACAATTTGTATTTTCTGAAATTCACTTGGAAGTGGAGCGGCATCCACTGAAACACATGTTTCATTATTGTTATCATATTAATGAAGCTTCTTCATTTCGTGTTAGAAATATTTATAATTACATTTTGTATCGGTTTGGAGTTATCGGCCTTTTTTAAAAAATATTTCGGTACAACTCAAAGTACAAGCATTTTAGGGCAAGTATTATAAGCCATCTGATAGGTCTTATTACCTCGAAGTTGATTTATGTTTTGTAAATTGTTACTTTTGAACATGTGTATTATATTTGTTTTATTGTGTATTAATATGTTTTATTCATTTAAAAAAAACTAAATAACCTTTGGTTTTTTGTTTAATTCTTGTACCACTCCAAAATATTTTTTAAAAAATGTCGCGAATTGACAAAATGGAACAGTTGTTTGCTCTCCTGAACATTATAAAAAACACATAGGTGGTTCGGTTAGAACACTGACGATTTGATTTGTAATTACAAAAAACTAAAAGCTTTGGCATGATAATTATCTTTGCTGCTTTAGAATTTCACTACTTGATAATGGTAAGAGATTAAAGCATTCCCAAACCAGCATTAAGATGACACTTAACATTTTAAATTACTTAATTAGCTTAAAAACATTTCACGTCGCAAAATCTGCTGTGTATTACATATATTAATTTTTTTTATTTTTTTTTTAATCGTTTAGAGGGATATACCAGCCCCCCTGGATCAGCGACTGTATATAATATATATTGGAAATGATATATAATTATTATCATGGGTTTTACTTACAATTTTTTTTGATTTTTTATGTCTTATTGTCGTATTTATTTCCTTTTTAATCTAAAAATAAAAAAATAGTATTTATTAAAAAAGTGCACTATAGTATAACATAAAAAACTTGTTCATTTGGTAGTAAAACCACGTCTTGCAAAAAAAAAAAAAAAAATAGCATAATCGGACATCGGGAAGGGGTGCCGCATCGGCCCTTAAGTTTGAAAAAGGGATTACAAGGGGAAAATATGAATTTTATTGAATTTCTCAAAATTGTTTTGTATTTTAAATCGAGTTTGAATTAAAATGTTTAAAGAATTGTAATTTACAGTTAATTATCTTTGTAATTTAGGCAATAAAAACCAAAAACGGTTGAAAAACAGGCAAGTTATTAAAACTTCCACCGGCAATTAATGCGTCACAGACCACTTAAACCACAAATTCGATCACAAATTTTAAAATTTATTGAAATTATTTACTACAACAATATTTTTGAATTCTTTATAATTTCAATGTACTTAGTAAAGAAGTATTTTTCATCTTGTGCTTTGCTAACTTTTAAATAAATTCCATATCCATATTATCAGAATTTTTAAACATTGGTTTCGAATCTCCAATTTAATTTTTAAAAAATTTAATGATATTAATATGATTTTAGATCATATAATCATATTATTTTTTATAAATTGTTTTTTATTGCAAAGAAACATGAACATTTTATTAATAAATTACAGAGAATAAAAATTAAAAAAATTCACCAGAGCCAGCAGGATAGAATACTTAGTATTATCGGTTGCCGCAACAGAACCGTCTCCACGCCATTGTGGGTTAATGATTTGATGATTGTCTATTTTATATTGAGTGTTTGGAAACAAATTAACAAACCGGAAAACAACACAGAATTAGACTAACATGGTTTTTATTGCCTTATTAGAAAGATAAATAACTGCTTGTTTTAAAATGTAATATATTTTGAGACATATAATAAAAGTCATATTTTCTCCTTGTAATCCCCTTTTTAAACTTTTGGGGCTGATGCGGCACACAATGCGTTGTTCCATAGACAAAAGTCAAAACTAAAATGTTGTCATGAATTGTTAGTCATGAAGATTATAAAGCAACTAAAATATATAAAACACAAATTTTGGTTTGACTCTTTTTGGCTCCATGAGAGGGCGCTAAACTTTGACAATTTTAAGCAATAATGGTTTAACAAAATATGGCTTATAGTTGTTTCACGAAAAAATAAAATTCATTTTGTAAAAAATTAATTTAATGTTTGGTTTTTATTTTGTCTTAATAAATTTTTAATTGACTCAAAATATGCTGCTCAGAATAAATCTTTAGTACAACTATTTTTTATAGATCTGAAAATTATGTTTTAAAAAATCAAAATTCACAAAACTTTGATGGATTAAAAAAAAAATAAGAAACAAGGGTACTTTGACTATTATCTCAAAGATTATAAAAAGAATAGAACCAAGTTTTTCCACAAATTACAAAAAAACATGTTTTTAAATATGACGAATTTCTTAATTTATACTAAAATTTGTTCCACTTTTAAAGTGCCAAAATTTGAAATGACTAAAATTTACAAAAATTTTTGACGTTTTTGAAAGTTTATACTATTATCTCAAAATTATATGAAGAATAGAAGCAATATTTTGCCACAAATTATAAAAAATCATGTTTTTCAAAACGTCTATTTTCATGGTTTTTTCATAAATTTGATGAAATTTTGTAGTGTTATTAATTAACATGATAAAGTTCCACGATAATGTATTTATAAAAAAACATATTATTAGAAAGATTAAAAAGCGTTGTGTGAAAAAAATTTAGCTTTGACTCTTATTTGCACCACTAGAGGGCGCTAAATAAGTGGAATTTTAAATAAAACTTGTTAACAAGAAATCGGTAAATGAATAATTATATTTTGCACTAGATCATATAATCATATTATTTTTTTTATAAATTAAATTTCTCAATTTTTACTCTATAATTTACTAATAAAAATTTTCATGTTTCTTACAATAAAATAATTTATGAAAAAAAGAATATGATTATATGATCTAAAATACTACTAATACTATTCATTTACAAAATATCAGATCAACAATTCATAAAACTCCATTACTTAATTTTATCAGGCTCAAGATCATAATTTTTTAATGATACTAACGAATAGTAAACAGTAATTTTTTTTTTTATTAAATGGAAAAAATTGTAAGGATCAGCGCTAGAGGGAGTGCACACTTTCGGACAGAGCGACCAGGTCATCTTCTGCCTCCTTCTGAACCACCCAACACAAATAACTCATGGTTATGAACAGACATTTATATCACACACTCTAAGGAAAATAACTATGTGAAATTACATTTTTCAGTTAGTGAATGATTACCCGTACAAATGAGCTTTTTCAATCTATTTATAGAATTACCCTTTGGCAACCATCTTCGATTTTCGAAGCACAAATTGACAGGGTTGCCATTCCAAATGTTAATGTTTCCATTTCTGCGAACCAATTGAGAATCTGGCATACTAAAATTTTTTTTCTTTCACAACATATTTGATTGTTGTTTATTATATTAGTTTATAAATTACTTCGTGCCCTATGTTTTCTGTATGTAAATTTTGAATATTATTTGATATATTTGTTTTAATTATATATTTTTAATTTTATCAGGCTCAAGATCATAATTTTTTAATGATACTAACGAATAGTAAACACTATTTTTTTTTTATTAAATGGAAAAAAAATTGCAAGGATCAGCGCTAGAGGCAGTGCACACTTTCAACCCGAGCGACCAGGTCATCTTCAGCCTTCTTCTGAACCACCCAACACAAATAACTCATGGTTATGAACAGGCATTTATATCACACACTCTAAGGAAAATGACTATGTGAAATTACATTTTTCAGTTAGTGAATGATTACCCTTACAAATGAGCTTTTTCCATATATTTATAGAATTACCCTTTGGCAACCATCTTCGATTTTTGAAGCACAAATTGACATAGTTGCCATTCCAAATGTTAATGTTTCCATTTCTGCGAACCAATTGGGAATCTGGCATACTAATACTTTTTTTCTTTCACAACATATTTGAGTGTTGTTTATTATATTCACCCTTATTCTAGTTGTCGTCACCGACAACTAGAATAAGTTGTAGTTATCGAAAATAATTGATAACTGTCAACAAGTATTTGGTATTCTGTAAGAAAATGTGACGCCGATATTGTCTTGAAACGACTCTGATTTTGTCGACACAATTTTTAGTAACGACTTGAGGAAAAGTAATGACTGAAAAAAAAACGGAAAAAATGGGAAGAAATGTCAAATTTATTAAATGCACTTGGCCCACCGAGAATAATGTGAGATAGATGGCAGAAGGTAAAGAAAGTATGATCATATAAAGTGCATTATAAAAATATAATAAAATTTATTTATAGGTTTGGCGAGACTTAAAATTTAAAGTTAAAAAGAATATGGTAGCCAACAAAGCCGAGTGTAATGCTACAGGTGGCGGAAGATTCAAGCAATTTATATTGAGCCCGCTGGAGGAAGCTGTGGCAAAACTTCTACAGTTTCAGAAACAGCTGAACCCTAAGTTAAAGTCGTTTCCAACACTGAGCTGGTACGACCCCTGGGCTAAAAATCTTAATGTAGCTGCCAACTTTATTGTTTTGGAAAGAAATGTGGACTTGATTCCGGTTTTCAAATTAGGTGCAATTGTTTCCAGCACATCTTTGAAGGCTTTTTTATTCAGCCGAAAGTAACTTTCAAACCTTTCAAAAAATTAGAAGATTAACATTCTTTAAAGTAACAGACTTTGATTTTGCTACTCACTTGTTATCCGGAAGATTAAAGATATTGGATTTCTGTATGAGAAGTCTTCTTTCCAATACTAATTTTCTTTATTTTCTTCAACACTGGTATCAGAATTTAAATTACACATAAAAAACATTTTTTTGCAAAAATAATAAACAAAATAAATCTGCCGACTCAATTTTTAGAGATGTGTTTTTGTTTAAATCGATAAACTGTCAACGTCGTTACTAGAGTATTCAAAAAACCGGCCTTTTGAAAAAACCGGTTTCGGTTTTCTTCGAAAAATAGATTTAAAAAAAAACAGGTTTCGGTTTTTGCAGAAAAAACCGGTCAACCGGTTTTTTTTCGGTTTTTTTAAAATTGATTTATTACAAAAAAAAAAACAAATTCAATATATAAAGTTATAAAAAAAAAAATACATTCTTTGAATAATATATATATTCATTTAAATTTAATTTTTTTATTGTTTTCATTTTAACAAAAAATTAACTTAAAACCAATATTTTTTGTTTTATTATAAAACAACATTTGTATAAAATGAATAGAGAACATTAAGTTTGTAAATTGGTAAAATTAGGTACGTTAGTAATTTGAACGTTTAAAACGTTTGGTATTAAATTAGTTTTTTTAATATTACATTTTAAATATGTAAAAAGAAAATCTATTTTTCACTTCTAAAATAATATTTTAGAAATAATATGCAATTTAAATGTTTCGTTTTAAGACGATTTTTTTATTGCTTTTGATAAAGCTAGAAGTGGAAAATACTCTTTCACTAATAGTAGATGTTGGACAAATAGTCAAAGGACAATTATATAAATTGTCCAACTTTTCAGTTCTTTTGTCGCATTTATCAAGATATATGAAAAGGGACCTAATGTGTGAAAAAATGGGTTTGGACTTAAGAGTGGATTTTGGTACCTAAAAGTGTGTAGAATAAGATGAAATGAGTTTGATTTCTGATAAAAATTTATTTACCCCATAAAAACGTACAAATCGAACTTGGGAAAATCGATAAAAATGAGAAACATTTTTTTGATTTTTTGGTTTTAAATTGTCACTCTAAAAGCGAAAAAAATAAGTCACCACATAGGCATGACGTCACCAAAGTCGGCACCCAATCATAACAAACCATATCAAATCGCATCTCCCAACTGAATGTGTTTTCACAGTGATAATGCGTTATGAAACTTTAAATGCGTTTTTCTCAAAACTTCATTTTCACACACTAGGTCCCTTTTTTCGGAGAAGGTCACATATAATGATAAATGATTTTGTACAGTCTTTTTTTAGGATTTTGAATACTTTTTATTGTGTTATTTAGATCACAAATTAAACTATTTGAATTTGGAATATCCAAAGTTAAGTCTTCATCGGAATCTATCAGACTTACATCTAAATCTTCATAACCAAACAAACGATTATGTGTTCGGAAAAAATAAAAGAGACCAAGTAACCCAGTTGGTGATGTAATTAAAAAAACCGGTTAACCGAACAAAAAAGACCGGTTTTCGGTTTTCTTCGAATTTACAAAATATTCGAAACCGATCGGTTTTTAAAAATAAAGAAACCGGTTGACCGGTTTTCGGTTTCGGTTTTTGAATACTCTAGTCGTTACAACACTGTTTTAGAATACCAATTTGGTGCCGAAGTGATGTCGATGTCGACGTCGAAGCAAAGTGATGTTGACTCAAAAACGACGACGACATTGATAACAACTAGAATAAGGGTGATTAGTTTATAAATTACTTTGTGCCCTATGTTTCTTGTATGTAAATTTTGAATATTATTTGATCTATTTGTTTTAATTATATATTTTTAATTTTATCAGGCTCAAGATCATAATTTTTTAATGATACTAACGAATAGTAAACACTAATTTTTTTTATTAAATGGAAAAAATTTTAAGGATCAGCGCTAGAGGGAGTGCACACTTTCGACCCGAGCGACCAGGTCATCTTCAGCCTCCTTCTGAACCACCCAACACAAATAACTCATGGTTATGAACAGGCATTTATATCACACACTCTAAGGAAAATGACTATGTGAAATTACATTTTTCAGTTAGTGAATGATTACCCGTACAAATGAACTTTTTCTATCTATTTATAGAATTACCCTTTGGCAACCATCTTCTATTTTCGAAGCACAAATTGACAGGGTTGCCATTTCAAATGTTAATGTTTCCATTTTTGCGAACCAATTGGGAATCTGGCATACTAAAATTTTTTTTTCTTTCACAACATATTTGAGTGTTGTTTATTATATTAATTTATAAATTACTTCGTGCCCTATGTTTTCTGTATGTAAATTTTGAATATTATTTGATTATTATTTTTTAATAAGTCAATAATAATCTTAAACAAATTTTATAAAAAAAAAAAATTTAATTTCGACTTCTTTTAAATAAAAATCATTGATTTTATCAGATTTGTATAAAACGAATAATACGGCGGTATTTGGATGAATAGTAGCAATATTCGGTAAATAGTCAAAACATGCCGAATACCAAAAAGGGACCGAATATTCGTGAAATCTCTAGTTTTAGTTGTTTCCCAAAAAATATCAAAAATTATTTTTTTCATAAAAGTATTTCATGTTTGGTTTTTTAATACTATAGTTAATTTTTATCAAACTTAAAATATAATTTTTAATATAAATCTTCAACATTTTTTGTTTCTGGCTTTAAATTTTAATGTTAGAAACAAAATAATTTTGACATGTAAATAAACAAAAACATTTTTCAACAATTAAAAAATTGAAGAAACGTTTCTATAACATTTGCAAAAAATATTAAATATTATAAATGTAAAGTTTGAGCAACAACACAGCAGTATTAAAAATAATTTTGATAACAAAGTTATTTAGTCAACTGATTTTGATAGTGTTACCAGTATAAAATAAACATACCAGGCTTGAATAATTTAAGATTTTAGAACTTTTTTCCATACATTCTTTTGAAAAATGATAAAAATAATTAATAAGAGTCAGAAAATAGACACAGAAATATGCGTGGTAATCGAAATAATGCATGGTTCGGTATTTCGGTAACGATTTGTTGATAATTTCAATATTTAACAGTAATAAAAAAACAAATTTATTCAACTTTAGTGTTAAAAAAATTTTTTCAATGACTGCAAAGTAACAGTGTTTTAGGAGTAACGCTATTTAAAATTATTACAATATTTTGTGGTGTATTGTTTGTAAAAAAAGGATATTCTAATGACTTTTTAGTTACAAAACGAATTCAACGAATTTTAGTTCACATGTGTGTTATATTTATTTAAATTAATTTGATAAGTTTGAATGCAATCGGTCAACTTTTTATAGCGTTTTATAGCATTTTTCAAAAAAGGTTATATGACAGGTAAGCGAATCCTTGCTTCAATGGAAAAAATATTGGCAGGCACGTTAATAACTTTGTTTTAATAACTATTATCAATTTTTGTTATGTTCTAACCAAATTTGAAGATGTTATTACATTTTTAAACTTCAGAATATATGGGAGGTAGGCGTGTCCTTGCACCAATTTTTCAAAAATTTCGTTTATCTTCTAATTTACTCAAACTAAAATCGCGTACCAAATTTCAGTAACCTAAGATAACTCCTTCTATTTTTGTCCACTCGTTATATGGGAACATATAACGAGTGGACAATTGTCCGATTATCCTAATTTCAGAACGTGGGTTTACAATAGTATTTCCGATTCGGTTAATCGATTAACCGATTCCTAATTTTCCTAACATTGGCAAGAAAATCGTAGAAAAAAATCAACTAAAATACAATCAAATTCTTTTCAAATCGACTGAATCAAAGCAAATGTTATATAGGCTTTAGGAAATATGATAGATATTTTTGTTTGAATTCCTTTAAAAAATAAATTTTAAATATTTTCATGTCCAAAAAATTTAAATAGAACTTTCACTTCGTATGCATGTATTTTGATCTGACAGAAGAACTTATTAGAACGCGAAGTTTTAGAAAAGCTAAAGCCGCCTCTGAGCAGAACTTTAACAAAAAATCTATTAAAATATGTATTTTTCTCCTTAGCAATGAAACACGAGCCGACGTATATTTCTAACAAGCACTATGACGTTACTTATGTTACAAAATAATAATACAAAATTGCTTTAAATTCGAAAATTGTATTTTCTAAAAACAGGTTCATTTAAAATTCTATGAAAAAACTTACAAAAACTAAAAAATAACATGCAATTTTGTTTCTTATTTGATTTATCAACAATATTTGATAAATTAGGAACTCAGTAGAATAAAGTTGTTTATAGCGAATTTACATTATGCTCGAAATCAACTTAAAAGCAGATTTCGACGGAAATCTAATGAAAATTTCGGATTTCAAATAGATTTCCCATACAAAATGAAATCCCATTCAAAGTAAGATTTCGCTGAAATCAAACCGAAATCTAATAAATTTTGGAGACCTTTTTTTATCGACTTTGAGGAATACAACTCTGAATTTGTCGATAAATCGTAATAGTGGTTGGCAACGCTAGTACGTTGACAATTTTTCGACAATTAATAAAAACGCAAAAACACGTAGACACGTAAATAATACATTTGTATGTGTGCACAATACATTTGTTTTTCTAACAGTAATATGATAATAAATTTCTTTGTGTTTTTGGTATAACACATTAAGTCGTTGTTTGAGCCTTTTTCTTTGTGACAAAATTTATTTTTTAATACCGGATGCATAATAGGCTAATAAGATCCTTTGTTTGTTTTTCTAATGTAAATTCGCTATAAGTCCAAAATATTAAAGAATTCGTTTATTTGCGTTATTCTGGACAGTTAATATTAATAAAGTACCAATATTGTTAACCAAATACACAGACTGGAGATATTTTGATATTTTAGGAATATATTGAACAATACCGAAGAAAGCCCGAACATTACCAAGATTTGCGAACTAGAAGATTTAACTTTTAAGTATACTCAAAACATATAAGATGCAGCATGGAAAATTACCCCACCAATAAAGTAAAAGGAAATAGGATTTAATTTCTCAGAATAAGTAGCAGCAGTTAAGATCACCTTTGAATAAGACAAATTTCAGCAGAGCGGCTCAGCAACTAAAAAGAAAAATTTCTGAAATTAAAAAGAGGAAACTACATAAAAAATCTATCGTATGAAAATGGTGGAAGGCAACAAAAAAATTAAATCAACATCCCATAAGAAAGACAGACGGAAGCTGGGCTAGGTCTAGCACTGATAAGCCAGAGATAAATTATCGATTATGCCAGAGGTTATTGCCGCCCAGGAAACATGGTTCGATAGGAAGTGTACCAACCTATATTCAATTGATGGCTTTGATGTAGTTCATTGTTGCAGAAGTGATGGTTACGGCGGTACTTCTGTGTATATCAACCAAAAACTGAAATACACGGTTTTAGCTACTAGTAGTGTAGATTTTCTAGAGCTTGTGACTATAACTTTATTAGACGTTAAAATAAATAATAAACCGTTGGTGCTTACTTCGCTTTACAGATCGTAAAAATGTGCATTAGCTATCTTTTTATCAAAAATTGATAATATACTTATGGAAGTTCAGAATTCTTAATGCGTTTTTGTTGGTGATTTTAACATTGACATTAATAGTAAACCTTTGTTGGATATATTTTCTGAGTTCAATTTTATTTTTTGTCATAAGCTAGTTACCAGGCCGGACTCTATATCAAGTATAGATTGTGTCTTCGCGAATACATCAACACCAATCTTATTAAACTCGATTCAGAGTACAATAACAGATCATAATTTCATATTCTGTGAGTTTAAATTGAATTTTAACCACTTGGAAAGTAAGTTTGGAATTTATTGATACTTTATCACTAGCTGCACAACAAAGTACCACTTCTTCTAGTAAAAAGATAAATATACGACATAAAATGAGTCCATATATGTCTGAATCTATTATATCTTTAATAATCTATAAAAATAAATTACTGAAAGCTAGGAGGAAAAATAGGCAAAATAGTAATATTTCTGAACGTCTTAAGAGATTAAGCAAAATAATCAATATTTGTAATAAGCGACTTATGAATGATTACTACGAACACAACATACGAAAGTGCAATGGAGACTCTAAAAAGACATGGAATTTTTTAAATAAACAACTTGGAAAGAATGTTAAATCATCAGGAGAATTAATAACGAATGATGGTTCAATTACATTTGATGCGGAAAAGGCGATATGTTTTAACAACTTCTTTTATAACTCTGTTGAAGATATGCGAGTTTCTATACTACGGAATTCTGATGATGATGTTAATATGTTTAGAACATTAGCTCTAGTGAGCAGTCGTTTTAATTTTGAAGCAGTGGAGAATGTCCAAGTTGAACAAACTGTTGGATGATTTGGAGAGAAATAAAAGTCCTGGATGTGACAACATAACTCCAAAAATGTTATTAGCACGTAAAGACGTTGTGTCACACATTATTGCTACAATATATAATAAAATGATTGTAGAGGCAAAGTATCCTGCTGTTTTAAAAACACACAAAGTTATACCGATACCAAAATATATCGGAATAAATAGAATTGAGAATTACCGTCCAATTTTATTCTTTCTGTCGTTGATAAAATACTTTAAAAAAATAATGTTTAAACAGTTATCTAATTATTTAGAGAATAATAAGATTTTATTTGATCGACAGTACGTATTTAAAAAGGGTTCAGGAACGGACGAAGCTGTTATTAATGTAATTGAACATGTGTGTAATGAGCTTGACTTGGGTTATAAAGGAGTTGCTGGAGTGTTCTTTGATTTGTCAAAAGCTTTTGATTTGGTGGACCATAGTATTTTAATAAAAAAAAACTTCATTTTATTGGACTTACTCGAGAATCTATTTCGTTGTTTGATGATTATTTAAAGAATATGACCCATTTTGTACAAATTGGTGAACATAAGAGTAACCCGTTAAATTTTTAGTGTGGTATTCCACAAGGTAGTATACAGTGGTCCAATGTTATTTAAAATTTTCATCAATGATATTCAGAACATACATTTTAACGGAATTGAGATCGCTTCAGTCAACACAAAATAAAGCATTAAAATTTGTTTTTAATCTTCCGTTACGATTCAGTACCATAAACCTGTTCAAAAACTATGCCAAAACAGTACTACCAGTAAGTGGTTTATACAAACAACAACTTCTGATATATGTTTTCAAATGTATAAAGAGCCTTGGTTCTCAAACTTTGCAATTTAACCGGAATGTATTGCATTCGCATCAGGCTACAAGACAGGATATGGATTTAAATGTTATAAGGTGTCGTCTAGAGTTAACAAAGCAGCGTGTCTCTTTTTCTGGACCAACGGAATATAATCGGTTACCAGATAATTTAAAAAACATCTCAGTTTTATCCACGTTCAAACATAATTTAAGAAAATACTTGCTAGAAAACGTCGAAATACTTCTTGCAGCTTAAATTTATAATTTGATATTTATATTTGATATTTGTTTTAAATTATTTATTCAAAATGAAAATATCTAGTTGCCTTTTTAGCCTCTATAAAGCCAGAATAGGCGCTGAGGCAAATAAGAATCCTGTAAATAAACATTTGAAATATGGAATATTATATATAAAAAAAAAATAACTGAAAAAATCGTTATCCCTAAAGTACCGTTACCGAAATACCTGAAAATAGAAAATAGCTTAAAATAGCGTTACCGAAATAAAAGAAAATAACTTTACCCTTAAAATACCGATACTTTTTTTTATTAAGTAATGTCTGCACAAGTTTTGTCTACACAAGTTATGATCTTGTTTACCAAGTATCTTCAAATGCAATAAAATTTGCCATTATATATGAAAATTACACAAAAAACAACAATAAAATTATTTTCGTTGTTCTTTTGTGTGTAATTTTCAAATTTTATTTTTTAATATGGTATGAGATGTAATTATATGTGGTTTAATATATGTTCTAATATAAGAAATATTTTTTGATATGGTATAAGATATAATTATATATGATACAATATGTGCAAATTTAAGATATTGTTATATATACAAAGTTCCATATCTAGAGTATTTTTGATATGGTAAAAGATATAATTTCATATAATTATATGTGGCCCCATGTCAATGGTTTCGAATCCCAGCCAGTGAGATCAATGTTTTGTGCATTTAGTTTGTTTTTATTTCCTTATTAATATTTTTTTACAAAACTTTCAAATTTAAATCATTTTGGGATAACAAGAACTAGAAATTTTTGATAGGATATAAGTAGTGAAAATTTATATATATACTTATATTTTTTCGCTTTAAATATCATTATTTTACCATGTCCCAGACCAAAACTCTAAGATGTACCTCAATAATGAGTTGCCCATACTCCAGGTAACACATATTTCAAATTTCAGGTTTCTAGCTAAATCGGTGTGGGCAGCCCGTTAAGGGAGACTGTTCACCTTTTTGCCCCTCTTCGTAGACATTTACAAAAATCCGACCTAGGTGAATGTCTACACCGGAGAAGGAACATATGAACCAAATTCCAACTTCCCAGCTCCAGCGTTTTTGGCAGGACGTCAAGGGTAAGAATTTTTCCCTTTTCCCCTATGGATTTTAACTTTATATGTCCAAAAGTTTGTGCATGCTGTTAAAGCATATTTCAAATTTCCGGTTTTTAGCTATAGGGTTTGGGCAGGCCGTGAAAGGGGAGTTTTCACATTTGCACATTTACAAATTTGCACTTTTGCACATTTGCACATTAGCATTATTGCACATTTACATTGGATGAGGAATCAATTATTAACTTCACACCAAATATTAACTTCACAGCTCCAGCGGTTTTGGCAGGCCGTCAAGGGGGAGAATTTTCCGCTTTTTTGCTCTCCTCTTTGGATTTACCAAAAGATACGCCATAGCTGTTATCTACACCGAAGAAAAGACCTGCATACCAAATTTCAACTTTCTAGTTTCAGCATTTGAAAATAAAAAAATTATTAAAATACAAGACAATAACAAAATTATATATAACAACTCCTACGATTTGGAGGTGCACTGTTTTTTTATTTCTGAAATACAATTGACTATTTCTGAAATACAATCGAATATTTCTGAAAGACAATTGATCATTTCTGAAATACAATTGACTATTTCTGAAACACAATTGACAATTTCTGAAATACAATTGACTATTTCTGAAATACAATTGACTATTTCTGAAATACAATTGATAATTTCTGAAATACAATTGACTATTCCTGAAATACAATTGACTATTTCTGAAATACAATTGACTATTTCTGAATTACAATTGACTATTTCTGAAATACAATTGACTATTTCTGAAATACAATCGAATATTTCTGAAATACAATTGATAATTTCTGAAAGACAATTGACTATTTCTGAAATACAATTAACAATTTCTGAAATGCAATTGACTATTTCTAAAATTCAATTAACTATTTCTCAAATACAATTGACTATTTCTGAAACGCAATTGACAATTTCTGAAATACAATTGACTATTTCAGAAATACAATTGACTATTTCTAAAATACAATCGAATATTTCTGATATACAATTGATAATTTCTGAAATACAATTGACTATTTCTGAAATACAATTGACTATTTCTGAATTACAATTGACTATTTCTGAAATACAATTGACTATTTCTGAAATACAATCGAATATTTCTGAAATACAATTGATAATTTCTGAAAGACAATTGACTATTTCTGAAATACAATTAACAATTTCTGAAATGCAATTGACTATTTCTAAAATTCAATTGACTATTTCTCAAATACAATTAACTATTTCTGAAATACAGTTGACAATTTCTGAAAAGCAATTGACTATTTCTGAAATCCACTTGACAATTTCTGAAATACAATTGATTATTTCTGAAATACAATTGACTATTCTGAAATACAATTGACAATTTCTGAAATACAATTGACTATTTCTGAAATATTGTAGGATCTAATCTGATACAATTCGATCTGACTTTTTTCGGATAAATTTCGATATTATTTTATAAATATATTGTTGGGTCTAATTTAATCTGCCATTTTTCGGATCAATTCGGATCCATCTAAATCCTCAAATATATTTCGGGATCTAATTTGATCTGCCATTTTTCGGATCAAATAAGATATTAAGGAATATGAAATTGGAAATGATTAAATATTGTGACAGATTATTTTTGTTTACCCGGACCTGCTTACCACGGACCTACTTACGGACCAATTAATTTCAAACCATCTGTGGTTCATTATGTAAAAATGTTTGTGTTAGTTATAGTTATTTCTAGTAACAAGATTCAAAAATATATTCTCATACATATATCTATCTTCCAAGAATCTGATCATAATGGGGTTAAATATATCGGTGTGCATTGAAACTAGCGTTATTACTAAAATACCGATACTGCAATAACAAAAATAATGTTACCCTTAAAATATCGTTACCGAAATAACTAAAATAACTTTATCGCTAAAATACCGTTACCGAAATAATAGAAAATACCGTTATCGCTAAAGTATCGATACCGAAATAACTGAAAAAATCGTTATCCCTAAAATACCGCTACCGAAATAACTGAAAAAATCTTTATTCCTAAAATACCGTTAACGAAATAACTGAAAAAATCGTTATCCTTAAAATAACGTTACCGAAATAATAGAAAAAAGCGTTACCCTTAAAATATCGTTACCGAAATAGTAGAAAATAGCGTTACCCTTACCGATAACCGCATTTGTTTCGGTTACCATCCATGAAAAAAAGACAACAACATTTTAGAATTAAATAACACAATACCAAGCCATCAATTCGGAACAGCTTCATAGAATAACAAGTATGTTCGACTATTTTTCTCGACGTTGCCCATATGTCTGATAGGGTATGGCACCCAGCGCTTTAATTAAACTTTCCGAAATTTTTCGATGACATTCATTTCTAAGTCAAATATGATAATGATTATACCACACTAAAAACAAATGCAGGAGTCCCTTAAGGTAACAAGCTTGGACCTTTGCTCTATCTTGTTTACACTAAAGATCTTTCTATTACGGAAAATACAAAAGTTGTTACATTCGCAGATGACACTGCAATAATAGCAGTTTGAAACCCTACCACTGAAACATCAAAAAACCTACAGATTGCAATAAATAAAATTTCTTTTTGATCATCCAAATGAAAAATAAAAATAAATAATTTAAAATCAGTTGACGTAAACTTTTCGATAAACATGCAAAAATATGTTCCAGTAGCAATGAACAACGTAGAAATTCCGCACTCAAGAACAGTAAAATAAATAAATAAAATATCTTGGCATGACATTGGATTCCAAGCTAACTCCAAAAAAGAAAAATGAACTGGAACTTAGGTATCAAGGTAGCTTGATTCTAGTTGCTCGATAGTCATCTTTGACTACACCAAAAAAAGTCTGTAATGGCAACTGAAAATTTTGCTGTTGTTACGAGAAATTTTAATAATTTGAGCCCTGCAATATTTTTTGCTAATCAATCAATACAATGAAATTTATAGAAAAAATTAGCTGCCGCTACTAAATTTTAGTAAACTTTTTGTAAAGTGGAATTTAAAATCTGTTTGCTAAAATCACCATTTTTTATTAAATATTATTAATATTAGTACAAAATTTCAAATTTATTCTTTTTATCGAACATCAAAATTTTTTATTTTATTTATTTATTTAAAAAATATTTTAGACAAAATTAAAAAAAAAAAAAAACAAAGGCTTAAAAATTTTAAAAACATAAGCGAATTTATCATTTTTTTTTATTTGGTCATTTCTGTTTTAAAGAATATTTTAGTCATTTTTGCTTTTAAGGCCAAATTTTAATTTTTAGGGCTAATTTTGAACTAAAATAACTTTTTAGTGCTATTTTAAGTGGATGTCCTATTGTTAGACATGCGTCGGTATATTCACTTCCGATTCTTTCTTATTCTATGTAACATTTTAAGGCAATTTTAGTTGGTTGGTGTAAGTTTTAATTAGAAATAACATTTCCGTAAAATATCCACTTTTTTATAATTAGTAATTTTTTTTGCTAATTTTAGCAAATCGGTTTTCAAAAATTTGTAAAGTAATTTCTGAAATAAGCAACAAAAATTTGTAAATATTCTGTAATTTGTAAAATGTAAATAGCAAAAAGATTTGCTAAATAATAATTTCTTTTATTAAAAATTAGTACAAGAATAGTAAAGAAAAAAGAAATATAAAGAAATAAAAACTAACTTTATCGACAAAATGTCTCACTTAGGTAACACACTATCTACACTACGTTTTCAAGGGTTTTCTTCCACTGAACACGTCTGACATTTTCTTTTTAAAGAGCCGTCAGATCCTTTTGAAAACACCCAAGATTATAAGGTATGATTCTTTAAAAATTTCAGGATGCTTTGAATTGCCCTAAACAAACACTTTAAAAACCAACGCAATATACTTAACTTGATATTTCAGCAAAAAGCAGCTCTTTGTGTTCTTATTGATGAAAGAAATATATTTATGTATTAAACGATTAATCGCCAATTTTTCCGATTAATCGACCCGTCTCATAATTACCTTACTGATTAACCGGCTGGGACGAATAATTGGAAACACTAGTTTATAATCATTTCAAGGGGCGTGAATGGGTCAATCGCTTACAATTTTTTTCCCTCTATACAAGCTTGGAGCACAATAATGCTCACATGCGAAACTAAATAGCTAAGTTTTTTTTTTAATTTTAAGCACATATAAATGCTTTTGTTTTTTCTTTTAAGTACATATACAGTGCATCACAGTGAAAATGGTCCACCTGTAACCAACCACTTTGAACTGTAAAAAGCCTAAGAAATCAATATAAACACAAAAGAAAAAAAGACTAAATTAGTTAGTTTACTTTATTTTAAAAATATATATATCAAAAAGTTTATCAATTCAATATCACTTTAAAAAAAAAATTACATTTAGCAAAATAAAAGGAAAATTCATGTCACAGTGAAAAGGTCCACTTCAGCTTATATTAAATAAAATGTTTAGACGATTTCGAAAAGATTACACTAACTTTTTTGTGTATTCCGGACTTATTTTATCCCATTCCCCCAAAAGGGCCTTTTTTAAGTAATTTTTGTTTGAAATATCATGTTGCCGTATTTCAACTTTCAATTTCTGCCACAAATTTTCAATAATATTTAAGTCTGGGGACTGGGGGGAGTTTTGATTACACTGGGACAATGATACAGCAGCCAGTCTTTAACAACTCCAGCTCATGTTCTTGGTAGAGATGAAAAGTGTCGAGTATGCTGAGTTTTTCAGCAGTTTTTGTTGTTTTTCAAAATATTTAAATATTGCATTTTGTCCATATTTCCTTCAACAAAGTGCAATTCACCAACGCCAGCAGCCGAACAAGCACCCCAAACTATCACATATCCAGCACCATGTTTAACTGTCGGACGCAAATGCTTCGGATTCCTCTCCTAATTGGGTTTTCTTCATACGTTTATTCTGCCATCTGACCCAAAAAGGATATATTTTCTCTCATCTGTAAATAAGACGTTCTTCCAGAACGAAAAATCTTTCCCAGCGTAGCTGTGAGCAAACTGCAAACGAACTTTTTTATTCTTTTGGCTTACAAAAGGCTTCTTGAGTGCGATTCTGCCATTCAAACTCTTCGAATAGTTTTGTAGCTCCGAAGTATTTCTCAACCATATCCCGTAGTTTCGGTGCACTCAGCCTAGGATTAATATTGATTTGATTGACCATCCACCTTTCTTCACGTTCGCTGAATAGCTTTTTTGGGCTCATTTTCGGATTATTTAAAACTTGCTCTTTTTTTTTAAACCGGTGAATGATGTTTTCAATTGCTGAACGGCCTTTATTAACAATTTTCCGGATTCCCATCTGACTTTTTCCATGTTTATAATGCTCAATTATTAAATTTCGAACCTCGATTGTAGTATGGCGACCCATCTTGGAATTTTAATTAAACAAATAAGGGAATAAGTCTAAACCGTATTTGTTTCAATGCATAAATATAAGCAAAGGAAAATAAAAGAAAAATATAAGAAGATGCTCTTATTTCGATATTCTTTATTGTGGACCAATTTCACTGTGATATATATTTTTGCTTATTTCGCTTAATGTTAATTTCTGTTCAAAATGTTACTGAATTAATAAAATTTTATATGTGCCTATAATTTACATAAAATAAACTATCGAATTTAGCCTATTTTTTTTGTATTTATACTGTAAGAACACTTCTTACAGGAGTGGTTGGTCACAGGTGGACCATTTACATTTATTGCATTTTATACAATAAAAAAATTCTTGGTGTTAATTTGACATTTTAATTTAAGATGTCTTTTTTTTCTTTCTGAATTTTAAAAACGCAATAGAAACAATTGAAAGGAAACAATATATACAAAATGTTTATATTATTTTATTTAAAAAAATTCTCTTAAATTGAGTATTAATAATTACAATAGTTTCTTATGTGCTACTTACAATCTCTTATTTTAATTGTAAAGAGCTATTTATATTAAAAGCTAACTATACTACACTCAGAAAAAAAAGTTATTAGAAAAATTTGTAAACGGGTTTCAATCCCAATTTACTATTTTTGTACTGATTTTTAGTAAAAAAATTATTATTTAGCAAATCTTTTTGCTATTTACATTTTACAAATTACAGTTTTTACAGAATATCTACAAATTTTCGTTGCTAATTTCAGAAATCATTTTACAAATTTTTGAAAACCGATTTGCTAAAATTAGCAAAAAAAAATCACTAATTTTAAAAAAGTCGATATTGATGGAAATGTTATTTCTAATAATTTAAACTTATACATAGAAACTTAAATTGTCCTAAAATGTTACATAGGATTAAAAAAGGGATCGGAAGTGAGATACCGACTCATGTCTAAAAATAGGACATCCACTTAAAATAGCACTAAAAAGTTTTTTTATTCACTCTGAATATTATGTAGTTAACTGTTTGTAGTTTAATAAAAAAGTTTTCCGTTCCATTTAAAAATAAAGGAAGATACATTTATTTTTCAAAGAAATATCTATATTAACTTTTTTATACATTTATTCGAAATAATTTACTATCATTTTACGATTTTTTTCAGTTTCATTTATTTTTTTCATTTGTTTGAAATTTAATAAAAATTTACCCACAAAACGGAAACTTGTGGTTTATTTGTGTCCGTAAAAGTTATTACAAATTTAAATTTTGTTTGCTGTCTGTTTCAAAAAAAAATATTCAAAAAATTTCAATTTGTTTTTTTATTTAAATTGATTGTATATATACAAAATTTTTCAATACAAATTACAAGAACTTCATAAACACACATACATACACAAATACATTCACACAAAAAGTGTTTATAGCTTCATATGCATACATACAGTTTGTATTGTACGAGTAAATTAAATAATAAAAAAAAATACAAAAACGGAAATAATTTCAAATAAATGAAAAAACATTTATTTTTTAAGGATTGGTAGGTAAAATTTTGACATTTATTTTAACTGATTATAACATTTGCTTCTTACGGATGTGTCAGTTGATTAATCAACATTTAAAAATAAATAACAAATGGCATTTAATTTAAATGAAAATTAAGTAGACCGGTTTTTAAATGAAATATCATTTCTTTTAAATGATATTTTCAGTTATTTTAACTTACAAACTTTTTTAAGTGTTCCTAAAAATCAGCCCTAGCAACAATTTAAATTTCACCTTAAAAGTAAAAAAAAAAATTGACTAAAATATGTTTCAAAACTGAAATTACCAGATTAAAACAAAATAATAAATTCGTTTATGTTTTAAGAATTCTTAAGATTTTTAAGCCTTTGATTTTTTTTTTCATTTTGTATAAAACATCTTTTAAAAAATATAATTAAAATTTTTGATGCTCGATAAAAAAATAAATCTAAAACTTTGTACTAATATTAATAGTATTTAGTAATTTTTTTGCTGATTTTAGCAAACGGATTTCAAATTCCACTTTACAAAAAGTCTACTAAAATTTAGTAGTGGCTACAAATTTTTCTACTAATTTCATTGTACTACACGTCAGCAGACATGTGTTGCTAAGATTAGCAAAAAATACCGCTGGGCTCAAATTAGCAGAATTTCCCGTAATAACAGCAAAATTTTCAGTTGCCATTACAGACTTTTTTTGGTGAGTGTATACTTTTGCTAGCTTAAGCAAATGTGCGAATACATGTAATCAAATATGTATAACTATATTGTACTTAACAAACTTTTCGTTAAGTTTCGTCAAGTGTCATTTGCTTAAGCAAAGAGCGAAACTGACCGCACTTTACTTAAGGAATCAACTGTTTTTAGAAAAACTCTTTATGAAAAATAAAACAAGTTCCAATGTACGCGGAAAATAATTTCATAGAAAATTTAATTGAAACAGCCTGCTTTCAATCAGACTAGTTGTTCGCTGTGTCAACGGAAAAATTAATTAGTTTTAAATGCTTTAATATTATTCAACAAAATTGGGAAGTTTTGTGTGTTGTTTGCCAATGCAAATTTCATAGAGTTTGGCTAAGGTAGAAAATGACAGTGCGTTAAATGCTTTAAGCTTTGATAATATTGTTTTTAACTGTGACAATTGTTTAAAATCATCTTCTGATTTAAAAAAAAAAATAAGCCTTTTATCTTATGAAATAGAACAATTAAAAAATTTGTTCTCCGAATTTTTTAATAATAATACTAAAGAAAATGTAAATAACATGAAATCGAAATCTCATCGAAGCTTGCGTGTGCTCAAAACCGGTTTAGATAATTACTTGCCTACTTCTGTTGGTATTCAAACAATATCAACAACAACTCCTGTTGATGTAAGTTCTCATTGTTTTATCTCTAATGCCAAAAACAATAACAATCCAAATAATGTTATTCGTTGTGCTGCTAATAATAAAACAACTAACGCTAATGTTAATGCTGATTTGCCGTCTACTAGTTATGCTGCTAAAACTGCTGTTCATACGTTTGCCGTTAATAATGGAACTACTATTGATGCTGGTTACGTTAACTAAAATAATAGTGTTGCTAATGCGGATGTTTTAAATTCTAATAATCACAATTGTTCTGATTGGACAAATGTTACAACTAGGAAGAAGAAACCTTGGAAACGTAAAGTTGTAATTGGTGATAGTCATAATACGGAATTGGATGTGGTGCCGCATATTAAATGGGTCCACTTATCATTTAAGCCCACAGTTGCTGCTGAAACGATTAAATCATATGTTGCTAAACATCTTGGTATTGATCAAACTCATATTTCTTGCTATAAGCTAATTAAAAAAGATGCACGTATGGATAATATAAGGTTCGTTAACTGTAAACTTGGCGTTTCATCTGCTTTTTATGAAAGACATTTTAAGCCTGAACTCTAGACGTCTGACAAAAGAGTCCGTCGTTTCAATTTTTTTCTAAGGAATCCATTACCCCAAAAGCAAACTTAAAGCTCTCTAGTAAATCGTTAAAAGTGTACTACCAAAATGTTTCTTGAATGAGAACTAAATCTTCATTATTTAGTACTTTTGTGTCCCAAAGTGATTATGATGTCATTATTATTACGGAATCTTGGCTGAATTCTGATTTTTACAATGAAGAATTCCTTAATCCTTATTTGTATGTTGTCTGTCGAAAAGATAGAGATGCTCAAAAGACTGGTCATGAAAGAGGAGGAGGTGTCATTATTGCTGTAAAAAAACATCTTTGTTGTAAACTTATTCCATTAAATAATGCGGATTCGGAATTGGATCAATTATGTGTGTCTATCAAGGCGGTTTATAATGAAATTTATATATGCGTATCCTATATTCCGCCTAAAAGTCCTGATGATTTGTATGCTGCTCATGCTTCTAATATGGTTCGCCTTGCTGATGGCTTTAATGATGGTGACAGGTTGTGTGTATTTGGTGATTTTAATCTTGCTGATATCGTTTGGTCTATTGTTCCTAATTTAGGAACAGGAACTTTTGAAATTAATCTTCTTGATTAAATTCTATTTTATAAAATTTAAGTTGGTTAAATTTATTAGATAGTAGTATTATATCAATATGTTATGATATTTTCTTAAGTAATGTAATAAGGATTATTAAAGAGAATGTGGTATACTAAAGGACTAAAAAAAATAAAAAATCTTAGAAATAAGTATCACAAGAAATTTAAAACTACTAATAATGCCATTGATAAACTAAATTTTCTTCATTATGAAAGAGAATTTAATTTCCTTAATAAGTTTTTATATAATCAGTATATTATGAGTTTTAATGATTCCATAAAATATAATCCTAAGGCTTTCTGGAGTTTTGTTAATTCTAAAAGAACTAGTTCTTCAATTCTATTATTAGTGACATAAAATGGTGTTTTGTCTGATACATTATATGATTCTCTTAATCTTTTTGCTACATATTTTCATTCCAATTTTAGTGATGACTCTCTTCCACTTGATGGATTTAATCGAAATGATATTGATTCATATTTTGATTTTGGATCAATGCAAATTTCTGATGAAGATGTTGCATCAGGAATTGGTAAGCTTTTTAATTCGTTTAAATGTGATAATGATGGTCTCTCAGCTTTTCTTTTGAAAAATAGTTTTTCTGCATTAGTTTTACCACTCAGAATTATTTTTAATAAATCTCTGATGGCTGGCTATTTTATTTAGAAATGGAAATATACAACAATATTTCCTATTCTTAAATCCGGTAACAAAAACGATGTTGCTAACTACAGGCCAATTTCCAAATTAACAAATATTGCAAAGATTTTTGAACATATTGTCTACGAAAAACTGTTTTTTCATCTTAAACGTTATATTTCGGTATCACAGCATGGATTTATGGCTGGAAGATCCACCACAACCAATTTAGCTGTTTTTACTAGCTTTTGTGTCTCTTGTTTTGAAAAAGGTATTCAAATTGATTCAATTTATTTGGATTTTGCAAAGACATTTGACAGGGTGCCGCATAAACTTTTATTACTTAAGCTTTCTAAGATTGGTTTTCATTCTAGAATGCTGAGTTGGTTTAGATTTTATTTAACTGGTAGATATGCTGCAGTTTCTGTAGATGGAGTTTACTCTAATTTTTTTACACCCACCTCTGGTATACCTCAGGGTAGTATCTTAGGTCCTTTGCTTTTTAACATTTTTTTAATGATATTAGTCGTTGTTTTATAAAGTCTCAGTGTCTCATGTATGCTGATGATCTTAAAATTTTTAAAATAATATCTTCTTCTAGTGATATTTTTGACCATCAGGAAGATTTGTCCAGAGCTATTTTGTGGTCTGATTGTAATGCTTTGCCTTTTAATGTTTTTATAATGTTGCTTTTACAATACAGATTGGGACATTATACTCTGTCATCTGTGGATGAAATACTTGATTTGGGTGTGGTATTTGATCCAAAATTGTCTTTTGGTAGTCATTTGAACACTGTAATTCCTAAAGCTTATTCTGTTTTAGCTTTTATGCGTCGTAATTCTGGAAATATTTTTCATTTTTATACAAAAAAAGTTTTATTTACTTCTTTTGTTCGTTCTAGTTTGGAATATGCATCCTTTATTTGGAGTCCTAATGCGGATACTCATATAAACCGTATTGAGAGAATTCAAAATAGATTTGTTAAGTTTGCTCTTCCTTTCTTGAATGTTTCAACTTCGAATACTTCAACTTCTGTTCTAACGTTTAGTATTCCCACATATGTTGATAAATGTGATTTTATATTGTTACAGTAATTCCATTTACTCGAAGAAACACAAATCCCCATATGTTAGCCCTGAAATGTAAAACAATTAAATGGCAACCCTTCACCATAACTAATATTTCTTATGTCAAACTGTAAAAGAACATTCTCAAAGTTGCCAGTATGCAGCTTCCAGACGGTGCTGCCATATTCTAGTTATTTTAACCCGCATATATAAAAACGCCAGCAAGGTGGCATAAGTAAAACGCAGAGTGTGAAGAACTAAAGTGTGGCTAACGTTAAGTCTATCTACATCGTGTAAATAAAGGGTGCTATTAAAGTGTTTTTCTGTAATTTTTAGTGAAGGTACCAAAGGGGTACCGTTAAATTAATAACCAAAATTAAGGTTTTTGGCTTAAACATTGCCGGCCATCTTGCAACAAAATCTTAAAAATAGGCTTAAAATTATAAAAAGAAACGTATAGTTCAAATAAGCTTTTAAATAATTCATTTATATTATATATATATATATATATATATATATATATGTGCACAGCGCATGTTGCGGGGACGGGTTTTCGTTACACAAGTTACTATGAAGACATTTTACTGGATACGGCGCATGGTATATATAATATAAATGAATTATTTAAAAGCTCATTTGAACTACACGTTTCTTTTTATAATTTTAAGCCTATTTTTAAGATTTCGTTGCAAGATGGCCGGCAATGTTTAAGCCAAATACCTTAATTTTGGTTATTAATTTAACGGTACCCCTTTGGTACCTTCTGACCCCAAATGGGTTACTTAATATGTTAGCATCTGTGTTGTACTCCCTTCCTTTACAATTCTGATCGCAGAATTTACACAGATTATAACTAGTACAACCGGTAACGGTACCTTTTTCATTGCCAGTCATCCTTTTTTATGCTAGTTTTTTACTAGTTTGATTATTATTGTTTTGGCTACTTCCCCTCGCACTACGTGTATCTTCACTTTTTGTACGAAAGGGAACATAAATTAATAAAAATAAAGTTGAGAACTTTTATCTCACACCCTTTGAACATTTTGTCTTTTTATTTTCATGGACCTTGCTTTACGGCAAACACATATCATGAAAATTTTCAGCAGCAGTCTTACTCACTTTTTCATTTCGTGGTATATGAAAACAAAATATGTTATTTCATGTTTCACACGAGAACATGTTGTTTAAATTTCAATCTTCATATCATAAATGAGAATAAAAACATGAGACACAATATACCACAATGAAAAAATGAAATGTGTGCGTAAGAAGAAATTAACAGAAATGAAAAATGAAACACATTGATTATACATATTTCATTCATGTACAGTGATACAAGATAACTGACCACAAATATTTTCGTTCGTGAAAATGAAATAATAAAGAACACCAAATACGTACTCTGATTTAAACAAAAAAAAAACAACAAAAATTAACAAAAGCAAATAAAAAAACAACAAAGCACAAGAAAACAAAAACATTAAAACATTGGCCCGTAATCATAGTCAAGCACTAAGGTCGGTTTTTTTTTAAACGACTTTAAATTAAAAACCTTTTATTATCTATTTTGCTATTACAGTCAGAATTAAAGCCAGTTTTAAGTTGAATCGGCTTTAAATAGGTATCACATCAAATGTACCAAATGCCCGCATACATTTTGTACTAAAAAAGAAGCAAGTGGCAACATTGATCAGCTGATTTTATATTAGCCGAAAAAAGGAAAGTGTGTAAATAAAAGATTTGCAATTGCAAAATGCGAATGGGAAGAACTTTACAAAAAAAAGGATAGAAAAATGTGTTTTTATTAATAAAAATTTATTAACTTAATAAATATTATGCAAAACCCCTTATTTATTAATATAATTTTCCTTTCAATATTTTGCAATTCAAAAATTTTTTATCACATATTTTTCTTTGCGGAAAACAGCTGTTGTAAGTGTTGTTAAATTGGATAAAATCAACTTCAGGTAGTTTTTATTTTAAAGCAGACTTTTACGATTAAAGTATACTCTTACTTGTATATAGTAGACCTAAAGTATACTGTTTGAGCCTGCAGTCTTTTCTGTAGGCAAGAGCGAAAAAAGAAATGAACAAAAAGAAAATGAATACAAATAGTTGTAATAAAGTCGACTTCTTTATTAGAGTTCAAATGAGCAACTAACACAAAAAATTAAAAGAAGAAAACAATAAGTAAATAACAAGTTATATATTGGTTGGAAGGTCTTGGCTTTCAACAGAATCATCATCTATAGGCAGTACAGCTAACTTTGCAACAACACGCTTCGTAGTTCCAGTGGCTGTGCGAACAACTGCAACACGGACTACTCCATCAGTACCGCAGATGGTTCCAACAACACGACCCATTTGCCATTTGAGCGGCGGAAGATTTTCTTCTTTCAATAAAACCATATCTCCATTTTTAATATTAGTAGTAGATGCACGCCACTTTGAACGTTCTTGCAAAAGCGAAAGATACGAGCTACTCCAATTTTTCCAAAAAATTTGTTGCATATAGCAAACCCTTTGCCATCTATTTAAACGACTAATGTTGATTTCAGTTATTTCAGGTTCCACTATGGATGTCAGCGGTGCACCTACCAAAAAGTGTGCTGGAGTAAGTACCTCAAGGTCATCTGGATTTTCCGAAATTGGGCACAATGGCCGAGAATTTAAAATTGCCGATATTTGACACACCAATGTTCGTAGTTCATCAAAAGTTAAAGTTGACAGGCCAACAGCACGATAAAAATGATATTTTGCAGCCTTAACTGCAGCCTCCCAGAGGCCCCCAAAATGCGGAGACCTTGGAGGAATAAATTTCCAATCAATTCCGTCATGAAGGCATTGCTGGTGAATTATTTGCAAATGAGATTGGCTCAAAAATAGCTGCTTTAAATCTGCCAACTCATTCTTAGCGCCTACAAAATTTGTGGCGTTGTCTGACCAAATTGTTTTCGGTTTACCTCTTGTGCTTACAAATCGTTTTAGAGCTGCCAAAAATGATGATGTTGACAAGTCAGCCACGACTTCCAAATGCAGATATAGCATTTTACTGGTGGCCGACTTCTCACCTCAGATTTATAATAAAATGGTCCGCAAAAATCAACACCGGTGGTATGAAATGCTCTATTTGGTTGCACACGATCATTTGGCAAATTTCCCATGATATGATTGGTATATTTTGGCTTTAATCGAAAACATCGAATGCATTTTAAAATAATTTTACTTACAGCTTTACGCCCACCAAGAGGCCAGTATTGTTGTCGAATTGACGCAAGAAGGCTCTGTGGTCCATCATGAAGAAGTTTTTGATGAAAATGCAAAACTAAAGCACGAGTAAAGGGATGAAGTTTTGGCAATATAATAGGATGTCTACCATCAAAATCTAAAATTGAATTTTTAAGTCTTCCACCTACTCGTATTAAGTTCGTTGAGTCAATAAATGATGTTAGTGAATAAAGTTTACTTGACGGTAGAACACTTTTGTTTGCCTTTAAAGATTTATATTCTGCTGCGAAATTTATTTGTTGTATACTACGTATCAAAACATGCGTACCCATTTTCAAATCAAATGTAGTAAGCGGCCCAATTTCAATTCCCTTGTGCAAAGCAAACTTCAAAATTACATATTTATAAACGTATCCAAATATGCGCTGCATTTTTCCGAACGAATTACTATTTTTTAATCCGGAAAACCAATCATTCAAAGAAATAGTTGCTAAAACAGTTCGTTTGCGATCAGGCAGGTCGGCCAAAAAATTTAAATTTTTAGGCCATTTCGATGGAGGGCTGCTTAAAAAATCAGGACCATTTTTCTATAGTTTCGAGCGCAAAAGCTCTTCAGGTGTTGCACCTCTCGATAAAATATCGGCTGGATTTAAATCGGTTGGTACATAATGCCATGTCATGTTACTGGTAAGCGTCTGTATACGACTAACCCTGTTAGAGACAAAAACGTTGAAATTTGATGACTCTTCACGCAGCCATGATAACACCACCATGGAGTCAGACCAGCAATGCACTTCATAAGTAGTTGAAAAAGAATTTAATACGCCATCCAAAAGGTCCGCTAGTAGTAGTGCTGTTGATAGTTCAAGCTTAGGGACTGTGAGAGTTTTTAGTGGTGAAACTCTCGACTTTGAACATAATAAAATAGATTTTACGACATCTTCAAGCTCAGATCGCACATATATACATGCGCCATATGCCGACAAACTGGCATCACAAAATGCATGGATTTGTACTGCTGCCTTTGACATCGAAACAAAACGAGGAAATAAAAAACTATGAACGATAGAAAACTTTGAAATGAAGTCCAACCACGATGAATGAAGTGCTTGCGGTAAGCTTTCGTCCCACTGTAATTTATGTTTCCACAAAATCTGCATAAAAACCTTGGCCTTTGTTATAACAGGTCCAATTAAACCCAGTGGATCATATAACCGGGCGATTAATGATAAAACGGTACGCTTCGTCGCTATGTTGTCGCTTGTCGTTGGCGAGAACGAAAATATAAAGTGATCAGTTTTTGGGTCCCACATCAGACCAAGAGTTTTGGTTATATCAGTTCCATCATGAAATTTTAAAAACTGCTCACAATCAGTTGACGAAACACCTTCTAAAGCTGCTGCGTTGTTTGAGCACCACTTTCGAATCATAAAGTGCCCTTTTTGAAGTAATTCTGTTACTTGTCTGCGAATTTCTACGACATTATCAACCGAATCACCACCAGTGATTAAATCATCAACGTAAAAATCTCGCTTTACAATTTAGGCACCCAATGGAAAATGTTTCTCTTCATCGACCGAAAGTTGATGCATAGCACGAATTGCTAAAAACGCTGCTGGTTTTGTACCGTAGCTAACTGTGTTTAATTTGTAAATTTTAATACCTTCGTGCGAGTTATCTCTCCATATAATACATTGTAGAAAATCATTGAGAAATTCTAACGCATCTATACATCTTGCAAATATCACCACTTAGAGCTACTTTAAAAACGCGAAAGCGCAAAAGTGTATTAAAAAGCTTTGGCTGTATTGTGGGACCAGCATATAATATGTCATTTAGTGAAAGGCCAGATGAAGTTTTTGCTGAACCATCAAATACAACTCTCAGCTTTGTTGTTGTACTATCTTCTTTATACACACAATGATGAGGCAGATAATACGTGTTTACACTTGGGGGTATAGAGACTAACGACATATGATTTAAATCTGCGTATTCTTTCATAAATGCTGAATACTGTTGTTTGAGTTCAGCATTTTTATTTAGCCTTTTCTCCAAGCCTTTGAAACGTTGCAAAGCTCCGTCGTACGATTCACCAAGCATCGCACTCTCTTTTAATTTTGGTAAGGTCACAGAATATGCACCAGAATCTAGGCGAATAGTTGTTTGTTTAAATAAGTTCTCACAAATGGCATCTTCACTAGCAGAGTTACAAAGACTGTCGACATGGTTTTTTACTTCCCAAAAGCCTTTAATAAGAGAATAAAGGTTCTCTTCCTCTTGCTGCTTAACGTTTTTTGATGTTGTTGCTAACGACCAGGAATTCGCTGCGCAAAAACCACCACCAGACACTACCCAACCGAATAGAGTTTTTTGTAAAATGGGCAAATTTTTGGACAAACGCACTTGCTCAACGCACATTAGCTCAAAAAATAGACCGGCACCAATCAATACATCTACACGGCCCGGTTGGTAAAATAAGGGATCTGCCAACCTTACGTTTTGTGGGATATTCCAGCTTTTTACTTTGATGCTAACGCTAGGCTGGTAGTCTGTTATAGTTGGCACCACAACAACAGAGAATGAAGTTGAAAAATCTCCATGTTGAGATTTTACGCAAATATCGGCAGATTTATCTGCTTTAAAAGTACCATCACCAATACCTGAGATGGATACGCACGCTTTCGTTGTCTTCAGCTGAAGTTGATTTGCTAGACGCCCAGTAATAAAGTTGAGCTGCGAAGCTGAATCCAAAATAGCTCGACAAGGTACGAATGAACCTGAACGATTTTTGATCAAGATTATAGCTGTGGCTAGCAACACATTAAAAGCAGGAGAAGACTCTTGAGCTTCAGGTGGAGGACTGGAGATTAAAGATGAAACAAGTGTGGACTGCGCTAATGCTGGCACCTGCGCTGGCGTTAACGAATGTAGAGATGTAGATGATTCGACGACGGCATTATCGATATGCAGTAGTGAATGATGTTTCGATGGGCAATGACGGCAGTGGCCAGATTTACAGTTTTTTAACATATGCCCCTTTTTTAAGCAATTTAAGCATAGTTGCAATTTTTTAGTGGGAGAAAGATTTCCAAAACCAGAGCAATTAGTAATGTAGTGCTCTTTTGAGTCACAAAACGTACACAAAAACGATGCTACTGTAAAGGCCACAAAAACACTACGCCCAGTTGAGGAGGGCTTTCTGTTAGCTAACTGACTTGGCACTTTGGCTGGCATGGCATTCTCTAAATTTTCTAATATGCGACACCTATTTTCTAAAAATGTCTCCATAGAAGACCAAGTCGGCAGTTTGTGTATAGGCAAATTCTCTTCCCATTTTATTTGTGTTTTTGCGTCAAGCTTTGAGGTAACCAAATGTACCAAAAAACCATCAGCGATTTGTTCTTGTGTACCTATAGTTTGCAGTGCACGCATATGAGCCTTAAGCTTATCACTAAGCTGACGCAAATTTGCAGCAGAATCTTTCTCAACACCTTTCAGCCCAAAAATCTCCTTAATGTGTGTCTGAAAATTAAGCAATTTATTATCAAAACGATTTTTTAATAATTCAATAGCCTTATCATAATTAGCTTCGGTAGGTTCCAATGATGAAATAGTGTTTAAAGCAGCATCCTTCAAACTAGCACGCAAATGTTGAAATTTTTCTATTTTGCTTAATTCATTATCATTGTGAATGACGGTGCTAAACATAGCAAAGTAATCTGGCCAACCCATGTACGATCCAGAAAATTGTGGTATTTTAAGTTCTGGCAATCTTGATTTACGGTGTGACATAGACAAATATGGTAAAGTTTCATCCAAAGACAATTGATGAACGGTCGAAGAGTGTTGGTTCAATTGTGTTTTTTTATTATAATTCAATTGACGAGTTAATTTAGCCTTAACTTCCAAATACATCGCCACGAAATTGTAACGAGTATTGCTTTCCAATTCGCCGCTATCAACTTCTTCAAGAGAGAATTGTGCATGCTCAAAGCTTTTGTTAAGATTATCGGCGAATTCAAGACGGACCAAAAGCTCTGAATCATCATACTCTTTCAACTGCACAACATTTAGCGCCATGTTAAGGTGTACCAACTGCTTTACGATTGCAGCGACCTTATTTTTATAAGGAGACAAATTAACAGCCTCTGTTGTGTCACCGTTGGCAGCAAAATTTTCGTCTTCGTTTGCCATTGTACAAATAATTTAAAGAAAATAAATGTATGTAAATAGATCCCGTTGTACAATGGCTACGTCACAACAAGTAAATATTTTTTCTGTTTTGTTTTTTATGTAAATACTGTATGTATGCAGTTTGATCCGACAAGCAAATACGTACACCCTTCAAAGTTTAATATTTAGCAAAAAAAGGTGTTTAATTATCCGAATTGATAATATACCGAAACGATTTTATTTAAACAATCACGTCAGGGTCACCAATGTTTGAGCCTGCAGTCTTTTCTGTAGGCAAGAGCGAAAAAAGAAATGAACAAAAAGAAAATGAATACAAATAGTTGTAATAAAGTCGACTTCTTTATTAGAGTTCAAATGAGCAACTAACACAAAAAATTAAAAGAAGAAAACAATAAGTAAATAACAAGTTATTTATTGGTGCAGGGGTGGAGCTGCGGTAAACATATCCTCTTCAGTCCCGGAAGCGGCCCCCTGAAGAAAAATTCTCAAAACCTCAATTTAGAAAAATTAGTAGAAATTTTTCTTGCCAGGTGCAGGACAATGGAGATATGGCAGGTGCAGCCAGCTGGACATTTGGAACGTATAATGTTTTATATAAATTTTTATAAAGTTCAATTTATTTGGGCAGTAAAACAAAAATTATGCATTAATTCATTACAAATCAATAATAAATAATAAAAAAATTAGAAAATATTAATTGAAAAAATGATTTAAGAATGAAATTCAAAAAAGCATTGTCTTTCTTTGGCAATGCAGAGAAATATATTGCAAGAAGTGCACTTGAATCGCGTTTTTTGTTGGCAGCCCTCTTTGCGGCATCTCATATATTTATTTTTATCTTCGACTCCGCATACAGGCAGATGTCTATTTTCAGAAAGTCGGACATCCCTTGGTGGCAGTGGATTTGGTAACATAGCCTTTTTCTTGGGAGGTTCATGCTCTTCGCTAGAACTGCCATCAACGTCGCGTATGGATCTAGTTACTTTCATTGTACTGGCACAAGCAGAGAAACATTCCTCAACGTAAAGCTTAAAATGTAGCAAGTCCATAAGCTCCTTTCTATTGGCACCACAAGCAAGCTTGTCCTTTTTGTACGTAATCCAGCAATTAGATAAAGCTAAATCAACCAAGTGCCAAAATACCTTTACGGGCCACTTTTTTGTGCGAATCGCAATGCGATAGTATGATATTAGCCTATCTGCAAGGTCAACACCTCCCATTGATGTTTTGTACCTTTTAACTACATTTGGGCAATTAACATCTATGTATTTTTTTTGGCGCTTATCCCATCGTCGAACTGTTTGGATTGGTTCTGATCCGACCGCGGTAGTCGCTAAGTATACCGATTTGTTATCCATCCACTTTATTACAGATATTTTATCGTCTTGCCTTACGAATTCATCGAAACTACCTCTTCCTTTTTTAAAAAGGACTTTGTCCGTTGACAGCTTTGATCGCAGATTTTTAGGTAATCTATTTTGTTGTATGGTGCCTGTGGCGTAAATACTTTTCTCTAAAAGAAAGTGTAGCAAATTGCTGGAAGTGAAATAACGATCCATAAACACTTCGCTTCCCTGAGACACATTTTCGGTAAGTTTTTCCACCACCGTACCTCCAATGCCCAAAGTCGGATTTGGTTTTTCATTGGGCCAAGTTTTTGCTCCCTGGTAAATAAAAAAATCTAGCACAAGTCCGTCCGGGGAAGCCAAAACAAAGTTTTTGAGGCCAACTGGATTCGGCTTTCCCTTGACATATTGCTTTAGTTGAGTTGTTCCAGTGAAGGGGATCATTTGTTCATCCACGCTCAATTTTTTTGGCTTTGAAAGAGATCGACACGTTTTAAGAACTGCATCAATTGCAGGTTGTACTTTCCATAGCCTGTTTTTCTCTTTTTCGGCGTGTGTAACTGCCAAGTTGTCAACAAAGTGCATATGATTCCGTACTTTAAATAAGCGATCTCTTGGTAGCTTTGTCACGGCTGGAACCCTTATGGATGGTCGATAATACATCCTAATTCGAGGTAGTTTCATGCAACCGGCAACGATATGGGCACCAACTAATTGTTTGTATTCATCACGAGTTGAATTTAAGTTTTTATTGCATTGCAAAGCATAGGCATTACTTTGTTGACATACAAGTGTCCAAAAATCATCGTCAAAGTACTGGTTAAAATAATCAAAAGGTGTCCAATTTGTCCTTTCGCCTACTTCCCATGTTTCATCATTCATGTCAACATAGTTAGAAGTGAATTTTTTCGAAACCCATTTTAAATTTCTTATTGTGCTCTCTTATATTTCGGGCACTTCTTCCACAGCTTCGGGGGCAACATCCTCTTCCCCTTGGTCCTCTAAAATGGTATCAAAAATTTCGTTTTCGCCTTCATCGTCTGAAAAGTCTTCCAAATCACTTTCCATCAATAACTCAAACATCTGTTGCTCTGTCAGTCCTTTTTTTACCATTTTTTTTAGCACTTATTACAAACGTGCAGCCAGCTGGACAGAATACATTTTCATTAATTATGGGCCACAGTTTACATCAAATTGCTTACCTTTACTATGAAGATACGGGAAAGAAGTCTATTCAGTCAATCGAAAACAATTACAGGTAAAAACTAGATTAAAACCGTTAAAAATTCACTTTTTTAGGAGCTTGTAGGCAAATACCGAATGCTGATGCAACTGATAGAAAATTTTCCACATGTGCTTTTGTAGATGCCAGATAGTTAAAAACTTGCTTAACGATTTAAAAAACATTGTTTCCAGCTATCTGCACAAATGGTCATAATTTAGTAAAACTTTTCACAAATATCATAAAATACGTTAGAAAATGTCCAGCGGGCTGCACGCCAGGACCGAAGAGGATATACTTTTAAGAAAAGTCGACTTTAGAACTCCATTGTTTTTATTAAATCATTAAAAAAAAATACAATTTTTCCCCCATTCATTTAATTGTTTCTTTTGTTTCGTCCATTTATTTAAATTTTCATTTATTATGAGAGAGGGAGGAGGGGTTCTAATTAAAGCCTTCAAAGAAACAAGTAGTTTCTAAGTTAAAACTTGGGAAAAGCAATATGAATTTTAAGTAAATAAATTGGTTTGCCGAAAAAATTTCGACTCCCATTATTCATATTCATACTCCCATTATTCATGACATTTCGTTCAGTGTAATGCTCGTAATATGCGTCGACACCACCTTACTGCACGAAAGCTCAATTGAGATCAAAAAGTATATAATTTACTGTAGTGTTAGAAACACTCTACTAAAAATTCAACATGCTACAGAGTTCAGCGGCAACATGTATATATAGTATGGTGCAAAACTATAAACAATGAGTAGTTTTTATATAAATCGTTCGCTACAAAAAGACAGTGCACTATTTTAAAATTTTAAATTAGGCAAAAACATTGTTAAAGTGTCCACTTAAGAGAGGCTAGACAGTATTTTTTGTTTGCACTTTTGTTTTTGTAAAATTGTTGTTATTGTGCGAGCGCCTATTTTGCTCCAGATTCTGAACCGATATTTCCGAGTTTTTTCAGCAAATATGTTATACTAAAAGTTTTCGATCTTTTACTATATAAACGTCTTATCCGTAGGTCATATTAAAGCTCTAGAATAGTGTTTGTTGTTTGTGTATAAAAGGTGAAGAGGTGAAAGAAAAGAATTACAACAAATCGTTAAAAGAAATCACTAGAACTGCATGTGTTTTATTTCTACAAAAACGTTTGATTTAGCTGGCAAATTTGTATTTGGGATTTTATTTCGCTTTTTTATTAAAAAATATTTTTAATTTCTTTAGCTTAATTTTAAAAATTTGAAGGAAAATAGTTTATAAATTTTTTTTTTATAAATTATTATAAGTTATGACCTAAAATAGTTGCACTCAAAGGGAAATTATGTATAAAATTTTCTTAATATATAAGAAATAAAATGGTTTAAAAATCTGTTTATAAATTCTTTTAAATCCGAGCAAAAAATAGAAATAAAAACGTTTGTATTTTGTTGGTATCAGAGGGTTTTTATAAAAATGTTGATGTTTTTAGCCTATTTATGGATTATTTAATTATTAATAAAAAATTTTATATAAATTATTTATTAAATGTTAAAAAATACAAAAAATAAAAAAATACAAAAATGGTAAGGGCACCATAGTTTGTGGTTTACAAGGTGGCTATACGAAAAACAATTGCTTTATGTGCTTGTGGAACACACGATACAAAGGAAATTAATATCAAATATTATGTGACTAGGAAAAAAAAGACGTTTTTCGTGTTGGAAAATCTAATTTTATCCATGAACCTCTTGTACCAGCAGATAAAGTATTGCTACCACCACCTAATATTAAATTGGGTCTTCTCAAAAATTTTGAAAAAGTGTTTTTTGGAGATGGATTAGCTTTTACACGACTCAATGCTAAGTAAAAGAAGAAATTGTATACAAATAAAATAAATGATTTTAAAAATGTATTTACATTATTTTTATACCCTTCACCACAGGTGGAAGGGTATATATAAGTTTGTCATTCCGTTTGTAATTTCTACAATATTGATCTTAGACCCTGTAAAGTATATATATTCTGGGTCCTCATGAAGAGCGAAGTTGATTTAACGATGTCTGTTTAAGCCAAGAATTTTTATAATTATAATTTTCAAAACGTTAAACCCATTTGAGGGTTAATTCTTTCTTTTGCGTTCCCTTTTTTCCCCACTCCTCTACCACTTTGTAAGGAGTTTTTACTCTTTTTATAACGACTAAATAGTTAACTGTGCCTTAAACGTTGTTAGCTACCACTCTCTTTCTATTTTTATTATTTAATTCGTTATTGGATATCAACAACAGCACTACGTGCAAAGAAGAGTTTAAGGTAATATAAATATATTTTAAATAAAATTATAGAGACCATTTCTCTAATAAACCAATATAAAACTTTTGTTTTTATTTCCATATTTTCCTACGTCTACGACGAACATTTTTGGTCCTTCGAACCGGATTTTTAAGCAAAAGTTTAATATTGGTAAAATTTTAAAAAATATTTTAAGTAAGTTCTCCATTTTGAAGTGAATTTTGGCGATTCATCCCTATCATCAAAAAACTTTGTATTCCATATTTTACAAAGTCCGGATAAAAAAGGTGCGTATCATTTTTTTAGTGCTAGGAAAAATAAAAAGTGAAAAAATATACAAATTAAAAGATTTATTTAATTTGTTGATTGTGGTGGTTGATCGTATTACAACCCTACGCGGTAACTTTTTTATTGTTTTCACTCAACGGTGTGTTTGGTTACGCGAACGGAAAAACAGAAATTTATTTTCTAGAGAAAACACAATTTTGTGATTTTACTAATTTTTGTGTTGAAATTTAAAATAGTGTTTAAAGTACATAGATAAATTATAAAATAGAATTAGTGATTTATTAGTAATTTTTAATAAATTTACTTTTTGTAAGTTGGTACATTTACCATACGAACATACCTACATATATTTATTTTGTTTATTTTTGTTTTGTTTATATTGCTTTCCTCGTTTGTTTGTACGCTGATATTATTACATACATACATACAAACGTACGGTCAAAGCTAGTGCATTTTTTATATACGCTTAAAGTAAAAATATACACTGTATGGTTGTTGTACAATTGGTGACGTCATCAATATTACCCTACACGTATATATACAGGTCATAGTCGCTATATAAAGTGTTTGATTTTTTTTATGAAAATTATTTTTATAATTTTTTTTTCGGATTCTTGCTATATTTTATCGGTCACTCTACAGACGGTTATAGTCGCTTCCTATAAAGTGTATTTTCAATTAGAAAATTGTTTAAAAATATTTTTTCGAATTTTTGTGAAATTTAATAATTATTTCGGTGAATTATTTTATTTTATAACTAAAAATAATTTTTTTTGTTGTGCGGAATTTAATAATTATTCGAGATATATTTTAACAAGTTCTGATTTTCGTACATTTTCGGAGTTTTTCGTATTTTCTTTTAATTTTTTTTTGAAAACAACTAATTTTCGACATGTCAGTGACCGCACTTGACCTTTTTATTAGAACTTTGGATGCTCTAATTGAATTCGAAGCGAATTTTAACGACCTGCGCGAAGATTTTCATACTCAATGTAGTCTTGAAATTGAGGGCGCAGAATTAAAATCTTTGTGGGATACGGTAAAGACCACGTACAACGAGTGCCTGACGTATAACGCAACGTTGAAAAAGGCGGAACCTTCAGCTAATGAAGTGGTAAAATCTAAATACAAGTTTACCTATCGCGCGTATGTTACTTGTTTGTCGAAAATAAATGACAAGCTGCGAAAGTGTGAAACGGAAATGAAGTCGCAGTTAACGACTGAAAACTTGGTGGATAACGTCTGCCATAATTTGGCTCTACCGCCATGCGACACAGATGTTTTCGAGGGCGATTATCTTTCGTGGCCTACCTTTCGTGATCTTTTTACCGCCGTTTATATTAACAATTCGCGGTTAAGTAACATTGAACGTTTGTGCCATTTAGTTAGAAAAACGAAAGGCGAAGCTCGGGAAATTGTTTCTAAATACCCTCTTACGGATCAGGGGTTTGGTATGGCGTGGAAAAACTTGAATAGGGCATATGATAATCCACGTATGTTGGTAAACGACCAGCTCAAGACGCTTTTCGGTCTTCCTTATCTTGATAAGGAAACCAGTGCAGGGTTGAAATCACTTCAACGCGGAATAAATGGTTGCCTTTCTGCAATGTCAATTTATCAGATTTCTACCGAAAATTGGGATCCGATAATTGTTTTTATTTGTCTACAACGGTTACCATCGGCCACCGTGAATATTTGGGAACAGAGTGTAAGGGATAAATCGGCTTTACCACTCTGGAAAGATTTGGACCTCTTTCTCATGGAAAGGGCCCTAACTTTAGATTGTGTTCGTGACATAAAAGCTTCGGAAACTTTGAAAAAGTCTTCTGGGAACAAAATAAGGACTCATTACACTAATGCGTCTTCTTCTTCTTCTTCCACATCGTCAAAGAATTCTTGCCCTATATGCAAGAATCAAGATCACAATCTACGGCTTTGTCCACGTTTCAGGAGCATGTCTGTGGCAGATAGATTTTCTACAGTGAAACGATTTCACTGCTGCATAAATTGTTTATCTCGGGCTCATGACTCAAAGAGTTGCAAGAGCACACACAATTGTACCATATGCAACAAGCGCCATCATACGATGTTACATCGTGATGCGTAGTTTTTGGAAAATTCGGCGAGACAAATAATTCGAATACGAGCTCCGCTCGGCCTAATGATACGAATTCGAATTTTGTTCGACAGAATTTTTCAACCAATGCGAATTCGGTTCCTGCTTATCAGCATGCGAACTTCACACAGGTTGATTCATCGCTACCACCCACTTCTGATGCCGCAGCTCGTGCGAATCAGCAGGTATTTCATACCTCGCAAAATAGGTCGGTTATTCTGGGGACGGCTATGGTGAATATCGTTCACCAGAGTATCACGTATCCAGCCCGTGCTCTTATTGATCCGGGTTCTGAAGCTTCGTTCATATCGGAACGTTTGCAAAACCGCCTGAAACTGTCTACGCATTTCACGAATGCTCAAATTTCAGGTGTGAATCAAGCAGTTGCTGCTATTTCCAGAAAAATTTGTTCTATACAAATTGGCTCTCCACTAGATCCGTCTATTTTAATGGAAACTATGGCGCTTGTCCTACCTAAAATATCAGGAAATTTGCCATCCTTTGTGATTCCGTCTTATATAAAGGATAATTTGCCAAATCTACGATTTGCGGACAAGAACTTTTACGACAGTCGGTCTGTTGACATTTTGCTCGGCGCAGATTTATATCCTAGAATTATTCTGGGAGAAATTAAACGCAATATTTTGGGTTCACTTTTGGCTCAAAAATCAGTTTTCGGTTGGATTATAACTGGTCCAATTTTTCAACCTCAAGTCCAAGTTTATTCCACTAAAGTAAATTTTTCTACGGAGGATAATCTCAATAGAAATCTTCTTCGATTTTGGGAACTTGAGGAAACTCCTAGGAAAAGAATTTTTTCAACTTTTGACAAAATTTGTGAGGAAAACTATGAAAAGACTACACGTCGAGGTTCTGATGGTCGTTTCATCGTTACACTTCCATTCAAGCCTGAATTTCCTCAAATATTGAATTTAGGTATATCTAGATCGAATGTTCTAAAGCAATATCTTCGGAATGAATCTTCTCTTCTACGAAGACCAGAAATTAAGAGGATCTATGATGGCGTCGTTAATGAATACCTGGACCTGGATCATATGAGAACTGTTTCAACTTCACCTCCTTCAACTACCTTTGCTTGCTATTTACCTCACCACCCTGTCGTTAAACCGGAGCGAAAGACTACAAAATTGCGAGTAGTTTTTAATGCTTCGAATAAAACTTCTAATGGAAATAGTCTTAACGACTGTCTTTACGTTGGGGCCACTTTACAGTCTGATTTGGTTCTTTTGATTCTGCGGTGGCGTCTGTTTAAATTCGTTTTTAATTGCGATATTGCGCAAATGTATCGGCAAATTCGTGTAGATTCTTTTCATACTCCTTTTCAGCGGATTTTGTTCAGAGATTCTCCAACGGAGAACGTTAATGAGTATGAGTTGCAGACGGTGACTTTTGGAGTTAATTGCGCCCCTTACCTAGCGGTAAGAACGTTACTGCGATTAGCTGACGATTCTGAGGCTGAGTACCCATTAGCATCACACATTCTACGGAAGTGTATGTATGTTGACGACGTTTTAGCTGGGGCTCATGACGTTTCAACTGCCCTGAGCGCTCGTGATCGGCTTATAGCAGCTTTGTCTTCTGCTAAATTTGGACTTGGGAAGTGGACTTCTAATGAACGCATTATTTTGGACAGATTTCCGTCTGAGCATTTGATTGATGCTAAACTTTTGACATTTGTCGAGTCTAGTAGTTCAAAGACTTTGGGTGTTCAATGGAATGCTCAATTGGACTGTTTTTACTTTAATGTAAACCCTATAGCCCACAAAACCGTTCACACTAAGAGGGAAGTTTTGTCAACTATTGCGAAATTGTTTGACCCTGTTGGTTGGCTAGGTCCAGTAGTTGTTGTCGCAAAAATGATTATGCAAAGGATTTGGCTTGATAACATTAAATGGGATGATTCTCTTCCACTTTCTTCGGAAAGCGATTGGCAAAGATTTATTGCTTCGTATCATGAAGTTAATAGGATACAAATTCCGCGATGGGTTCGTTATACTCCTGACTCTTCAGTTGAACTTCACGTTTTTTCTGATGCCTCGGAAAAGGCATACGCGGGGGTGATTTATATTCGTATTGAAACTCCCGGCGGTGAAATTTATACGCATTTAATATCTTGTAAAACAAAAGTGGCTCCCATAAAATCGATCTCTATACCTCGTCTTGAGCTTTGTGGTGCAGTTTTGGGTTCTGAACTTATAAAAACTGTTTTAAGTGAAATTGATGTACGGCTTCAACAGATTTATTGTTGGACTGATTCTACGATAGTCCTTTCCTGGTTGAAGAAGGACCCTTGTTCTTGGACCACATTTGTCGCAAATAGGGTGTGTTTAATTCAGGAGAATGTTGGCCAACATAGTTGGTACCACGTCCGATCTGAGGATAATCCTGCCGATTTGGGTAGTCGGGGAGCTGCTCCATCGGAGCTGGAAAATAATGAACTTTGGTGGCATGGGCCCCAGTGGCTTCGTCTTGATAAATCCCAATGGAATATTACCGATCTTTCGCGATTCGACACTGATATTGAAAATCGCTCAGTTCGGAGTTTTGCTTCGTTCTTTATAGACGAAGAAGGGAAGGATACATATGAGGATATTCTGAAGAACTATTCACGCCTTGATAAATCACTTCGTATTATATCGTATGTATTGAGATTTTTCTATAATACCCATCCATCTCACAGATCTGATCGTAATTTTTATGAGAGTAAAACTCTTTCGGGTATGGACATAAAAAGAGCTAAGTTACGTTTAGCCAAGGTATCTCAACAGTTTCATTTTGCTAGAGAGTACAAGTGTCTTTTGGAAAAAAGGCCTTTATATACGAAGAGTTCTTTGCTTCCTCTAAATCCTTTCTTGGATAAAGATGGCGTTATGAGATTGAATGGTCGTTTAGTTAAATCACCGTCTCTTTCGTATACGGAACGACATCCAATAATTTTACCTTACGAGGGTAAATTTACACTTCTGTTGGCAGAATTTGTGCATCTTATTTCCATTCACGGTGGAAATCAATTGATGCTGCGAATAATTCGCATTGAATATTGGGTTCCTCGATTGAAATCTAAAATTCGTGGTGTTGTGAGTCGCTGCAAACGTTGTATAATTGGCAAAAAACGTTCATGCAGTCAAATTATGGCAGCGCTTCCTCCGGAAAGAACTGCGCTTGATAGGCCTTTCACCGTCACTGGTGTTGATTTCGCAGGTCCTTTCGATATCAAGAGTTTTACTGGTAGGGCTTGTCGAATAACTAAAGGCTACGTCTGTATATTTGTCTGCTTTTCTACGAAAGCTATACATTTAGAGGCTACTACAGACTTGTCAACGGCAACATTTTTATCCGCCTTTCAACGATTTATTTCTCGCCGAGATTGTCCTAGTACAATCTTTTCGGATAATGGCACAAACTTCGTAGGTGCGTCACGTGAATTGGAAAAAGATTTCGAAACTTTTCTCAACGAAAGTCAGTCCACAGTGTCTACTACGTATGGCATTCAGGGACTTTCATGGCGTTTTATCCCAGCTGGCGCTCCTCACATGGGTGGCCTGTGGGAAGCCGGAGTTAAGAGTTTTAAACTACACTTTAGGAAAGAGGCACAAGGCTTCAAATATACATTCGAAGAACTTTCGACTGTTCTAGCGCGAATAGAAGCATGTCTTAATTCGCGTCCCCTTTGTCGTATGAACGAGAACCCTCAAGAGCCCGTTGCTCTAACTCCGGGTCATTTCTTAATTGGCTCTGCAATTCTAGCTCCTTCGGAGCCTGAAATTAACGAATTGCCAACAAGTCTTGTTAATCGGTTTCTTAAAATGAAAGCTCTTTCTCAGCATATTTGTCGCCGGTGGAAAGATGAGTATTTGATGGATTTGCACAAACGCTACAAGTGGAAAAATCAGGAACGCGATATTCAAGAAAACGATTTGGTCGTGATTAAACACGAACAGCTACCTCCAACTTCGTGGAGACTGGGTCTAGTCGTGAAATTGTATCCGGGTAGTGACGGTATTGTTAGGGTAGTTGATGTGCGTACAGCGAGTGGGGTTGTAAGACGAAATATTACGAAATTGGTCCCTTTGGCCAATTAACACAAAATCACATATTTTTTCTTCTTCTTTTTTTAACCTATTTTTTTTCCTAGCACAATGGCCGCCTTATCGCAAAATTTGTCCGATGATGGTCTTTTGGAAGATTTTGAGGAGGCTATGGAAATAGCAGAGCCTACATCTTCAGCAGCCCCTTTGGCAGCACCTTCTGAAGGAGTTACACCTACGGTTGTTGAGATTACTCCGTCAACAACATCATCGGTTTCCGAACCTTCATCGGAATCTAAAGGAACCTCGGGCTCGAATATTACCACCACTATTTCGCTTGATACCTCTGGTGTTCGGAAGTGTAGGGTCTGTAGGGACAAAAGCCATCCCTTGCGTGCATGCGCCAACTTTCGTAAAATGAGTCATGAGAAAAAGTTGCGCATGGTGGTCTTACACCATTACTGCTCACGTTGTTTGGCCCACACGCACACGTCCATAGATTGTCCGAGTGTTTCGAAATGTCGCCTTTGCCACGGTGATCATAACACCCTTCTCCATTCGGGCCGCTTATCTCAGTCCGTCGTCAAAAAACCGCAGGAGCGTTCTGTTGCCAAAACTAAGGTTTCTTCGAAACAAAAAAAGGCCACTAATCGCCCGTCCTCGTCCGTCTCGACACTTTGTCACCTGCCTATTAGACATGTGGTGTCCTTTTCGCCTACCCTTGTGGTAAAATTAAAAGTGCAGGCAAAGTCTATTTTGGTACGAGCAGCTCTGGACTCGTGTTGTAGCAACAGCTATATGTCTGAGTCATTGGCTGCACAGCTCAGACTGCCCGTCTCTACAATGGATAACTACCGTTATTGTCGCCTGACTGTCGAATCAGTTTATGATTCGGCACAGCTTACTTTGACGGCGAGGGTTACAAAGATGAAGGGCGTGAACACTCCTCCGGAATCTGTCTCGGATCTGGTAAGGGAAAATTTTGCTGGGTTTCAGCTTGCAGACCCCCAATTTAACATTTCGGCTCCAGTGGCTCTTGTCTTGGGACCAGAACTGATCCCACAGATTTTGAAGGGAAGGATTCATTCGAGCCCGGGTCTTCCTTTGGCTCAATACACCATATTTGGTTGGGTCATCTCTGGCCAATCCCCTCTTTAAGGGAACGGTCCCCTTTGGACCAACGACCTCTGTGTCAACCCGGCCCCCTTTGGGTCAAACATTTTTATTTTTTTAACGACCTCTGTGTCAACCCGGCCCCCTTTGGGTCATACATTTTTATTTTTTTTAATGGACCTCTGTGTCAACCCTGGCCCCCTTTGGGTCATAAAATTTTTATATTTGTAATAGACCACTGTGTCAACCTGGCCCCCTTTGGGTCACCGATCCTTTGATCGATTATAACAATTAGTTTTAAGTGTTTTTTGAAAAAAAAAAAATAAATGAATTTTTTTTATAATACTGAATATTTTAATACTTATATTTACCTTTAAGTCTTTATTGTTTAGCACTATGTTGCAACCCTTATAATGTTGCAAGGTGGCCGGCAATGTTTAAGCCAAGAATTTTTATAATTATAATTTTCAAAACCTTAAACCCATTTGAGGGTTAATTCTTTCTTTTGCGTTCCCTTTTTTCCCCACTCCTCTACCACTTTGTAAGGAGTTTTTACTCTTTTTATAACGAGTAAATAGTTAACTGTGCCTTAAACGTTGTTAGCTGCCACTCTCTTTCTATTTTTATTATTTAATTCGTTATTGGATATCAACAACAGCACTACGTGCAAAGAAGAGTTTAAGGTAATATAAATATATTTTAAATAAAATTATAGAGACCATTTCTCTAATAAACCAATATAAAACTTTTGTTTTTATTTCCATATTTTCCTACGTCTACGACGAACAATGTCCGTCTGTCCGTCTGTGTGTTGAAATGGGTTTTCCGAAGACCCCAGACATGATGGGGACTTGATTGTTATATATTTCTGTTACATGTTATCCATTTTTGTTTGCTCGGTTGATAAATGGTTGAGATATTAGAAAAAACCAGGACTACCTATAATTTTTTCCCGTAAAATCCCTTTGTTTTTATATGTATGTTGAATATTACCCATAACAAAACATCCATTTGTTGAAACTCACCTCTTCACCTTTTATATACAAACAACAAACCAATACAAAGATGTGTCATTTAAATAAAAACCAAACAAATCCCCATTAAACGAAAACTGTTTATTTAATTCTATTAACGATGATTCCACATGACCATAATAGCTCAGTTGTCTAAACGCTTTGTCAGAAATGCTTTTTTTCTCTAAGGCCGCGGGTTCGAATCCTACACCCGGTCAATTCACTTTTTTTTGTACAATTTTTTTTTTTTTGTATTCTTAAGACGTTTTATTTTTGTTTATTTTTAACATTTAATAATTAATTTAAATAAAATTTTATATTAATAATTAAATAATCCATAAATAGGCTAAAAATATCAAAATTTGTATAAAAACCCTCTGATACAAACAAAATACAAACGGTCTTATTTCTATTTTTTGCTCCGATTTAACAGAATTTATAAAAAGATTTTTAAACCAATTTATTTCTTATATATTCACCCTTATTCTAGTTATCGTTATCAATGTCGTCGTCGTTTTTGAGTCAACATCACTTTGCTTCGACGTCGACATCACTTCGACACCAAATTGGTATTCTAAAACAGTGTTGTAACGACGTTGACAGTTTATCGATTTAAACAAAAACACATCTCTAAACATGGATTCGGCAGATTTATTTTGTTTATTATTTTTGCGAAAAAATGTTTTTTCTTTGTATTGATATAAATAAATAAATAATTTAAATTCTGATACCAGTGATGAAGAAAATAAAGAAAATCTAGTACTGGAAAGAAGACTTCTCATACAGAAATCCAATATCTTTAATTTGCCGGATAACAAGTGAGTAGCAAAATTAAAGTCTGTTACTTTAAAGAATGTTAATCTTCTAATTTTTTTAAAAGGTTTGAAAGTTACTTTCGGCTGAATAAAACAGCCTTCAAAGATGTGCTGGAAACAATAGCACCTAATTTGAAAACCGGAATCAAGTCCACATTTATTTCCAAAACAATAAAGTTGGCAGCTACATTAAGATTTTCAGCCCAGGGGTCGTACCAGCTCAGTGTTGGAAACGACTTTAACTTAGGGTTCAGCTGTTTCTGAAACTGTAGAAGATTTGCCGCAGCTTCCTCCAGCGGGCTCAATATAAATTGCTTGAATCTTCCGCCACCTGTAGCATTACACTCGGCTTTTTTGGCTACAATTTTCTTTTTAACTTTAAATTTTAAGTCTCGCCAAACCTATAAATAAATTTTGTTATATTTTTATAATGCACTTTATATGATCATGCTTTCTTTACCTTCTGCCATCCATCTCACATTATTCTCGGTGGGCCAAGTGCATTTAATAAATTTGATATTTCTTCCCATTTTTTCCGTTTCTAAAAATTGTGTCGACAAAATCAGAGTCGTTTCAAGACAATATCGTCGTCACATTTTCTTACAGAATACCAAATACTTGTCGACAGTTATCAATTATTTTCGATAACTACAACAAAAAAAATCCCAAGACAACATTGTCTTGTGTCGATGACGACAACTAGAATAAGGGTGATATTTTATTTTTCATAATATTGTAATATGACCTATGGATACGTCTTATATAGCAAAAGATCGAAATTCTTAAGTATAACATATTTGCCGTATATAAATCAGTCCATTCCATATATGTCCATATATAAACTTCACTTTTCTCCCAACCATGGTGAAGGGTATATAAGATTCGGCATATCCGAATTTAGCCGCTCTTACTTGTTTTTTTCTAATTTTACAGGTATGTTTAATGGTCTAGACATTAGAGTATTGATGAAAAATAATGAATTTGATAATTCTTTGGATCAAAATAAATTAATTGCATGGAATGCAATGAAAGGCGTAACGAGAATGTTCTTGGTAAAAACGAGAAGCAGATAGTACATAAAGAGTTAAGCATCTCTTGCAAGCCTTTGAGAAACTTGGTGTGAATATGTCTTAAAAATTCATTTTCTCCATCACCATGTGGATTGGTTTGAAAACCAATTTTTTTTTTTATTAAATCTTCATTTACGTAACCGAGCCATTAGGGCCTTATGTGGTTAATTAAAGCTACTATCTAAATAACAAACTTCTAGATAAAAGTTGAGCTTAATAATTCAATAAATAAATATTCAGATAATAATATATACATATATGAGATCACATTTTTAAAAAATTATAAGATTAAAAATAAAAAAAAATAATTTTTTTTTTTAAATTTTAAAAAAATTTAAAATTATAAGATTAAAAATAAAAAAAATTAAAAATTTTATAAAGTAAAAAAAAAAAATCATAATGAATGCAAATAATAAATTAAATAACACAAATTAATAAATAAATAAATTTCAAACGCTTTTCCTCCCACATTTCGTACTTTAAAACAAATTGTATATATTAAAAAGCTTGCATGCAGTTTCGCAAATTCTTTTACCCTGGACTTGAAATCAAGTAATGAAAAATTAAATTTTCTTAAATCTCGTGGCAAGGCATTCCAAATTCTTGAAACCCGGAACTGAAACGATTTTACAAAAATATTCAAATGTCCAACAGGTGGAATTATCTGTGGATTTCTACTCGAACGAGTAAAATGAAATTTATCAACTAAATAAACAGGGCAACAATTAAAAATGGATTTATAAAAAAGCAATAATAGTCTAATGCTAAAAAAATTCTCAAAAGACGAACCCAGAAAATAGAGATACATGATCTCTCCTTTTCAATTTAAAAATTTAACGACTAAATTTGTTAAAAGCAAGGTGATATTTCCTCAGGGTCTTACACTCAGTACTCGAAAAAATTTCAATGCCATACAAAATATGGGACATCAAGACAGCTGAGGCGACAAGTCTTTTTACCGAACAAGGTAGATAAATATTCAATGAATATAACCTTTTTAAAAGAAAGGATACCCTAGAAGATACAAAATTAATATGTGGGGAAAAATTTAAATGATTATCCAAGATCAAACCTAAGCATTTCATTTTGTTAACAAAATCAACAGGAATGCCACCAATTGTAACACACATGTCATTCGTATTAAATCCAAACCCCATCAACTTTGTCTTAACAGGATTAACACAAAACCCATTATCAGATGCCCAACCCATAACCTCGCGGATTGTAAAATTGACACCCTCCTCCAACACATCCCCAAACTCAGAATAACAAATCCCTGCGGGACACCACTAGTGATTCGTCGAGTACCGGAAATAGAAGTACCAATAGATACATATTGGTACCTACCAAAGAGGTATGATTTGATTAGTTCAAAGGACCGAGAGGAAATTTTAACTCATTTAACAATTTAAATATTAATCTAGAGTGAATAACTTTATCAAAGGCTTTGGACAAATCCATCGAAAGTAATACCACATTCTTATGGTCATCCAAAAATTGTCTAATGTAATCAGTCAAAGCCACCAGTAATGTGGTTGTGCTATATCCACGTCAAAACCCTGATTGAGATGGATGAATAAGTGACATAAGATCAAGGTGCTCAATCATTTGTTCTTTCAGAATATGTTCGACCACTTTAGAAAGCACCGAAAGTACCGAGATAGGACGTAAACTATCAGACTAACTGGATTGGCCCTCCTTCATAATAGGAACAACTCTACACTCAGAAAAAAAAGTTAGTAGAAAAATTTGTAAACGGTTTTCAATCCCACTCTACTATTTTTGTACTTATTTTTAGTAAAATTATTATTTAGCAAATCTTTTTGCTATTTACATTTTACAAATTACAGAATTTTTACAGAATATTTACAAATTTTTGTTGCTAATTTCAGAAATCATTTTACAAATTTTTGAAAACCGATTTGCTAAAATTAGCAAAAAATATTACTAATTTGAAAAAAGTGGTTATTGAAGGAAATGTTATTTCTAATTAAAACTTACACCTACAAACTTAAATTTCCTTAAAATGTTACATATATTAAAAAAGGGATCGGAAGTGAAGATACCGGCTGATGTCTAAAAAGAGGACATCCACTTAAAATAGTAGCACTAAAAAGGTTTTTTAGTTCTAAAAATCCGCCCTAAAAACAATTAAAATTTAACCTTAAAAGTAAAAAAAAATTTACCAAAATATTTTTCAAAACAGAAATTACCAAATTAAAATAAAATGATTAATTCGTTTTTTAAAAAATATATTCAAATTTTTTGATGCTCGATAAGAAAAATAAATTCAAAGCTTTTTACTAATATTAATAAAATTTAGTAATTTTTTTGCTGATTTTAGCAAACAGATTTTAAATTCCTCTTTACAAAAAGTCTACTAAAATTAAGTAGCGGCTACTAATTTCATTGTACTACACGTCAGCAGACATGTGTTGCTAAGATAAGCAAAAAATACCGCTGGGCCCAAATTAGCAGAATTTCCCGTAATAACAGCAAAATTTTCAGTTGGCATTACAGACTTTTTTTGGTGAGTGTAGCTATTTTCCAATTACAGGGGAAATAAGACGTTGTAATAATAGAGTTAACGAGGTGAAGCAAATGCGAGGAGATAAGTGGGAAAATTATTTTCAGAAACCTTAAAGGAATGGAATCATGACCAACAGCATTAGACTTGATTCTGAGTAATTATTGAAGTAGCATGTGAAGGAGAAGCCACTATTAGAAGAACTATTCATATAATCACAATAAAAATTGCCCACTTATGTGGAGTCTTATACCGGAGGTAATGATTATAAGACAAATCTCTCAACGAAACATGATAACAAATTTCTCTGTCATTAAACGAATTATCCTTGACCAAACAAACCCTACGACGAACTATTGACACCAAAGAATGCAAGGCCTCAATATTCGACATGAGAATTTCGAGTTGCAAATTTACATCATCAGTCAAGTACATTTAAGTGAAATCACAGTTAAAGGCTGCAGCTTCCAAATCTTTCATTCTTAATGAATTATAATCCGGATACAATACAAAACGCTGTTTAGGAGGAGGATTCGGAACGTCCAACCCAAAGTAAATGTGTTACTTATAAGAAAAAAATCAATAAGAGATCTAGTAGCTAAATCCAAACGCTGACACATAGAACGTACCAAAATAGAATCATTTGGACAAAGAATATTAGTATTAAAATCGCCCATAATAATAACGTTAGGATACCTAACTAATAAATAACCTAAAGACTCCTCGAAAGTACCTAAATCACCATCAGGCAAGTAGCAAACACCAACCAACAACTTAATATGTCGCACAGCGATCTCTACAAACAAAGCTTCGGAAGTATCGCTGCCTTCAGACATAAAGACTATTCTGTATTTGATACTGTCCGGTAAAAACAAAGCCACACTACCACATCTTCTCTCTCCAGGCCTATCATTTCTACATATACTATAGCCAGGCATGTTAGTTACCTGAGACAAAATATAAGGTTTCAGCCAAGTCTCACTAAAACCAACAATATCTAAATGATTGACTTCCAGAATATGTCTAATCTCATGAATTTTAACATTAGTCGAAGATGCACAAAAACTTGTTACATTCCAATGGCCAACTTTTAAAAAACGTTGGAAGTTATTCAAACTGTTGCTAATAATAGAATCATACTGCACCTAAGTTTATAGCATTCATTATAATTTCCTTTAAACGGAAAAAATAAAAAAATAATAAAAAGCATAAAAAAGTTATATGAGAAAGAAATAACAAAACTAAAAAATTTAAAAATATAAACAATTGTAAATTTAACCCTTAGCAAAAAATGAGTAATTCAGTTGTAAATAAATGTTATTATGAAAATTATAAAAAAATAATAAAATAATAATAATAAATAACTTCGAAATAAAAGCAAAAAGTTACCAAATAGAAATCATAATTATACAAGTTACCAAATAGAAATCATAATTAAACAAAATCCATTAAAAAAAAAGAAAATGCGAAAAAAACAACAAAATTGGCAATACAGTGGCATGTAAGCAAATCAAATGTAAAATTAATTACAAAATATATATAGATGTAAAAATACTACACTTCAAACAACTCAGATAAATCGTGAACAAATGTAAACAAAAAAAAAATAAATAAAAAGCTCAATTTGAGCACTGCAAAAGTGAAACAATATAAAAAAAGATACACCTTATGAAAATCACAAAAAGGCAGATAAACAAGCAAACTGCCGGTTTAATAAATACATAGAGACACGCACTCCTAATACAGAAAAACAACGACCAGACAATTGAGAAATCATCAGAATCTGATGAGCAAGGTGAACGTTTTCACCAAATAGATTTAACCATGGAAACTAAATACAGAGGAAAGAAACTAGATTCTATGTTAGAAGATTTATGCTGGTGGTTAAAAAGAACCACCGGTGAAGAGGATACTGACGATGAACAAGAACCAAAAGCATACACAGATCTACAATCTACTGCTTCTGGAGCTTTTTCTACTTTAAACATGAAAATTTACAATGATAGCGATGATGATTTAGCGGATCCAAAAAGACGACAATATCATTAAGATAAATAAAATACCTTTCTGTTAATTTCTTCTTACGCACACATTTCATTTTCTCATTGTGGTATATTGTGTCTCATGTTTGTATTCTCATTTATGGTATGAAAATTGAAATTTAAACAACATGTTCTCGTGTGAAACATGAAATAACATATTTTGTTTTCATATACCACGAAATGAAAAAGTGAGTAAGACTGCTGCTAAAAATTTTCATGATATGTGTTTGCCGTAAAGCAAGGTTCATGAAAATAAAAAGACAAAATTTTCAAAGGGTGTGAGATAAAAGTTCTCAACTTTATTTTTATTAATTTATGTTACCTTTCGTACAAAAAATGAAGATACACGTAGTGCGAGGGGAAGGATGACTGGTAATGAAAAAGGTACCGTTACCGGTTGTACTAGTTACAGTTACAACACAGATGCTAACATATTAATTAACCCATTTGGGGTCAGAAGGTACCAAAGGGGTACCGTTAAATTAATAACCAAAATTAAGGTTTTTGGCTTAAACATTGCCGGCAATCTTGCAACAAAATCTTAAAAATAGGCTTAAAATTAAAAAATATAAAAAGAAACGTATAGTTCAAATGAGCTTTTAAATAATTCATTTATATTATATATATATATATATATATATATATATATATATATATATATATATATATATATATATATATATATTCATTGCCCATACTTTGAAGACATCTGTATATACAGCCAAAAAAGTCCTTATTATATGCGCTGTATCCAGTAAAATGTCTTCAGTGTAAACAGTAGAATAACGAAAAGTTTAAGGACAGTCTTCAAAGTAACGAAATGTCTTCATAGTAACTTGCGGAACGAAAAACCGTCCCCGCAACATGCGCCGTGCACATATATATATATATATATATATATATATATATATATATATATCCAGTTCTACTGATCAGGTCTACTGGGCCTCTTACTAAACATCCAGCTTGCTGGTCAGGTCCCTTGGACCTCCTAAAAAACATCCGGACTCGCGTCTTAGTCAAATTGTACAATTATTTGCTCTTTTGGAGAAAACAAGTGGCGATGCACGGGATCTCGTTACAAAAGCGCCGCTTACGAATCGGGGATTTGATATCGCTTGGAAAAGTTTGACCGATAAGTACGAAAATTTATGTCGATTGGTAAACCATCAACTCATTTTGCTTTTCGATCTCCCTTTTCTTGATAAGGAGACTGATGAGGGGTTGAAAATTTTACAGCGCGGTATAAATGGTTGTCTTTAGGCCCTGTCTACTTTGGACATTTCCGCGTCGGAGGAATTAAGTTCACATATTATCGTTTTTATGTGTATCCAACAGTCCGTTAGGGATAAAAAGGCTTTGTCACTCTGGAGAGATTTGGATCGCTTTCTAACGGAAAGGATCGACACTTTAGAGTGTTCTCGCGATCTTCGTGGCTCACACGTTTTATGTAGAAATCAGGTGCATTTTTTGCGCTCATGCCCTAGATTTAAAAGTTTATCTGAAGCGGATCGGTATTCAACAGTGAAAAAGATCCATTGCTGTGTAAATTGTCTTTCGAGGACACATGAGGCTAAGAATTGTAATAGCACCCATAGTTGTTCGAAATGTAATAAACGTCACCACACTTTATTGCATCGTGATTTTCCTTCTAATGAAAGTTCGAATAGAGGAAATACTTCGTCTGGTATAGCGGCGGGTTCAGGTACGGCTACTCGTCTTCCCAACCCTGCACATATTGATTCAAACATACAGTCCACTTCTAATGGTAGCAATCCACATTGCATACCACTAGACAAGTATTTCATACCTCTCAGAATAGGACCGTCCTATTGGGGACGGTTATGGTCAACGTAGTTCACCAGGGTATGACGTACCCTGCCCGCGCTCTTATTGACCCCTGCTCCGAGAGTACCTTTATTTCGGAACGCTTTAGAAATCGCTTGGGAATTTTGACGCATACTACTAATGCGCAAATATCTGGCGTGGAACAAGTATTGACTACGTCAAAGAAACTTTGCTCCATTACAATTGGCTCTCTTGGCGAAAACTTTAGCTCTTGTATTGGCTAATGTTTCAGGGAACATACCTTCTTTTTCATTGCCTTCTAATGTGAGGAAAATTTTGCCAAATCTTCGTTTGGCGGATTCTAATTATTGTGACAGCAGACCTGTTGATATTTTGCTTGGTGGTGAGATTTATCCTAGAATTTGTTTAAGAGAAACTCCTGTGGATGTTTTGGGTTCATTGCTAGCTTAAAACACAGTCTTTGGTTGGATTATCACTGGTCCAATTTTGCAACCTCAAGTTCATGTTTTTTTTACTTGTGTCGAATTTTCGGAGGAGGATTGTCTTAATAGAAATCTTCTTAGATTTTGAGAACTTGAGGAAACTCCTAAACGGAAAATCTTATCGACTTTTGATAAGATTTGTGAGGAAAATTATAGGAACACAACACGTCGGGGTTCTGATGGTCGCTACATTGTGACACTTCCTTTTAAGCCTGAATTTTCTCAGCAGGTGACTTTAGGTGTGTCTAGGTCAAACGTCCTGAAGCAATATCTTAGGACAGAATCCTCTCTTCTGCGAAGACCTGAACTTAAGGAAGTGTACGATGTCGTTAAGGAATATTTGCAACTGGACCACATGAAACTCGTGTTAAATCCTTCTTTCGCTACTACCTTTTCCTGCTATTTACATCATCCAGTAGTTAAACCTGAACGGAAAACTACCGAATTGCGTGTGGTTTTTAACGTTTCGAACAAAACGTCGAACGGAATTAGTCTAAATGACTGCCTTTATGTTGGTCCAACTTTGCAGGCTGATTTAGTTCTTTTAATTTTGCGTTGGCGACTTTTTAAATTTGTTTTTAATTGCGATATCAACGAATCTTGTTTAGAGATACTCCGACGAAGAACGTGAAAGATTATGAGCTACAAACGGTTACTTTTGGTGTTAATTGCGCTCCGTATCTTGCTATTCGCACATTGTTGCAGCTGGCGGATGATTCCCAGGCTGAGTACCCTGTGGCATCGCACATTTTACGAAGGTGCATGTACGTTGACGACGTTTTAACAGGGACTCACGACGTTTCTACTGCGCTAATTGCTCGTGATCAGCTTATATCAGCGTTGAAATCGGCAAAATTTGAACTTAGAAAGTGGACTTCTAACTATCGCACGATTTTAGAAGGCTTTCCACAGGAATATTTGGTCGACGCTAAGCTTTTGACTTTTGTTGAGTCAAGTAGTTCTAAAACTTTGGGCATTCAATGGAATGCTCAATTAGACTCATTTTACTTTAAGGTGAATACTATTTCACTGAAAGAGTCATACTAAACGTGAAGTTTTGTCTACTATTGCTAAATTGTTCGATCCTGTTGGTTGGCTGGGTCCAGTGGTGATTGTGGCGAAGATAATAATGCAGAGGGTGTGGCTGGATAATATCGGCTGGGACGATTCACTTCCCCGCTCCACGGAGGAAAATTGGCGAAAATTCGTAACTTCATATCACGAAGTCAATAATATTCGAATTCCTAGGTGCGTTCATTATACTCCTGAATCTTTCGTCGAATTACATGTTTTTTCTGATGCCTCGGAAAATGCATACGCAGGGGTGATATATATTCGCATCGTGTCCACCAGCGGTGAAATTCATACACATTTGTTGTCTTGCAAAACGAAAGTGGCCCCTATAAAATCAATTTCAATTCCCTGGCTTGAACTTTGCGGTGCAGTTTTGGCCTCTGAGCTTTTGAAGACTGTACTTAGCGAGATTGATATTCGACTTCACCAAATTTATTGTTGGACTGATTGTACGATAGTCCTTTCATGGTTGAAAAAAGACCCTTGTTCTTGGACCACATTTGTTGCCAATAGGGTCTGTCGCATTCAAGAAAATGTTGACCATCATAATTGGTATCACATTCGCTCTGAGGATAACCCTGCCGATTTGGGCAGCCGTGGCATTGCTCCATCGGAGCTGGCTGATAATTCACTTTGGTGGCATGGGCCACAGTGGCTTCAACGAGATAAATCCGAATGGTATTCTGCCGATCTCTCTCGCCTTGACACTGACATTGAATGTCGAGTGGTTCAAGTTTATGCTTCGTTTTTTACGGACACAAGCGGAGGGAATATTTATGAGGATATTCTTAAGGATTTTTCTCGTCTTGTAGAGCCCTTCGTGTAATATCGTATATTTTACGATTCTTTTATAATAGTCATCCAGCTCATAGAGCGGGTCGTCGTTTGTGTGTCAATAAAACTCTGGAGTTTTGAGTTAAAATGGACAGAATTGCATTTGGCTAGGGTGTCTCAAAAGCTTCACTTTTCGGATGAGTATAAATGCCTTTTGGACGGAGAACATTTGAATTCAAAGAGCACTCTTGTGTCTTTAAATCCTTTTCTTGACGACAATGGGATTTTGAGACTTAATGGTCGGTTAGTCAGATCACCTTCTCTCACCTATTCTGAGACTGATCCCATTATTTTACCATACTCTAGTAGATTTACGCTGCTTTTAACGGAGTTTGTTCATTTGATTTCGATCCGCGGTAGAAATCAATTGATGTTGCGAATACTTCGCATAGAATATTGGGTCCCCAGGCTAAAGTTTAAAATACGGGGAGTGCATTCTTGACAAGAAGCGTTCTTTCAGTCAGATTATGGCCGCTTTACCCCCTGAGAGAACTTCTCTTGATAGGCCTTTTACCACAACTGGTGTGGATTTCGCAGGGCCTTTGGAGATCAAGAGCTTTACTGGTAGGGCTTGCCGAATAACCAAGGGTTATGTGTGTATTTTTGTATGCTTTTCTACTTTTTTGTCGGCATTTCAACGATTTATTTCTCGTAGAGGCTGCCCGAACAATATCTTTTCTGATAATGGCACGAACTTCGTTGGTGCTTCACGTGAACTTGAGAGGGATTTTAGGACTTTTCTTAGAGAAAGTCAGGAATCAGTGTGTTCGACTTATGGCATTCAAGGACTTACTTGGCGCTTTATTCCCGCTTTGGAAAAGAAGCCCAGGCTTTTAAATATGCAATTGAGGAACTATCTACCCTTCTGGCGAGAATAGAAGCTTGTCTTAATTCGCGTCCGCTGTGTTCTATTACTGATAATCCCCAAGAACCTGTTGCTCTAACTCCTGGTCATTTCCTAATCGGTTTTCCTATTCTTGCTCCTCCTGAGCCAGCAATTCACGATTCTCCAATTAGTTTAGTTAATCGATTTCGAAAAATGAAAGCTTCTGTAATCGGTGGAAAGAGGAATACTTATTGAGCTTGCACAAACGATATAAGTGGATATACCCGGAACGCGAATTACAAGAAAATGATTTGGTTGTCATTCGACACGAACAGTTACCTCCAACTTCGTGGAGATTAGGCCGTGTCGTAAAATTATATCCGGGTAGTGACGGTCATGTTAGGGTCGTTGATGTACGTACTGCGAATGGAGTGGTAAGGCGACATATCGCAAAACTGGTCATTCTGACCAACTAATTAAAACTTTTCTTCTTATTTGCTAATCTATAACTTTCCCTAGCACTATGGACGCATTACCTTTTTTTGATGATGCTATTTTGGAGGACTTTGACGAAACAATGGAGATAGCTGCACCTGTTCCTGCCGCAGTCCCTTCGGCTGCACCCACTTCAACACCTGCCATAGTGGAAACTGCTGCTCCTGTTGTTGTACCTCCTCCAACGATTGCGCCCGAATCGGACGTAATACTACCACCATCGTCGGTTTCCGAATCTTTTTCGGAAGCTAATGAAACCGCAGGCTCGATTGTTGAACCCAACAAAAATATAGAAGTTCGGATGTGTAAAGTTTGCGACGTAAAACATCCTTTACGGGCATGTAAAACTTTTCTCAAATTCAGAGTGGAGAAAAAACTTCGACAGGTGCTTTTACACGGTTATTGTTGTCGTTGCTTGGCATTTTCACACGCTTCCAAAGATTGCTTGAGCAAGCTAAAATGCCGTCGGTGCAATGGAGATCACCACGTCCTTCTCCATGGTGATCGGCCCAATCTTTTGGTCACTAAGAGACATGCTCAGCAATCGGCACAGTATTCTAAAAGGCACTTAGCGAGGAAAACTACGTCCGCTAAATCTTCGGCGTTTACCGTAGCACAGGCTTGCCCCCTTCCAATTCGTTATGTTGTCACTTTTCGCCGACACTCATACTGAAGCTCCAAACGCCGAACCGTTTTATTCTGGTCCGAGCAGCTTTGGACTCTTGCTGTGGCATTAGTTACGTCTGTGAGTCATTAGTGCATCGACTTGGGCTTTCTGTATCCAGCATGGATTACAGTAAATACTGCCGTTTTACAGTCTGCTCGACTTATGATGCCTCGCAGACGATTACGGTCACAGCTAACGAAAATGAAGGGGGTAAACACTCCTTCGGACACAATTAAGGAAAATTTTGCTGGGTTTCAGCTGGCCGACCCCAATTTTAACCGTTCGGGTCGCGTCGTTTTGGTCTTAGGACCAGAGGTTACCCCTCAAGTCATGAAAGGAAAAATACATTCGAGCCCAGGGCTTCCATTAGCTCAGTATACTATTTTTGGCTGGGTTATTACTGGCCAATCCTCTCTATAGAGGAATGATAATTTTTAAATCAAACTGGCTCCTTTGAGACCATCCGGCTCCCTTGAGTCCATCCGGCAACCTTGTGTCCATCCGGTCCCCTTGGATCACCGATCTTAACCGATCAACCGACTTCCTTGAGTTCATCCCGGTCCCAGTGGATCACCCGTTTACTTTACCGGTCGTCATAAAACCAGTCTACACTGAATGGTCCCTTTGACCGATTAGGTTTAAGTGTTTTTTTAAAAAAAAAGAAAATTAAATCTGAACTAAATAATTTAAAATTTATTTACCTTTATAGTACTTAATAAGAATTTTTATGAATAATATTTTGTTGCAACATTTCTTAGGTTGCAAGGTGGCCGGCAATGTTTAAACGTAAACCTTACTTTTTGCTTAATTATATTTAATGTGCCCTTTTGGTACCCCTACCCCTTGTAGGGTTAACTATTCGGTAGAATCTTCTTTTTACTCCTCTCTTTTATAATATAGGTGGCAGTATTTATCTAGATTCTAACGAGTAAAACCGTTAACGGTCCTTTTAAGCATTGTTTGCTGCCTTTGCTATACTCTTTTTATGTATAAGCTTTCTAATTCGTTTCGACTGTCGTCACAGCATTACGTGCTAATTTTATTAAAAGGTAATTATTTATTAAATAAATTAAGATCCCTTGTCTCTTTAAAAGAAAAAAATCTGACCCTTCCTTGAGTTTAATAAATCGATTCCAAAAAATGAGAGCTCTTTCGCAGCATTTCTGCCGTCGGTCGAAAGAAGAATATTTAATGTCGTTGCACAAACGCTATAAATGGAAAAATCCAGAACGTGAACTTCAGGTAGACGATTTGGTTGTTACTCGGCACGAACAACTACCTCCAACTTCGTGGAGATTAGGCCGCGTCGTAAAACTCTATCCTGGTAGTGACGGTCACGTTCGGGTCGTGGACGTAAAAACAGCGAACGGGGTTGTAAGACGACACATCGCAAAACTGGTCATTCTGACCAACTCATAAACACACAATAGTTTTCGTCGCCGTTATTATTCGATGTTTCTTAGCATTATGGATGCATTACCAACGTTTTTTGATGATGCCATTCTTGAGGATTATGATGAAGCAATGGAAACTAGGCAATCTGAAGCTGCAGCACCACCTTTGGTAGCTCCAACAGCTTCGAAAGCTACAACTACCTCATCGCCTGCAATTGCACCCTCGCCTGCAATTACCACACCGCCTCCGTGGGTGAAGCCATTAACTCCTGTTGATGTACCTTCATCGACCGTTACAACATCCATTGCAACTCCAGTCGTCGCCGTGACTTTCGAATCTTTATCAGAGGCCATTAGACTATCAGGCTCGAAATCGCCGACAAAAACTTCAACCGTAGATCGCTCCTTCCTCCAGTGTCGGGTTTGTAACAACAAACATCCTTTGCGTTATTGTCCGCTATTTAAGAAAATGAAACACGAGCAGAAGCTTCGTATGGTGATCCTCCATAGATACTGCTCCGCTGCCTGGCTCACTCACACATATCCAGAGACTGTGTTAGCACTTTTCGGTGCAGTGTCTGTAAGGATGACCATAATACTATTTTGCATGCTCGGTCTCCTCCTCCTGTAGTCTCCAGCAAAACCAAAGTTGCTTCCAACAAAGCTCGCACTGGCCAAGCTTGCCCAAAAAATAAACAATCTGTCCGATTTCTATCACCAATAAAAAAATAAAACTCTTCACAAAACCCGTCAGACGTCGTCTGCTCCTCAAGCGTGTCCGTTGCCAATAAAACATGTGGTCACCTTTTCTCCCACTCTGGTAGCCAAATTATATCTACCGAAGACCACAGTCCCGATACGTGCAGCATTGGACCCTTGTAGCAAGGTTAGCTACATTTGCGAAACCATGGTCCATGGTCGGCTGCCCGTTACCAAAGTGGATAATGACAGCTATTGTCGCCTGAATGTTGGTTCTACGTACGATCCCAACCAGCAGATAAACTTCACTGCCAGAGTGTGGAAAATGAGGGGTATTAACACTCCTACGGAATCAGTCCCGGACACGATTAAGGATCAGTTTGGTGGGTACCTTCTGGCTGACCCTAATTTCAATCAAGCTGCACGGATTTTCTTAGTTTTGGGACCAGAAATAACGCCTCAGATCATGAAAAATAAAAGGACAAAATTTTCAAAGGGTGTGAGATAAAAGTTCTCAACTTTATTTTTATTAATTTATATTACCTTTCGTAAAAAAGCGAGAATACACGTAGTGCGAGGGAAAGTAGCCAAAACGATAATAATCTAACTAGTAAAAATCTAGCATAAAAAAGGATGACTGGCAATGAAAAAGGTTCCGTTACCGGTTCTACTAGTTATAATCTGTGTAAATACTGCGATCAGAATTGTAAAGGAAGGGAGTACAACACAGATGCTAACATATTAATTAACCCATTTGGGGTCAGAAGGTAAGAAAGGGGTACCGTTGAATTAATAACCAAAATTAAGGTTTTTGGCTTAAACAATATGCTTCGTGATACTTTTTTCATGATACACTTCGTGATACGCTTCGTGATACTTTTTTCATGATACACTTCGTGATACACACTTATTTTCATTTTTTTCAATTTTTTCTTCGTAGTTAAATTATGCATTTGTAAAATTTAATGTAAAACACAAAATTAAGGTCTAAATTAAAATAATTTAAAATTAATTTGTTTTTTAAATTGATATTTCTAAAACTAAATCATAGATATTCAATGTCAAATTTAATTAAACACCCGGAGAAAAGATTGGTTGGAATTCGATTAAGACCATTAAAATATATTTTTTAGGAAAAAATTTTATTTAGAATTACCTATAATGAATTAATAATGCTTAAATATTACATTAAGAAATAAAAAGAGGAAAAAGGAACTAAAAACTATCCTATTACACAACACATAGCCGACTACAGCTACACGACTACAGACTGTCACGTTTACATGGAAACGATTATTTTGTCACCAACACACGACTACTTTTGCGGCTGTAGTCAACTCAGGATAATTTCTATTTTTGTTGGTACAAAACAAAAATAGTGTTGATACATTCATTTATTTATATTTACTTTAATATAATGTATTATAAATAATTGTATTTAAAAGTAAGTTTTTATACGAGTACAATCATTCATGTTGTTCCATTTTAAAAAGTAAAAAACAATATAAGTGGCCCCACTGAAATAAAAATGCATTTGTATAAGAAACAGCTGTTCATATTTTACATTTGTTTGGTGGTTTCTTTAGTTGCTGTAGTGTAGCTGACTACACGACTACAATTGCAGCCAGCAGCTTGTGTAGTCAGGTAGTCGTGTAGCCGCAGTCGTCTACGTGTTTAATGTATTACACATTTGTTTCTCTAAATCAGTGATCCCCACACACATACATTCACATGTATGTTTGTTTTGAGCGTACCCAACATACCAAATGACTTGAGAAAAATATTATTATAAGCTTACAAACACAAACCTTAAGCTTGAAAAAGACTTGAGAATATATTGAAAAAGGCTATTGTAACAATTGTAGAAAAATCAAAACGGAACCCTCGTGAAAATATTATGTGTGTATGATTACTATAAGCTTATTCTTGCAATTGTAGAATAAGCTTACAATAATAATATATTATTAATAGTTAAAAAAGAGAAATCATAATTATTTTCTTAATTTATTTATTATTTTAATTTTAAAAATAAATAATAATAACTCACTTTAAATATAAAAGATAATAATTCATTTTAAATATAAAAGATAATAATTCATTTTAAATATAAATAATAATGATTAATTTTAACCATAAATAAAAAAAATAATTAAATTTAATATGCAATTGCACGTTCACTATATAAAATTTACAACTAAATATACACGCAAAACACGTTTGACAAATTTAAAGAAAAAGTAATGGCACGTGTTGTATGCATTATAAGCGTAGAACAAAGACAACAAGGCTAGAATGTATTGAAAAATATTTCTATTTCAATCGTCATATTGCGTTGTTGTTGTATGTTGTTCATAATCATACTTGGAAAGAAGTTATGTATAATAATCTTTTCTCTAGCATTGTTAAATACTGCTTGTGAATTCACATTTTATAAATATTATAATAAACGAAATTAAGAAAAGCTTAAAACACACTATTAAAATAAGCTTATTCTCAAGTTGTATTGCAGTTTGATTGCTATATGGTATATTGGGTAATTTATTTTTTCTCACTCTGCCAGGGTTGCCAAGACATATTTGTCGCTGTCCCCGAACAAATTCGAAAAACCCCACACAATCGTCATATAAAAATATCGTGTGATGTAAATATATTAAAAATAACATAATTTTATATTCAAATAAACACTTATTGTAAACTAAAAATAACATGAAAGTTCTATATACTTTTTTTATTACTTTAAAAATAAACAAAAATAAACCTGTTATGTAAGATTCTTGTCAAAATTATTTTTTTATAAAAAGATTTTTTAAAATTTAAAACTCAAGTAATGAGTTTTAATTATTTGGTAATTTGTCATACTCATAAGCCACAATGTCTTTCTTTCAATCTTTATCTTATTATAAGAATAAAGTTGATTTTAATAATTCCAGATCAAAGGACATAAATGAATTTGATTAATTAAATTTTAAATCAAAGAATCAAATCGATATTGATTTGATTCCCGTATCAAAAAATAATTATTTTAATTTTCTAATATGATTTGATTCGCGAATTAAAATATTTTTTTTTTAATCACGATTAATTTAATTTTAAAACCGAAAGGTTTCATGGAATTTTTATTAGACAGGCTCTTCGGGATGTCTTCCGGACCTGGCCTATTTTTATTATCGGAGTATTTTAATACTCCATTGGAGCAAAAATTTTGTCCGTTTTGCCCTATCTCGCTTAGTTTTCAAGATACCAGTCATTTTAAAAAATTACCATTTTACAAAATGGCGAATATCTAGAAAACTAAGCGCATTTGCAAGTCAATTTTAATGTTTTTTTATTTTTTTTTAATTCGCAAATCAAATAAATCTATTTTTAATTCGCGAATTAAAAAAAGAATTATGTTTGAAATGACTTGATTCAATTAAATCAAAAAAAATTCAAATGAAATTGGTTAATCAAATATGATTTTAAATCTGATTTATTTACAATTTGATTTGATTTACAAAAAAAAAATGTTTTTTCGCGAATTAATTAAATAAAGATTTATCTACATAACCTGCGCACATGAATGCTCAACTGAGTCTAAAAATACAAATTATCTTATCATGCTCTCTTCATTTGTGAGAGAGCATTCGCACGTGTGCGGCGTTTTGAGGATCTCGGCTCTAAATACACTAACAAATATACAGTTTACTTCATACATACATAATAGGTCTGTACGAGGTAATTTCGGGTAAAGTCTGGTAAAATGAGAGTAAGCAAAAAATTCTCTCACAAAATCATAAAAATGCCCAAAATACTGCGAACGCACAAAACCACATTTCATACCCAAAAATAAATTTCAAATTTATTCATATAAAAAAACAGCTTAATTTATAAATATATTTGAAATGGAATGGATGGAAATATGCGGCGTGCATATAAATAATTTTGTAGTAAGTGGCTTGACTACTGCTAGGGGTAAGTGGGGCAAAATACACTCCGTAACAAGTTTTTCAATATCATTACAGTAAACGAATGTGAAGGGTGGTTAAATTTTAAGGGCCGATGATGATTTTGAATAACACAAATTATTTAGGAAATTATTGTCATTTCTTTTTTTATGATAATATGGTGTGGTTGAATTATGTATGGAACAAAATATCGGCCAAATGGCCGCAGCGACCTCGGCGGCACACCTCCATCCGATAGTCCAAATTTTCGAAGACGCTGAGGCATAATTGAGGTTCTATGCCGTTAATGTGCCGAATTCTCTCATCCTTTAACTCTTAAATTGTTGCTGGCTTATCGACGTACACCTCTTCTTTTAAATAACTCCAAAGAAAGAAGTCCAACGGTGTCAAATCACATGATCTTGGCGGCCAATTGACATCGCCACCACGTGAAATAACACGGCCATTGAATTTGTCGCCCAAAAGAGCCATTGTTTCGTTAGCTGTGTGGCAAGTGGCAGCGTCCTGTTGAAACCACATATCGTCCAGGGTCTTATCCTCAATTTCTAGCCACAATAAGTTCGTTATTATCTCGCGATAGCTAACACCATTTAGGGTAAATGCTTGGCCGACCTCATGACACACTATCACGAACAACAGCAATGTTTTCCGCAGGACAAAATGGGCGAGCATGCACAGGTGTTTTCACAGACCCTGTTTGCTGATATTTGCCCACAATTCTCCCGATTGTGGACACATTTGGTCGATTATGCTGACCAAAAACAAATCACGAAGAGCACGAAATGCATTTTGATTTGAACGCCTATTTTAATAATAATTTTGAATAACTTTAACGCGTTGCTCGATTGTGTATCTTTCCATGGTTCAAATTGAGTTAGTCTGAAATTGAGAAATGTCAAATGAAATGCAGAAAAAAATTTAACGTTTAGGTGTGGTTCACATTCAACATCGGTTCTTAAAATTTAACCACCCTTAATGTTCTTCGTTGACAGCGAAATATTGTTGAAATATTTCTAGACGATTACGATAAGCAGTTATTCTTACACCAGGTTCTAGTAAATTGTTTTGTTTTAGTTTACGTGCATACTCTGAATCACGCTTCGACATATTCACGAGTTTTAGTACGTGTTTTAGTACAATAATTTCCTAGCTTTGTACTTAAAGTAAATTTTCTTAAAATACTAAAATGATTACCTGCACAGCGATCTACATATTTAGTGCTTGTGCAGTATCATAAACTAATTAACCCTGCTTAGATAACGTACGTCTGCGAGACGTACGTTCTATGCTAATGTTATGAAAGCTAAAATAACGTTATCTAAGCAGGGTTAAATGTCTATTAAAAAAAAGACTATTTTGGGAATTTTTAAGAGATAAGAAAAACCCATAGACATAAACTTAATGATCAACATTATGATTTAAAAAAAATTTTGATTTTTAGTGTTCAAGAGTGAACACGTTTAGTGTACGATGTATGTCATCTTTATTAAGATACATATATAACTTAAGCTATATATTGTAAAGCAAAATTACTTGTATTTTAAAATAAAATAAACCGTTGAACCGATTTCATTATTATTTTTTTTTTCTTTGTTATTTTGTAAAGATAAATATAATAACCTATATTTTTATAAAAATATAATTGTTTTAAATAGAAAAGTTGTTTTTGTAAAAAAAAAATCGTTTTTTCCCATTGAAAAAAACAATTTTTTTCCATAAAAATACAATTTTTTTAATAGAAACGTACTGAGAATAATAAAATGTACTTCGTAATATCATAAGGAAAATGTTTTACAATGAAGCCAACATAAAAAATGGTTTTTAGTCTCGAAAAAAGTAAAAACACCGTTTTGTCTATGACAACCTACAAAAAATAGCAAAATTTGTATAACAGCGCAACTAGCGTGAGTTTTAGGTAAAAATAAATATCGAAAATGGACTCATCGACCCCAGTAAGGTGCCACAACTTTCCAGGATAATAAAAGTAAATAAGCATTATTTTTTCAAATTATTGATGATTTTTTCACAAGCTTCAAAAGCGTGTAAAAAAATCTCGCACTAACTAAAAGAATCTTTGATTGTTTTGTTATGGAAAATGTCCACTTTCATTTGCTTTTGGTTTTATTCCATTCCAATTTGGAAAGTTCGGTTTTGTATCACCGTATAATAGAAGACAAATACACATTCGTTATCAAAAATATTAGGAATGTATCGTTTATCATTATTCCACGAAAATGTGATATCAATAACTTTAATTAAATAAAAACACAATATTTTTATTGTTTTACTTTACCTCTTTAAGATAATATAATGACAATTTATATAACACAAATTTAAAAAAATCTGCGTAAACAAGGCTCTTAACCACACAAAAAAACGGACTTATCCATCACATATAAAATATAAAGGTTTTATATAGTTCGTCTGCAAAGATTTGGTTTTAATTAAAAAATCTTTTTGTTAAACTTTTTTAAATACTCTTTTATCATTTAATTAATGGAACCACACAATCCATCATCCCTGATTATACCATTAAGTTTTTACTCAAGTTCCCCAAAATGGCTGTAAAAATAGTGAATTATTAAATTTACAAATTTTTAATACACAAATTTTAATTACCAAATAGCGTATAAACTTTTGGAAGTTTTATTTTTTATTTTGTTTAAAAAAGTTTAATTTTTTCCAGGCAATGTTAATTTCCGAAATTATATCATTTTATTTTTTTAAACTTATATCGAAAATGATACTGTATCATTTCTTGGTTGATTGGGTTGTTAGATATACCAGATAATACTGATTCGTAAAATAAACATAATTTTAAATATTGTATATATTATTCCATCTTTCTGTTTTAATAATACATTTTTAAATTTTATTAGCCTCGAGATCATAATTTAATGTTACTAACGAATAGTAAACACTAATTTTTTTATTAAATGGAAAAATTAGTGTTTACTGATAAAATTTAAAATACATAATTGATATTTATATAACCTTTTATGAATTTTTTTAAACATATCAAATCATTTGTCTCATAAATGGACAAGAAAATTCTGAAATTTTAATGGGCAAAAAAAAACACCCCCATTAAGCTATGATTTTGGAATGTTTAAGGGCTCTTTTATGAGTCTTTTCGGACTCCAAATGAACACTGAAAAGGATTTTTTAATCCATACTAAAGAAGTCATTGTCTAGCTTTAATTAAAAACCTTTTTTAGTAGGATAAGTCATTTTTTGTCAAAAAAGGCAACCATCATGAAGCTACTAGTTATATAATTACCTTAAAATCATCATCCTTTGTATCATCTTCAGAGCCCTCAGAATTTGATGCCTAAAATAATAGAAAAATGTATTAATAAATGTTTACCGATGACAGGATAGCATACATTTTGGTGTACCATTATTTTTGCAATTATTTTTTTCCTTCTTGTATTTATCTTTTTTTTTGCATTATCTGTTGCAAGTTCTTCAACATCACTATCATTTAAATAACTCTGATCGTTAATTTCATTATCAACTACATCTTCAAATTCTTTATTACAATTTCTTTTATTTTCCATTTTCACTATAATATCAGTTGATGATTTGTCTCTTTTAATTTCATTTACCATCGACTCCAATGGATCTTCGCTGCAATAATTTGGTTTTGTGTTATCGAAAAAATTTTTCAAACTTTCTGTTTCCTCAGTTTCGAGATTTTCTTCAAGTTTAATTTCTGATTCCATTATAAACATTGATTCCTTTAATTCATTCGCGAAGTGTTGTATATGCTCCTCTTCAAGATGTATGGAAAACTTTTTCAATTGATCACAGTCTGTATCACAAAACGCGCAGTGAAAAGTGTACATTTTCGTCTTTTTATTCACATTTTTTATGTGCATTAATATTTCGCCACATTTTTTAATATATGAGTCTTTATTAGCACCCATTTTAATTAAAACAAGATATTTTTACACTGGTCACAGGATATTCCTGTGACAGAGATTTTCAATTTTGTTTATAATTTAGAAGAAGTATGTTCAATGTGTGTTTATAATTTGGGTCGTATGTAAACTAAACTAGTTCATTTGGACAACTGAATTTGATTAACATGTTATCTCCTTCATCTTTTGATAAACAAGCAAAAAGGTGGCTTTGCATAATTTCCTATAGGGCCAATACTCGATAGCAGCATGTGGGGCAATCAAGTGATTGTACCATCAAGATTAAGTCCCATTTCACACAGAGCAACATTTGTCACGCAACTCTTGAGTTTGTGGGAGAGAGAGGAAAGAAGAGTGGTGGTTGGTACGGAGTTGCTTGTTCTCGGCTTATAGTATTCAAAAAACCGGCCTTTTGAAAAAACCGGTTTCGGTTTTCTTCGAAATATATAATTTTAAAAAAACCGGTTTCGGTTTCTGTTTTTGCAGAAAAAACCGGTCAACCGGTTTCTTCGGTTTTTTTTTTAGTTTGAATAAAAAGCTTATATAATTTGTTAATTGTTTTTATTACAAAAAAAAAAACAAATTTAATATATAAAGTAATAAAAATAAAAAAATACATTCTTTGAAAGAAAAATATATGTACATTTATATTCATTTAAATTTAATTTTTTTATTGTATTTCATTTCAACTAAAAATTAACTTAAAAACAATATTTTTTAATATAATATCTTAAAAATTAATATTATAATATCAAGTGAATAGAGATCATTAAGTTTGTAAATTGGTAACGTTAGTAATTTGAACGTTTAAAACGTATGGCATTAAATAAGTTTTTTTAATATTACATTTTAAATATGTAAGAAGAAAATCTATTTTCCAGTTCTAAAATAATATTTTAGAAATAATATGCAATTTAAATGTTTCGTTTTAAGATGATGAAACAAAAAGTTTTCTTTTGATAAAGCTAGAAGTGGAAAATACTCTTTCACTAATAGTAGATGTTGGACAAATAGTCAAAAGACAATTATATAAATTTTCCAACTTTTCAGTTCTTTTGTCGCATTTATCAAGATATATGAAATCATCATATACTGAATGATTCTGTAGTCTCTTTTTCAGGATTTTGAATACTGTTTATTGTGTTACTTAGATGAGAATTTGGAATATCCAAAGTTAAGTCTTCATCGGAATCTATCAGACTTACATCTAAATCTTCATAACCAAACAAACGATTATAAAAGTGTTCGGAAAAAATAAAAGAGACCAAGTAACCCAGCTGGTGATTTAATAAAAAACCGGTTAACCGAACAAAAAAGACCGGTTTTCGGTTTTCTTCGAATTTACAAAATATTAGAAACCGATCGGTTTTTAAAAATAAAGAAACCGGTTGACCGGTTTCGGTTTTTAAATACTCTATCTCGGCTACACGTTTTGTTTTTTAATTCTTCCTTTTTTTTCATTAATTTTAAACCAAATGTGGACGAAAGTTGCTGAAAAAAGTTTCTCTGTGTGAAATTAAAGGCAACTTTAAAAGAGAATTGACAAGAATCGTCGCGACAAAAGTTGCTCTGTGTGAAACGGGACTAAGGAATACAACACACCTGTAGGCAATTCCTGTAACTTTTTGCGAGAAGTTTTCGCATCGAAAAGTGTGAAACAAAAAATTCCACTGTTTCTCGATTTGTGAATAAAAAGTGTTTCTGTATTTCAATGCGAAAAGAGGCAACACTGTTTACGTTTATATTACGTTTTTGTTGGAATATTCCAAGGCATCTGTCAAATACTAGTAAAAAAATATAAACAAACAAAAAACCGCGAACATCAACTGCGAAATAAAATATATATTTTAAATAAAAAAAAAAGTTATATAATTAAAATAAAAAATTTAAAAAAATGTATGGTGTTGCATTGATAAGTGCTGAAATGTACGATCGTGGAAATCTACTCAGAATTCATCGCCGAAAATTAAGGGATTCAACTGACCCTTTTGATATTCCAAATGAACGATTTATGGAACTTTACCGATTCAGTACGTCCGCCGCACTCGATTTATTAATCGAAATGAGTCCGTATATGAAAAGTGGGGAAAGGAATACATTTGTTCCTCAACCGCTTATGATGTGTGCAGCCTTGCACTATTTTGCAACCGGCTCATTTATAGGGATATCGGTCAAGATTTTGCTGCTTCTATAAGGGATATGTAAGTGCGTCCATGAGATTGCAAATATTTTGGAAAGTAATCTCATGTCAAGATGGATAAAGTTTCCAATGCCTTCGGAATATGAGTCCATTAAACAAAGGTAAAATTTAAAATAAATAAAAAGGAATACTTGTTTTAATAATTTTCTGTCTAGATTTTATGAGGAGACTGGCTTTCCGGGAGTAATCGGTGCGATAGATTGCACTCATGTTCGGATAAGAAGACCTAAACCGGAGGTTGAAAGCTGCTATCTAAACCGAAAAGGATACCATTCCAAAAATGTTCAATTGGTATTCTTTAAAAAAAAATTCAGATTTTGAAACATTTATGTAGATTTAATAAATTTTTTTCATTTTATTTTTTAGATTTGCAATTTCGATTTAAAAATTCTTGGGGGATTTGCTAGATTTGGTGGATCTTCCCATGATGCATACAGCAAAGGCACGAGTCCAACAGAAGCAATCATTCTTGGTTGATAGATACACAGATATTTTTAATTTGTTTTTAATAGTTTTTTTCACTTCTGTTTTGTTTTAGGTGATTCCGGATATCCCTTACGTCCTTGGTTAATAACACCTTACCGGTCTTCAACAAACATAGATGAAAAACGATTTAATACAGTCCATGCCGAAACCCGAAATTGTATTGAACGTCTAATTGGAGTTTTAAAATCCGTTTTTAGATGCCTTCAAGTTGGGCTACATACCACACCCCAGATGGCAGGTACAATTATTAACGCCTGTACAATACTTCACAATTTTAGACTGGAACACGGGTTGTTACTCAGTGATGATATCATGGCGGATGAAGAAAGTATCAACACGGAAAATAACGACGATGTGGAACCTGCTGAACCATTTCGTGAAGCCACTCGTCTATGCAACCGTTTAAAAGAAATGATTTGTCGACAAAACTAAATAATACCTCACGATTTTTGCAGCTTTCTGTTCCGCGAAAAATTTTGCACTCTTTCTGCCCTTTTTTATTTAATGTGAAAAGAACGTAAGGTAAAAAATAAAAAAATAATTTTGATGATTATCACTAAAAATGTAAATGAAACATGTTTTAAATTCTTGAAATTCAATTTTTATTACTTATATTTAAGAAAACGATACAAAACAACATTTTTACTATTTATTAAATATATACAATTAAAAAAAAAACAAAAAAAATATATATTATTTCAAATATATATATATATATATATATATATATATATATATATATATATATATATATATATATATATATATATATATATATATAAGGTAATGGAGTAAACAATAAAATAAATACTAATTAAAAATTTGATATAGATACGTTTACGTTTGGATAACTTGAGCTACTGTATAAAATATTATACTTAAGTACTATATATAATATTATACTACTGGCGTTAACCAGAAAAACAGTCTTTTAAGTATTGAATACCAATTAAAAAAAAAACAGTTTCATGGTAAATAACATTTAAGAGTTGGACTGTTATGTAAAATGTAAAAAAAATAAACTACGCAAATGGTCTGAAAATATGATTTGCCAATATATAACACACATCCTATAAGTATAGGATTTTAAAATCACCCAGTTTCCACTTTTAAATAAAGCCCTTTAAAAATTGTATACTAATTGGAAGATATGGGAGAATGAGTATATCGATGGTTTAATATAAAAAGGCCTTAACTCGATTTTTTGTTACTTGACAGGAGAAGGAAAAAACTTAATAAAATACGTAAAATTTTAGATACAAAAAAAGTTTAAATGCAATTTTTAATAAAAAGAGGAAATTGGAAATTGCATTAAAACTTTTTTTTTGTATATAAAATTTTACGGATTTTATTAAGTTTTTCCTTCTCCTATCAAGTAACAAAAAATCGAGTTAGGGCCTTTTTATATTAAGCCATCGATATATATATGACTTTAAATTATGTTGTTATCAAATATGTATTTCCTGATATTACAATTGCATTAAGTGACTTAATCTTTGTTTTGGTATCAAACAAAATTTTAGAGAAACAAAAAAAATTCAGTTTTCGTTTCATACCAATAGCTTTTTATAGTTGGGCCTTAAGGCTGATTCGCACGTTAACCATCCCCGACCATTCATATATTTTATACTGGGGATATTATTGTAAAATTTTTGTAAATACTTTCTTAAAAATTAATTTTTTTGTCCTTAGACTGGAAATAATAAACAGATATGATCAACGTGTGTGGGCTATACACGTAGTATTCATATTTAAGAAATATAAAAGTAAAAAGTTTTCTGTGTCTCTAATTAAAAACAAGGTATAGGAATTTTAGGCACGTTAATTACCTTATTTCTTTAAAATAAATTGTTTTAAAAATTCATAGTACGTATTGAAAAGAAATGTCTGTCAATGAAAGATAAATATAGATACTAATGCCGTTTTCTTTTCTCAAAAAAATTTTGCACTTTTTCTGCCCTTTTTTACAAAATCTCTTTTTGAACATAATAATAAAAGGTAATATAATATAAATTTGGTATCAAAGTAAAGGTATTTTATTGATCTACTTGAATATGTTTAAAGTTCGTGGAAACAGCTTCTAATTATTTTATAAAAAATCAAAATTTTGAAAAATTACACATCAATTAAGACATACTTGGATATGTTGTATACACAGTTTGATAGATCTATAAAATACTTTTAATTTGATCGCTAATTTGTATATATTTACTTTTTATTAATATGTATAAAAAGACATTTTGCAAAACAGAGCAGAACAAATGCAAAATTTTTTCCAGAAAAGAAAACGACATAAGCTAAAACAATTTAAAGGAAATTATAATACACAATTAGAAGACATACATTCTTCAATACGTACTATGACATTTTTTTAACAAATTTAATTTTAAATTGCAAATAACGTTCCTTAAAACCCTTTACATTTAACGCCTTCAGACCACGTGTAGGTAAAATGCTCATGTAATTCGTTTTAAGATTTCTTCAATTCCACAAATCTTTTGCAATATTAATTCATTTTGAACTCGCAACTTCTCGATTTCATTTATTAGAACAGACTGCATTTTTCTGGCCTCATTCAATGCTTCGCTGTATTTAGAGGCAGTGGTTGTTGATGATGTGTTGGAAGTTTTTATACCTTTTCTGATTTCATTTTGTTTGTTGCTGATGGTTTTATTTTATTGTTATCATAATCTTCTTCTAAAAATTCAACCGAACACATAGAAACCTATAAAAAAGATGAGCAATTAATAAAATTATAATACAAATATTAAAATAGGCTTACATCAGATAATTCTTGAATAACAATAGATTCATGCACCCCAGATTCTGGGGTACATGAATTACCATCAACAGCATCAACGGTAATAATTTGAAGTATTTGTTCCTCTAGTGGAGTTAAGTCACGAGGCACTTCCATGTAACTGCCACCAAATCGACCCAACACTAAAAAAAGAACAATTAATAACGTATTCAACTTGTGTGAAACAAACTTACCTCTTTCCACTGCTCCACCGATTTGGCGCTTCCGCCCATGGCGTTTAATTTTTGAGATAGAAATTCCCACTGCTCTTTGCAGTGGATATTACTGTTTTTACCACCAAATTGCCCTCTGGCAAATTCCAAATTGGAGCACATGTGGTCTACTAATTTTACCTTTTGCTCCTTAGAAATTCGTTCCGTTTTCTAAAAAAATAAATAAATTAAAAAATATTTAATAGAAATACCTTTTTTGTCTTACTTACCTTCTTAATCTCCATTTTATTTAACAATTGTTTTAATGTTTTGGTTTTAATATATTCTACGCAATGACTAGTTCATTTAAACAATTTACTGAATTGACCTATATCAAGTAGTTCATCGTTCCTTGAAACAAGTATATTTTAGAGACACCTACCTAATTCCTCTCCGAACGCTCCCAGATATTAGATTTTAGAAAAAATGTCCGCGAAAAGACCCATGCCGAGAGTCACTTCGGTACAAAGTTAGAAAATGGACTTGGCTATATCTTCGTCATTTATGATCAGAATGGAGCAATATATACATCATAGGAAAGATAATAAAAACATCTTTCGACTTTTTTCTTTTTTAACCCATTACAGTCCGGTGAGGGAACTTTTATTTTTCTGTTTAGTTATTAAAAAGGGATTTCGCAAGGGGAAAATTCAAGACTTTGGGCTTTATTTAGTTCTAGCTAAAAATTTCATTTATTGGGAAATAACATTTAAGAACTTCTAAAGATTGCAAATTTCTTCGGTAAAGGGTTAACAAATAAAAATATCTAAAAGATTTTCAAACTAATTATATTAATTAATTTTCAAACTACTTTTTTGTTGATGTACATGTTGTTTCAATCCGACCATCAATGACGAAGATAACCAAGTCCATTTTTGAACTGTGCTCCGAAATAAATGCCGATATACATCTTCTCCGAAAAAATTAAAACCCATGGACTCAATCGGTGACATGATCTTAAATTCTACATGAAACAATTTTATTTTTAATAAGATGTAGTTTTTCACATCAACATGAACGATAATGGCAAATTCAACTAAAATACCGAAAATTCGCACCGTTTCAAATTGTGAGTAAATTTGACAGTTGAAATGAAAAACTTTTCGCCTTAAATGTTTACAGAAACACTTTTTCTCACATTTTTCCAATAATGGTGGAAAAAAACCTTACGTGACAGAAAGTTTTCACAAAAAAAAGTTATAGAAACGATCGTGTGAGAAATATGACATTTTGTGTCAATTCATATCATTTTTGTTTCAATCCATGCGTTTTATGCGAAAACTTTCTCGATTCGAAAGTTACAGGAATTGCCTACTGTATTTTGGTACAATTTTCATTTACTTAAAGTTGCGTTTACATCTGCACAAAAATCTCACAAGGCCCAAATCTCATAAAAATCTCTAGATTCCCTAAACAAATGGAAATCTCGTAAATGGACGAAATTTTTGGATACATGAACAAGTCAGGCAGATTTAATTCATTTATTTTAAAATATATTCTATAAGAGTTAATTTAATTTTATCTTGTTTTGTAATATTTGCTAAGAATAAATTTGCATTTGGTTTTGAATAAGAACATTAGGTATTCTAATTCAGATTTTGTTGTCTTAACACTAGATGCATAATACATTAATAAAAATCTTCTTTTTTTTGAAATATTCATATTTCTGATTACTTTTATTTATTTTCGCAGTTTCCGCCATTTTTTTTATAAAATTGTTGTTTACATAAATTAAAGTTAATCACCATAAATCATAAGTCAAACCGAAATCTCGAAATTACAAGATTTCGGAGGAGATTTTAAGCGATATCTCGTGATTAATGTCAAGTGTAAACGCAACTTAAGTCGCGTTTACATCTGTACTCAAATCTCGTAAAAATAAGATTTCGGCGCAAATCTTATACAAATATAGAGATTTCCCATACAAATGGAAATCTCTTCAATGGAAGAGATTATTGGAAAATCTAATGAAAATCCCACTAATCAACACTGCGTTTGGGACAATCTGGCATGTTTTTTTGTTTGTGACACTATTTGACGTTTCAAGCGCCATTTTTAGAAAAGAACAAAACGAAAACACGTAAAAAAATAATTAAACTTTATTTTTATTAAAACTTTTTTTACTACACTTACAAATAAACATGAACAATAAGTACGAATGTTTAGGAAAATACCAGGCTTAAAGCCAGTGTTAATTCATTTATTTTAGAATGTATTATTTGTGATAATTTATAAATATCTATATTCTGACAATGACTATAAAGTATAAAAAGCAATTGCAACTCCTTTTTTAAAATGGAATACAATTTCTATAATATGTATCAGAATTCCAAATTTTGTCAATTTTTAGCAGAGCAGTTGAAATGTTTGGCGAGACATTCTAAAACTTTCAATAAACAGCTACTCTGAGATTAGAGGAACGTCTTTCTCTCAAAAACAACCATGACGAATCTATACTACATAATTTGTAATGAAAAATGAAAAATGGAAACATATCATTTTTTGTACTTACGTGCACCCATTCCATCCTGTTTTGTAATATTTGCGAATAATAAATTTGCATTTGTTTTTTGCCCAGGTATTCTTTTTCAAATTGTGTGGTATTAACACTACACACTTTCCAATTGTATTTCAGAAACAATCAATTGTATTTCAAAATTGTCAATTGTATTTCAGAAATAGTAAATTGTATTTCAGAACAGTCAATTGTATTTCAGAAATAGTCAATTTTATTTCATAGCTTTCTGCAACTACTATCGTTGGTTCATAAAGAACTTCGCTGAAATTGCAAGCTGTCTTAACAATTTATTGAAAAAGGGTACAAAGTTCGAATGGACTGAAAATGGCACTGGCATTTGAAAGTCTCAAAAATAGCTTTATGTGCCCACCAATATTGCGATATTCCCATTTTGATGAAACGTTCGTATTGAAAACGAACACATGAAATTCAGAGCAGTATTATCTCAAGGTCCAATAGATGAAGTGTAATGTTGCAAGGCTGCATGCTGCAGAGAATTCAGCTATCGCATATCGTTTTGGGGTGGGTACGGCTAAACTCTTTACCTTGAAACAGAACTCTTGCATGCGATTAAATTTTGTTAGGCCTCTCTTTTTTTATGACCAGATGTTATGGCCTGTACCTCGTTTCTGTATTTCTCGCATCGATAAAGTTTTCGCAAAAAACATGTAAAATGCAACTTTGTTCTGTTTTCTATAGGGTGAGTCACAGGTAATTAAATATATATTAATCTAAAGAAGACAATAAGGCGCTGTATTCCTGTTATTTCTCTATCTAATAAGAAATTTTACGTATTTGAAAAAAAATTCCAGTGAAATTTTATTATGTATTAAGTCACCTTGTATAAAATAGGGTGACTATAAATTTCTCGATGCGAAAACTTCTTGCATCAGAACTCTTCCAAGAAAATAACATTAGCAAAAGACATTTTTTCACAAATTTCCGATACGCACACATCAGCGTCAACAAGCGAACTGAATTTTTATATGTGTGGCGGACACGCTATTAGACGAGTATGTTGGTATGCGGCGGACATCTGAAAATCAAAAATTTTTGAAAACAAGCATACATGTCTGACGTACTCGACATACATGCTATTAGATAGTGAGTTTTGGTATGCCATCGTACTTGTCTGCAGACAAGTATGCGTGTCTAATAGCCCTTTTACATTTAATACTCACAACACTCCACGGTCACGAAAGATCTTTCGACGTCGACGTTATAAGCAGAGTCTTACAATGCGGTCTTATATTACTGTTAGCACTTACTAATAACGGTTATGTCCCTTATCGATTGAAAACTTAATTTATAAAATTTTTTACAAATCAATTTTTATATATTGACTTTTTCATTATCCAAAAATCAGAATCGCCCAAATTGGACTCAACTCCTTTAAAATTTTGATTAAGGATTATTTTAGCTTCATTAAAAATTCATTGTATAGGAAAACGTAGTTATTCAATAAGCGAACATTTTCCTATTATTTTTTTGTTATATCTAAATTTAATTCATTACTTTTACGCAGAATATTATGTTTATCAAACAAGAAATAAAAAAGAATCTAGCACGTATTCAAAAAAAAATTTTTGTAAATGGCCCAAGGTGCCAAGTCACCTGGTAGCACGTTTACTGTGTTTAGGGATTTTTTTTAAAAAAACACGCTACAGCCGCTGCACAATTTTTCACAACTGCCTGTAAAATTCCATATTATACAGAATATTGCATGTAAATTTAGATGAAGTTTCCATCACCGATTTTCCCATAAAATTTGACACCCAACAAAACATCTTATAAAATATACGAATTTTATTTTTTTGAAAATCTGGCCAAAATACCCCTAGGATATATAAACAAGTAAAAAAGGGCAAAATTCGGCTGTGCCAAATCTTTGAATACCCTCCACCAATATCCTAAAAAGATGTTCACTACTGTTTTTGATACAAATAATATAAAAAACTTTTGAAGTAAAATTGTGTAGATAAAAAATTTTTTGAGGTGAAAAACTTTTTTAGAGGTGAAAAGAACTTTTTTGGTGGAAAAAAAATTTAGAGGTGAAAAATTTTTTGTCGTGAAAAAATGTTTGAGGTCAATACAAAATATTTACTGCTAAGCGACTGGTGAAAAAACGTGAGAAAATATGTTATGTACCAGTCGCTACTATGAAATTGTACTAAATTTGTATAGCCGGCCACTCACGTACAGTTTTAACTGTCAGTTTCAACTGTTCAGTTAAAACTGTACGTATGTGGGTAATAACTGACAGTTCAACTCAACTGTTCAGTTTAACTAAGAAATTTAAAATTTTTATATTTTTAACTGACAGATTAAACTGAAGTGAACGTGTGTGGGGGTTCAACTGTACCGTTTTCAGTTCAGTTTGTGTCGAGCGAGAGTGCGTATCATGTCCAGAACCAAGTGATAGTTGATTTTATTGCAATATATAGATCTGAACCTTGGCTATGTCAAGTTAAATCTAGCGAGTACCACGATCGCGCCAAAAAAGGTGCTACCTACAACAAGCTGGCGAAGAAGTTACAAGAAGTAGAACCTGACGCGGAAAAGAAATCTGTTTTGGCAAAAATAAGCAGCTTAAGATCCGCTTTTCGTTTATTTATTTTTTTGTAAAATTACAAAAAGTACACCGAGAGCGGCCAAACCGTCCTTTTCGTTCGAATCCATGTTAAAAACTGAAGTATTGAACTGCACGTGTGTGTACGCCTCAGTTCACAGTTAAGCCTGTCAGTTATAACTGAGAGAATACTCTTTCTGATGCGCCACGTATTGATAAATAGTTGCAACGAATGTTCTTTCTTTAAAAAATGTAAGTGTGTTTGTCTAATGGAGAGAATACAGCAAAGAAATTAATTTGTTGAAGAAAGAACATGAGTTGTAACTATTTGTCAATAGATGGCCCATCAGAAGGTGCATTCTCTCCATTAGGCATATTTTGCTGCAAAGCTTGTCTCCATAGCGGCACTAAAGCAATTATGTATTTTGCTCTTTCCTTACATATAATTGCCTTTGGTAACATAACAAAAAATACATTTTATGGAATGAAACGAAAAACCAACAAAGCTTAACAGAAAAACCCAATCTGGTTTATTATATCTCCTATAGTAGCCAAAGAATTGGAGTTATTTGAATGGAAAATCCTAAGAAAATGCATCGGAAAAAATTATGAAAATTTCATAAAACGATTTTCAAATAGTTACGTCTATGAAAATGCCGATGTTCTACCCTTCTGTAGGTACGCCATGTCGTTGCAAGCCAGATTTGTTGAGAAACTTGCGCTACACGATGATATGCTTGTCAGCCAAATATACGAAAGCGAGAAAAGCGCCATCTGGGCTGGATCTACATATATTTCTCCCGTCGGTATAATCAATGGACGTATTGACGACGATTCAGCTCCTCTGGACCTTATCTTATTCTATATGAGCCCAGCCTCCGGCAATCATAGGGGCTGAAGATGATATACGTATATACTAAGTTTTGCAGGAACCGTAATATGAATATGTTTTGTCAATTTATTAACAGAACTTTTGTTATTTAGTTTAAGTAATGTTATATATTTAGTTTTAGTAATGTTAATTACAGACGTCTGCTCTGTTAGCGACTTTAAAGGCCGAAAGCAAGCCTTGTCAAACTTTTATTTTTGTACTTTTTTTTACATATTCTATCTCACTTTAGCAATGTTGCTTTTTACGTTAACTAAGTTATTAGAGAAAGAAACATATAGCTCTAAGAATGTTATTATTCTCATAGTATGTAAGGCAATCAATGTAATCACAAAAGCAGAAGACTTAATAAAATTTTTACTTAACAGAAAAAAAAAAAATACATACAGAAAAATTGTATCAATTTGTATGGAAAATTTAGAGGTACCTTCACATTTTCACTCATAACTTTTGAACCGCTAGACCGATTTTGTTCATTTTCAATACCAAACTGCTCGGGAGGATGTTAAATAATCTGGGTAAAAGTAATAGGCATCCTCGCTTGCGTCTTCGCGTCGTGATCTTTATGGGGTCTTAAACCTATATTTCGACATGTTACAAACGGAATGACAAACTGATATATACCCTCACCACATATGGTGGAGGGTATAAAAAATCCTGGTTTAAAATTTTATAAAATAAAAGAAAAGCAAATAATCTATTTAATAACCTTTTTAAGAGGGGTATAATAAAACTAATTTTAAACATTAAAAGTTGATTTCAAATCTCGATATTGTTTGACTGTACTTTTTAGTCAAATATTTAAAATTATAACTTATTTACTCTTGAACACTTTACTCAATAGAGCCCTTTGGCTTACTTAGTTGACAATCACATAAATAATAAACGATGCGTGATTCTATTCTACTTTAATGCCCTTTCGCAATCAAAATGTATGGCGGTTTTTTTCTATTTATCTTTAAATACAACAAAAAAAAACCTAAATAAAAAAATAGGCATACAAAAAAATATACCATTATAACTTGAAATCTATCACCCCTTCACCACCACATTAAGATGAAAGAACCAAAAACAAAAAAAATCATTGTTACTCTAACAACCGATGATCAAATGAGAGTAACACTAAACTAACTAGCGCCCTTCTTCGTTATTCTAACAGTCAACCCAAAAGAAATATATGTTGACTAAAAATATTAGGTCTGTACGAGGTAATTTTGGGTAAAGTCTGGTAAAATGAGAGTAAGCAAAAAATTCTCTCACAAAACCATAAAAATGCCCAAAATACTGCGAACGCACAAAACCACATTTCATACCCAAAAATAAACGTCAAATTTATTCATATTAAAAAACAGCTTAATTAATAAATATATTTTAAATGGCAAATATCTATTTACATTTTCAAATGTATTTTGCATTATTAAGAAGGAAAAGTTCTTTATAGTAAATTTTTATTTAACTTCAATTTTTTTCAAGAATGCAAAACAGCTAATTTATTAGCAACAGCTGATGATTTGACAATTTTACCATTTTACCCAACAAAAAGTACGGGTAAGTTCTGGTAAAATGAGAAACATTTACCCAATTTTTGTTACAAGAAACGCTTTCTGGTAAGATTGGGTTCCCGCGGTAACGTACGTCGAACAGACCTATTGTCTATGCATAAGTAATTTGTGTAGTTTTTTATGAATACTAACTTCCTTCTTTTTCTTCATTTTATTCACTTAACTAACTGCCCTTTTATTGTGCAAACTTAATGTTAGGGTGACCCTTATACAATTTTTTCTCTTCCTTTTCTAAAAAACAAAGAAATATGTTTACTCCATTACAGAAGATTTACCCATATCCTATGGGAGTAGATCCCTTAATAAACACGAATGGAATAAACCTGTAATTGAAAATAAATTGCTATGTATTTATTGGGACATAAAATTTTTTAGACCATATATATGTATATATGGAAGAAAATTCACTGTCGTAACAGAGCATAGACCTACCTCTAATATCCTTATTTTCTCATAAGAACTCAAACTCGAATCGATACCGTATATAAGAAAGGATATGTATATAAATATATATATATATATATTCATTGCCCATACTTTGAGGACATCTGTATATACAGCCAAAAAAGTCCCTTTAATATGCGCTGTATCCAGTAAAATGTCTTCAGTGGAATAACGAAAAGTTATCTTCCACACCATATAAAACATTTATTTCGTTATTATTTAAAAGTGCTTTCCCAAAAGATCGAATCCTATATTCTTTAAAACTGGACATTTTCCTAGGAAGTGTTGCATATTTTCCTCTTAATTAAGGTTACACAATGTACATATATTGTTTGAGTTGTTTCTATTGAAACTATTATTTAGTGCAATAAGGCCACACGTAGCTTTGATTATCACATTATCTTGTATCTTGTATAATTTACTTTAAAATATTTGTGACCAATGTTGTGATCAAACAATTTATATACTCTCCACATAATTTGATAGTTGTTATTCTTAATTTGACTTAAGAGGTTTGTAAAGTTAGTATAACAAATATTGCTACTTAAGTTTGCCATATTCCACTTTAGCCCATAATGTCTTCCTAATTCAGTTCTTTTTGTATTCAAAAAGCGCTTTATGTAAGTATCGTACATGCAAGTCAAGCGTATATAAATGACCACTATAGAGACCTGTTTCCAGCAGTATACAATAAATGGCTATAAAGTCTGGTAGCTTAAAGATTTTTTTAATAAAGAACACCTGTAACTTGTCTACCTCTTTAAAAAGCGAGCAACCCCATACTTGAGCAGCATAGCTTTGAATGGCCCTACATACAGCTTGGTACAATTTCCATTTTCATTCCAGATATATTATTTTTACAGAAAAAATCATTCCATGTTGCCATTATGCTGTTTTTTGCAGAGTTATTTCTTATCTGAAAATGTTTTTTAAAACTCAACTTTGGTGTTAGTAATACTCCTAGATAGCAACTCAGTTTTATTTCATTTCCTTTATAAGTCCATTTCTTTGTTCTGGACAACTTTCCTCCTTTTCTGAACATGAGATGAGATTTACTTCCATGTTCCAGGTTTCATGGGAAAAAGTTTCTCCTCTACACACTACTGATTTTGAATTATCATATAAATTCACAATAAAATTAACGAGCTTAGAAGATATTCTAATATTACGTAACTTATTCATTAATAGCTTCCTTGGGACTTTGTCGAGCGCAGCTTTAAAATCTACGAAGAAAGCATATACTTTTTTCTTGTCTTGTAGTTTTAAATGTATTTTTGGTATTCTGTCAATATGTTGTTCACTTCTACTAATGCCGATAGTCTTTCATTTAAGAAACCCATCATGATTTTTGCAGCATAGTTCATGAATGCAGGGACCCGATATTAATATTTTTAAAACGTTTTATTATGTTTTTTCATCAATAAAAAACAAACATTGGTGTTCAAAATAATTTATTTTTCAATATGGATTTTTTATTTTAATAAAAATTCAAAATGTTTCTTTTTGTTTTCGAAAACAAAAATTTAAAAGTCTTTTCTGATATTAAGGTGTGTTCGACGTACGTTACCGCGGGTAAATGGGTAAATGGGAGCGTTCATGAGAGAGTAATTGTGTTTCTCTTTTTACCAGAACTTACCCGTACTTTTTGTTTGGGTAAGATGTCAAAATTGTCAAATCATCAGCTGCTGCTAATAAATTAACTGTTTTGCATTTTTGAAAAAAAAATTAAAGTTAAATAAAAGTTTACCATAAACAACTTTTCCTTCTTAATAATGAAAAATGCATTTGAAAATGTAAATAGATATTTGCCATTTCAAATATATTTATTATTTAAGCTGTTTTTTAATATGAATAAATTTGACGTTTATTTTTGGGTATGAAATGTGGTTTTGTGCGTTCGCAGTATTTTAAGAATTTTTATGGTTTTGTGAGAGAATTTTTTGCTTACTCTCATTTTACCAGACTTTATCCAAAATTACCTCATACAGACCTATTGCCAACAGTGATTGTAAGATTTCCTTTGTCACTTGTTGTCAAACGATTCAAAATAATGAGTCCATTGTTAATACAAAATTCAAAATATTGACGCCCATTAGCATTTATTTTTTTATCTTTCGAATGTCTGATTTAAAATCATTGATTGAGACGTGTAATATTCTTCAATATTTTGTTGCAATTCTCCAACTCTAACATTTAAATCGCCTATTACTATTGGCATTTCCATATCATTATCCGTAAAAAACTACTTAACTTCCTCAAAATCATTTTTCCCAGTTGCTTCCTCTTATATAAAGCGGTATAATATTGAGTACATTATTATAAAACTTTAAATCAATAACGTCTATATTCGCAGTTTTCTTAAAGTAATGCTTTATGCCTACCTTTATTAAATCTTTCTTGATGCCATACAAACATCCACCACTTGCTAGACCGCGTTAATTCTAGTTGCAGCTTTCAAGTACACGGTAATCCTTAAAAAAAATTTTCAAACTGCAAGAAGTTTTTTTTTATATACATATATGTGTTTCCAGCAGTATACAAACATCAAAGCCCTTAATATATTTAAAGAATCTTTGGAAAAATACTTTGTTTTCTTAATTCAATACGCTTCTTTCTGCTGAATGTTGCAGTCCACTGTAATATTCTTCTTGCAGTGGACTCACTCATTTTTTTTTAACTTTTCTGTGGTTTTGTTTTTATAACAGACCCCTGTCTGTTAATAAACGTGGTCGACCTGATCTTGGTTTTGAAGTTAGTATTCCGGTTTTTTTAAAGTTGTGAATAACCGTACGAACTGATGTCCATGTGCGCCCAAGAGTTCTGGCTATTTGACGATAATTTAGACCATCTTTTCGAAGCTTTAAAATTATATTTCTTTCTTCTACTTTAATTTCTGTTCTCTTTTCTGCCATTGTGTGTATTTAAACATTTTAATATTTTTTTTTCTTTTTTATTATTTTACTAATATAAAAATTTAATAACGTATTAACAGGTTAAACATTATGAGCGAGTACGCTTTTGATGCTACACATGCACGTGGTTTTATAAGAATTGTACCGTTATTTAGTACAAAATATGCATAATGGAAAAATGAGCATAGACAATGTTTGCTACTTTTCGATCAACCATTAGCGTAAAAAAATTACAATTGTATATGAAATTTTATGCAGTTTAGATTTGTCGTTAGCTAGGAGCGTAGACTTACGGCACGTAGTGTATAAGTTCTTCATACATAGTTATTTATCTTACAATACATGTATAATTGGCCATCAGGGCTTTTTTTGTATTAATATTGAATAAATAAAGAAAGAAACTAAAACATTAACATCGGACAACACTGTATTAAACATTAAATTATATTTTTCCCTGAAGATGACCAACAAAGTTGGTCGAAATATTGGATAATAATTAAAGGATAATAAAAATTAAAAAAACAAACAAGAATTTTTATATTTTTAATAAAAGAGACCTCAAGCCGAATTGATAAAGTGAAACGATTTTTAAATAAAACATTTTCACTTTTCGATGTGTGATTGTCACATAAAACAAGACTAGGATTCTCAATATAAATTACCTTAGCATAAATCAATGTATTCGACTTCCATCATACTTAAGTCCATCACAGATTGTTTACGAGACTCCCATGCAATAGGATCAGCTGCCATAAACACAACATGACCAGAGTATGATTTTAATTTAATTTTCATATCTGGCGATCATTTTAAAAACAAAGGTATATGGAATACTTTTCAATTTTTTTATTCTCAATCAAACGGTTAGTATAATCTATATGTTGAGAACTTTGTAAGTCGCGGTACTTTTTCAATTTTTTTTTGTTATAAAGTTTAATTTTCAAAAATGTTAGGCAGAATGTAATTATAATTCGACCTAATATTTATTTTTATTTATGCTTAACTACTTTTTAAATCTTTATAGGGTGAATAAAATAATGAATTGTACTATGGATTGGGGTAGATTACCATGAGGGTCCTGAACCAATTTCTAATCGCCACTGTGATAAAGGGTATAAGGGTGGGTATTGAGGCGAATGGCTTCCAAATCTTTATTTGTTTCATGACCTTAAGGGCATTTATTTTATTATTATTGTAATCTTGGTCCTATCAATGTCAAGCTTTTTTTTAATTTAGTTTAAATAGGAAGTCTACAGCAAATCTGTAGTGGAAATATAGGATAAGGTCTTGGGGAGGACCTGAACCTTACTGCCCGACTGAAAGCTGCCATACTAAATGGCTCCCAACGTCCTCCTCCAGTAGGAATATAAAAAAGTGATGTTAAAAAACAATACTCAAAAATCTTCTCTTAGGGAAGTTATCGTGGTAAATCACGGGTTCATAACAGTAAAATGGCACCCAACGTGGGGCTGAAGGTAACACAAACTAGTGTTCTTTCGGTCCTGAATTCCGGTTTAACTCTTTCCGGGCCGGTGGTATAACAATCATACCACTATTCTAAATATTTTTTATAAATTCTGTGCGCATTGGTGTGGTACAAATATCGTTTCAACATGTAAATTAAAGCTTATATTTAATAAAAAAAATATTTCAAGTACGAAAAAGAAATATATATGAGATTTATTTAAGTACAAAGATGAACAAACAAAATTCTATAGGTCAGATAACATCATTTTCTGAGTCGAAACAGGGACCTACTACAATAATCGACCTCGACTTGTAATGTGCCTCTTTGTCCAAGCAAAACTAAATCATGCTTTAGTGATTTTCATAAATAAATCATTAATTTTATGCGCGGTGGTGTATATGTAATAATATGTCCTTGCTCAGGATCCTACAAGAATAAAATTTTTTTAATACATATTTTTCAATAAAACTCGATAATAAGTTAAAGTAAATTAAAATTTTGTTTAATTTTCATTGATATCTTATAGTGCCCCGGAAAGAGTTAATAGTTAGTAGACTTTAGTTTTTTTATTAGTTAAAATTTTTTTTAATATTTTCGAGTGTTTGAGATAATAAATTTTATGCCTTTTCTGGATTTAAGACTTCTTGATGATTGACAGTTCAAGTGAGTTGTCTGATAAGTTATTTGTTATTCTTTGATTAGGCGTAAACCCACTTTAACGATTTTTTTTTTCAAATAAAGGGTTGTTAAATTTTAAGGGCCGATGTTGAATATGAACCACACCTAAACGTCAAGTTTTTTTCTGCATTTCATTTGACATTTCTCAATTTCAGACTAACTCAATTTGAACCATGGAAAGATACACAATCGAGCAACGCGTGAAAGTTAAATGGGCGTTCAAATCAAAATGCATATCGTGCACTTCGTGATTTTTTCGGTCAATTTAATCGTCCAAATGTGCGTACAATCGGAAAAATCGTGCAAAAATTTGAGCAAACCGTGTCTGTAGGAGATGTGAAAACACCAGTGCATGCTCGTACAGCTCGTACTGCAGAAAATATTGCTACTGTTCGCGATAGTGTGGCTGAAGAGCCGTCCACCTCAACTCGTAGTCGTGCCTAACAATTGCACCTCTCACGCTCGTCGTTGGTGAACATTATGCATATAGAATTGCATTTACACGCTGACAAGGTGCAATTGACTCAAGAACTAAAGCCTCTTGACCATCACAAACGTCGTTAATGGTCAGAATGGTGGCAAGAAATGGCAACAGTGGATGATCAATTTTCGAAGAAAATCATCTTCAGTGATGAGGCACATTTTCACCTCAGTGGATTCGTCAATAAGCAAAATTGCTGCATTTGGACGAATGATAATCCAAGAGTGATTGTCGAAAAACTAATGCACCCACAAAGAGTGAATGTTTGGTGCGGTTTATGGGCTGGCGTCATCATCGGGCCGTATTTTTTTCCAAAATAAGGCCGGTCAGGCAGTTACGGTGAATGATGTTCGCTATCATGAGATGATAACGAACTTTTTTGTTCCATACATAATTGAACCATACCATATTATCATAATAAAAAGAAATGACAATAATTTCCTAAATAATTTGTGTATACATTACTTTCCTTGTTTTTAATCTTTAATGGCAGACACTTATTTAGATTAGGATAAACTTTATTTTGCTATTTGGCGATTTCATTTGGAAAGTAGAATGTAGACAACATAAATTTCTATTTTCTGGTTTGCGTAAACGCAATGAAGTTTTTTTCATACGAATATCTCCATAGCCCAGTATTTTATTTCATTGTATTTGAGTTTTGAAATCCTTATTTGTTTAATATGGGCCGAATACCGATATATCGGTTCGTAAACGGACAGTCATTAACGGTATTTCAACGGATTCGAATAAGTTTCCATGTTCCATATAGTTAAACAGTGTTTTTTATTTGCAATATAAAACCAACTCGATTTATTTAATGAAAATAAATAAACTATTTCAAAAGGTAAAATCGTAACAATGTAATATGATTATAATATAGCACGATATAAGATAATTTAAAACGTTGGCTTATGTCAAATTTAAATGGGAATGTATAAGCCAACACAAGCTATTATTAGATAAGGAAAAATATAATCATATACATATAAACTTTTTAACTCTGGCTAATAAATAAATCAACAAACAAATAAATAAACAAATAAGTAAACAAACAATTAATAATTAAATAAATAAAAAATAAATAAATAAAAATGTAATGCATGGTCTAATTTTTAATCAATAACGGTATTGCCTGCCAACCCTGGTTACTGTGTATGGCAAAAAAACAGTTTGGCGCTTTTTTGTGATCCTATTTAGAGGTTTGCAGAAAGTTATTAAGTTATTAGTAAGTTATAAATGTTATGTACCTGATTTTTATTTTATTAAACTTTGTAATACACAAAGCAAAACTTAATTTAAAAAAAGCAAAACTTAATTTAAAAAATAAATGCATCAGGGAAACTCGGAATTGATTAGTTTTTTCTTTTAATTTCTGCTGACGTTAAATGCGGTTTATGTTGTTTGCGATGTTGTCGTAGTCCTGCCGATTGGGAAAATTCTTTACCACAAACGTTACATTTATATCGTTTAGTATCGTCGTGTATAAGTTTATGGTTTTTTAAATATTTAACAGCTGTAAAAGCTTTGCCACATACATTGCATGTAATGTCGCGTATGTTAAGATGAGATTTGACATGATCATTGTAATGATGTAATTGATTAAAGCCATGTTTACATATATGACACTCGTAACGATAGCGTTTTTCATGACGACGTATATGATTGTCATAGTCATGTCGAGCTCTGAAGCCGGCACCACATACCTGACATAGGTAAGGTTTTTCTCCTGTGTGCGAAGTAACGTGCCAATCTAATTCAGATTTAAATGGATAACCTTTACCGCATACACCACACTGAAAACTATTTATGCCTAGATGTCTTTTGGCGTGTATAATGTATTTATCGAATTTTTTAAAACCCATTTCACAGAGTGGGCACTTAAATGGCATCGTATTCGTGTGACTAGCAATATGTTTATGATAACTTTCATATTTAGGAAGAATTTCATTACAAGTAACACATTTAAATGGTCCCTGACTTTCACTAAGGAATAATAATTCCTTATAGAATGGAGACGATGGTGTAAATTCTTTGTTTTCCAATTCACATTTTAGTTGTTGTTCTTTATCTTTTGAATATAAACGATTGATGTATTTGATATAATCTTGTAAGTTTTCTATAGTCATATCATTGTTATGATTTGTTTTCAGATCTTCAATCATAGTTTTTAAAGTTTCATCACGTTTTGCTATAACTCCAAAAGCGATATTATTGACCTCCCATAGAGCCTTATACTTTTTATACAGTTCAATTAACTGTAACAAATTTGATTCATCCATTTTTGTCTACAAATGAAAAAGAAATAAATTTAAATTTAGACCCAAACAAAATATAAGAAAACCCAAAATTTTTTGACCTTTTTGAAACATTTAAAACAAATTTACAGCTTTTACAATTTTTATTTAAAACTTATTATTACATACATTGACTGAGATCTAACGTATACGTTTAATATTAAGTACATTTTGATTGTTTTTGTGTTTCATGAAAATCTGTTATGCTACAAAATTCTTTTGAGGAAACGTCAAAGGCTCGGCTTGGAAACGTCAAAGGCTCGGCTTGGTGTAATGTATTTTGAATTTTTTACCACATTATCGTGACCGGAAAATATATTTGTTAGGCGAAAATCGCGCGATTTTTGGTAAAAAAAATTTCATTTTGTATATATATACATAGTTGTAGAAGTTGGCGCCACAGGCGAAAATTTTGTTTTTCATACATTAAGAAAAACAAATTTTAAACTGCCCTATTTTCTGGTGTTTTTCGTATATATATATAGTTCTACCCCTTCTTGTTATATATAGTTCTACCCCTTCTTGTTATGTAGCCGTTAGCTTCATTATTTTCTTTTTCTGTTGTAGAATCAATATTTGGTTGAATTATTTCCTGTAAATCACATTTATATTGGTTTTCAACTGCCCTATTTTCTGGTGTTTTTCGTATATGCTTTTGGTTTCTTCTGTAAAGAGTGTTATTGGCATCTTTTACTATGAAAGATCTTGGTTACTGACATGGTTCTATAATTTGTCCCGGAAACCAACAGCTAGTAGGTGTTTTCTTAAACATCACCGTATCCCCAAACAGGTTTTAATTTCCTCGTTTTCTTATAATTTCAATATTTCGTAATATTTGAAATTAATCGTTTCTTGTATTCTGTAGCATTTACTACTTTTGGTTTAAAATTGTTTATAATATAAGGAATTTTTGTTCTTAAATTCCGCGACATGAGAAGTTCCGCTGGACTGTGCAAGTAACCCTTAGGTGTTGCTCTGTATTAAAGTAACGCTACATAAGGATCTGAATGACTCTCGTGAGATTTTATTAGCAATTTTTTAATGGTTTGAATAGAGCGTTCAGCTAAACCGTTAGACCTCGGTAAATATGGACTCGATTTTTCATGGTCGATTCTCCAATTCGCACAAAATTCTTTGAATTCCTTAGAATTATATGGAGGACCATTATCTGTAACTAACTTATACGGAATTCCATGTCTTGAAAATATGGATTTTAATTTCAAAATAACTTGGCTGCTATTATATCCCGAATTGAGAACTTGAGGACTGTAAACCTCAATATTTGGAAACGGAAAGTGAGGCCTAAGAATTGCCTTATTTAAATTTCGTGAATCCAAACAAAATCGCAAACTTCCATTGGGTTTTGTGACAAGCACTATCGAACTCACCCACTCTGTTGGTTCACTAACACTTTTAATTACATTTAAATTTATCATTCTGTTTAACTCAGTTTTTAAACGCTCATACAATTTAAATGGAATTTTCCGAGGCGGATCAACTACAGGGAAAACATCTTCCCTAACTTTTAAACTACATTTTCCATGTAAGAGACCACACAAACACATTTGAATATTTTCCAATAATATTATTTACTTATATTGTATTTACATTTCTAACTAAGTTCATTTTTTTTTAAATTTAAAATATAAAATTTATTTTGATAAACTAATTTTAAATCTACAGTCGCCACTGAACGTAAAAATATTAACATTGTTTTTTTTTTCTTTAAAGTTTTAATACTTAACAACTTTGCTGTTTTAAATGAAATTTTGTTGGCTTGTGCACCTGTGTCTATTTGACATAACATTCTGTTGCAGTTGACTTTTACCTCTATGTTCCACTCAGTTGCTGTTGGTTTTACTTTAGATAACGCGCCAATAAAAAAAGTTTTCTTTTCTTCTTCTTCACCATTTTCATTTCCATCATTAGTATATACATTTTTCACATATTTATACCCTTCACCATAGGTGGAAGGGTATATATAAGTTTGTCATTCCGTTTGTAATTTCTACAATATTGATCTTAGACCCTATAAAGTATATATATTCTGGGTCCATATGAAGAGCGAAGTTGATTTAACGATGTCCGTCTGTCCGTCTGTGTGTTGAAATGGGTTTTCCGAAGAACCCAGACATGATGAGGACTTGATTCTTTTTTATTTCTGTTACATGTGATCCATTTCTGTTTGCTATTAAAAATCAGACAGATCGGTTAATAAATGGCTGAGATATTAGCAAAAAACCAGGACTACCTCTAATTTTTCCAGTAAAATCCCTTTGTTTAATAAGAGTGTGAAGATAAATACGTAGGTTAAATACGTTTCACAACTATTGTGAATGATATAAATAAAAAACAAATAGTAGTGTCGCCAACTTTTTTTTGCCTAGAAAATGCCAAATTTGACAAGAAAAGCGCTGAAACATATGGAAAAATATAAATTTGAGATTTTACATGACATATTATTTTGGATTAAAATTTTTGGACATTTAAGAAAAAATAAATGGGGATACCGCTTGTTTGTGGAGAGCTATGAGGTAGTAGATTCCAACGATGTATTCATCTCCTTCAGAATCACTCTAGGTTTTGAGTTTTGCATTTTAAAGAAAATTTATTTTTGAAATTCCACATAACATTATTTAAAATTAAAATTTTTGGACATTTAAGAAAAAAATAAATGGGGGTACCGCTTGTTTGTGGAGAGCTATGAGGTAGTTGATTCCAACGATGTATTCATCTCCTCCAGAATCACTCTAGGATTCGAGTTTTGCATTTTAAAGAAAATTTATTTTTGAAATTTCTCATAACATTATTTAAAATTAAAATTGTTGGACATTTAAGAAAAAATAAATGGGGTTACCGCTTATTTGTGGAGAGCTATGAGGTAGTAGCTTCCAACGATGTATTCATCTCCTCCAGAATCACTCTAGGTTTAGAGTTTTGCATTTGACAAGAAAATTTATTTTTGAAATTTCTCACATTATTTAAAATTAAAATTTTTGGACATTTAAGAAAAAAATAAATGGGGGTACCGCTTGTTTGTGGAGAGCTATGAGGTAGTTGATTCCAATGATGTATTCATCTCCTCCAGAATCACTCTAGGATTCGAGTTTTGCATTTTAAAGAAAATTTATTTTTGAAATTCCACATAACATTATTTAAAATTAAAATTTTTGGACATTTAAGAAAAAAATAAATGGGGGTACCGCTTGTTTGTGGAGAGCTATGAGGTAGTTGATTCATTCATCGTTGGAATACATCGTCGGAATCTACTACCTCATAGCTCTCCACAAACAAGCGGTACCCCCATTTATTTTTTTCTTAAATGTCCAAAAATTTTAATTTTAAATAATGTTATGAGAAATTTCAAAAATAAATTTTCTTGTCAAATGCAAAACTCTAAACCTAGAGTGATTCTGGAGGAGATGAATACATCGTTGGAATCTACTACCTCATAGCTCTCCACAAACAAGCGGTACCCCCATTTATTTTTTTCTTAAATGTCCAAAAAATTTAATTTTAAATAATGTTATGAGAAATTTCAAAAATAAATTTTCTTGTCAAATGCAAAACTCGAAACCTAGAGTGATTCTGGAGGAGATGAATACATCGTTGGAATCTACTTCCTCATAGCTCTCCACAAACAAGCGGTACTCCCATTTATTTTTTTCTTAAATGACCAAAAATTTTAATTTTAAATAATGTTATGTGGAATTTCAAAAATAAATTTTCTTTAAAATGCAAAACTCGAATCCTAGAGTGATTCTGGAGGAGATGAATACATCGTTGGAATCTACTACCTCATAGCTCTCCACAAACAAGCGGTACCCCCATTTATTTTTTTCTTAAATGTCCAAAAATTTTAATTTTAAATAATGTTATGAGAAATTTCAAAAATAAATTTTCTTGTCAAATGCAAAACTCTAAACCTAGAGTGATTCTGGAGGAGATGAATACATCTTTGGAATCTACTTCCTCATAGCTCTCCACAAACAAGCGGTACTCCCATTTATTTTTTTCTTAAATGTCCAAAAATTTTAATTTTAAATAATGTTATGAGAAATTTCAAAAATTAATTTTCTTGTCAAATGCAAAACTCGAAACCTAGAGTGATTCTGGAGGAGATGAATACATCGTTGGAATCTACTCCCACATAGCTCTCCACAAACAAGCGGTACCCCCATTTATTTTTGCTTAAATGTCCAAAAATTTTAATTTTAAATAATGTTATGAGAAATTTCAAAAATAAATTTTCTTGTCAAATGCAAAACTCGAAACCTAGAGCGATTCTGGAGGAGATGAATACATCGTTGGAATCCACTACCTCATATCTCTCCACAGACAAGCGGTATCCCCATTTATTTTTTCTTAAATGTCCAAAAATTTTAGTCCAAAATAATATGTCATGTAAAATCTCAAATTTTTTATTTTTCCATATGTTTCAGCGCTTTTCTTGTCAAATTTGGCATTTTCTAGGCAAAAAAAAGTTGGCGACACTACTATTTGTTTTTTATTTATATCATTCACAATAGTTGTGAAACGTATTTAACCTACGTATTTATCTTCACACCCTTTTGTTTAATATGTATGTAGAATTTTGAGCATAACAACACATCCATGTGTTAAAATTCTTTTCTCTCTATTGACGATGATTTTGTGTGAGCTTCAATAGCTCAGTTGTCTAGACGCTGTGTCACAAATACTTTTTTTTTTCTCTAAGGCCGTGGGGTTCGAAGTTCAAATCTCGGTGAGGTCAATTCACTTTTTTTTTGTACATTTTTTTTTTATTATTTTCTTAAGACTTTTTTTTTGCTTATTTTTGTTTTTTTTTTAACATTTAATAATTAATTTATATAAAATTTTATATTAATAATTAAAATTCTTTTCTTTCATCTCCACCTTTTATACACAAACAACAAACACATATAAAGATTTGTCATTTAAATAAAAACTAAACAAATCTCTAATGAACGAAGACTTTTATATATGTACCTCTATTGACGATGATTTTGTGTGAGCTTCAATAGCTCAGTTGTCTAGAGGCTGTGTCACAAATACTTTTTTTTTCTCTAAGGCCGTGGGGTTCGAGGTTCAAATCTCGGTGAGGTCAATTCACTTTTTTTTTACATTTTTTTTTTTTATTATTTTCTTAAGACTTTTTTTTTTTGCTTATTTTTGTTTTTTTTTAACATTTAATAATTAATTTATATAAAATTTTATATTAATAATTAAATAATCCATAAATAGGCTAAAAACATCAACATTTTTATAAAAACCCTCTGATACAAACAAAATACAAACGTTTTTATACCTTTCACCACAGGTGGAAGGGTCGCGGGTTCGTTAAGATTTTTTTTTGTTTATTTTGTTTTTTTTTACATTTAATAATTAATTTAAATAAAATTTTATATTAATAATTAAATAATCCATAAATAGGCTAAAAACATCAAAATTTGTATAAAAACCCTCTGATACAAACAAAATACAAACGGTTTTATTTCTATTTTTTGCACCGATTTAAAAGAATTTATAAAAAGATTTTTAAACCATTTTATTTCTCACATATTAAGAAAATTTTATACATAATTTACCTTTGAGTGCAACTATTTTAGGTCATAACTTATAATAATTTATAAAAAAAATTATAAACTATTTTCCTTCAAATTTTTAAAATTCAGCTAAAGAAATTACAAACATTTCTAATAAAAAAGCGAAATAAAATCCTAAATGCAAATTTGCCAGCTAAATCAAACTATTTTGTAGAAATAAAACACATGCAGTTCTAGTGATTTCTTTTAACGATTTGTTGAAATTCTTTTCTTTCACCTCTTAACCTTTTATACACAAACAACAAACACTATTATGACCTATGGATACGTCTTATATAGCAAAAGATCGAAAATCTTTAGTATAACATATTTGCTGAAAAACTCGGAAATATCGGTTCAGATACAAAAAAGTTATGCCCAAAACATACATTTTTTTAAAATACATATTTTCTGGAACCATAAATCTTCCCGAGTCCAAGTTTTATCTCCAAACTAAATGGTTAATTTCCTCTTAAAGGCGTCCGTATATAAATCTGTCCATTTCATATATGTCCATATATAAACTTCAGTTTTTTCCCAACCATGGTGAAGGGTATATAAGATTCGGCATAGCCGAATTTAGCCGCTCTTACTTGTTTTTTTTTAACACACTCTTTCAAAATAGACCTTGCCGCAATTATGACATTTTAGATTTTCTGCCGGACACCTGCTTTTATGGAATTTACCACAACGACCACAACTGCTTTTTTGTTTGTTATTTGCAGCTCTAAAATTTTTCCTCTTTATAGCATTAACCACTGGTTCAACTTCTTGAATGTCTTCTAGTTTTGCAGCATTTTTTTAACCATTGCTATGGATTTTGCAATGCTTACAGCCTTTGAAAGAGTAATACTACCTTCAGCCAGCAATATATATTTCCTAGTTGAGGCGACAAATTACAAGTGAAAATGTCCCTTATCAGATCCTCCCCAAGATTACCGAACTCAAAATTCAAGCTTAGCTTTTTTAAAATTGTGACATATTCATCAATAGTTTGATCAGGCTTCTGCTTGGAAGTGAAGAATATATGCCTTTCCATAGCTATATTCACTTTCGGTGTAAAAAATGCATCTAACTTGGTCACGAGCGTTTTATATTGTTACAAGAAATTTCCACAACTAGAAATTTCTTCACGAGAATTTTGACAGCTGGAAAAATCTAGTGTCGTAATAAACTGGAAAGAACTATAATACCTGACTACTCATATAAATACTGGTAATCGGTGACGCAGCAGTTCAGTTCATAAGTAAAACGCAAAGTGTGAAGAACTAAAGTGTGGCTAACGTTTAGTCTATCTGCATCGTGCAAATAAAGTGTGCTATTAAAGTGTTTTTCTGTAATTTTTAGTGACTGTTATAAATAAATAGAGCTATAAATAATTTCAAACGGTGTTTATTATTTGCAATATAGAAAGAACTTGATTTATTTAAAAGGTAAATAAATCAACGATTTTATAAAGGGTAAAATCGTAACAATTGGTGTCAGAAGTGGGATTGCACAATAATAAGCAGTCATGAAATTGGAGGAGCTTAAGGTGGAACAGCTCAAAAGGAATCCATTCTTAGATCAGTTCAAAATTGAAGTATTTGTGAATGGAATTCGGGATTCTGATATAAGACATGCGGTGTGTGCTACGCAGAAATCGACTTTTGCTAAAACTGTCTCATTCGCGCTGGCCCAAGAGACTGCGAAGGTGATTTCCAAGCCACATATATTTAAGTTGCGTAACCTCGAAGTGACTGCTGAATAAGAGGCAGATGAGCGCGAAGTTAACAGAGGCAGTTAAGGAGGCAGTTATGAAGGCATTAGGTGAAAAGCGAGGCAAACTGAAGGACAAATGCTACAACTGCGGTAAAATGGGATACTTTCAGCGAAACTGCAAAGCACCAAGGAAGAGCCTTCGGACCGATCAGCAACCACCTAAAGAGTCACCGTTAAACTAAAAAGAGCTAGCACTACGGGGCATGAGCTAGCTCCCACAACCGATGGCCCCACAATCTTCATATCAATAGCACAGCAGGGGAAAAACAATCTTACTGCTTATCAACCGGCGAAAGCACATTCTTACGATAGACACAGGAGCATCACAGTCCATCATCAGGCCCGATATAATTAGAAAGCCAGTTGAACCATTGCACGGGCTAAGTTTGCGAGCAGCTACTGGAGAGCAGGCTTCTGTCTATGGTAAGGTAAATGTGAAACTAACAATTGCCAACATAAGCGTCAGTCACGTTTTTATTGTTGCCGATATTGTGGATGAAGTAATTATTGGTGCAGATTTTATGATTTGTCACGGCATTAACCTACATATGGGGCAAAAAGTTATGATTTGGCAGAATGTTGAAATACCCCTTTGTGATGGACATGAACTCGAGGATCAGGTAAGAAAGCTAGTTACCATCAGCCACCAAAAACTACCAGCACGGGCAGAAACTTTAGTATGGGTGAGTATGGAGGGAGATTGTGAGGACAGCAGCTTGTGGGTGGTAGAACCATCAGAAATAAAAAGTGACCTAATAACAGCGAAAGCCCTCGTGAAAACCAGCAAAGACAAAAGAGTTCCTGTAAGAGTACTGAACTTCAAATTGTGAAAAAGTTGTCAGAGCGAACCCTAAAATAGCCAAATGTACAGCGCCAGAAGCAATAATCAGTTGCGAAAAGAACTTGGAACCTTCCAATGCGTCCATGAAGATCGAAAGATGCTGGCAAAATATGTGGAAAAATGGGTAAAAGAACTGGCGCCGCCTGATAGAAATAAAGCCAAACAATTAATCAGAAAATACTGCTCTGTCTTCGCCATGAGAAACCAAAATCAAGGAAGAACGGCGATTGTAAAACACCGAATAAATACTGGTGAAGCAACGCCAATAAAGCAGGCGCCCAGAAGTATTCCTCTAGCAAAACGAAATGAAGTAAAGGAGTTAGTCAACGAAATGAAGCGTAGTGGAGTAATCGAACCATCTTCTAGCCCATGGAGCTCGCCTTTTGTTTTTGTTAAGAAAAAAGATGGCAGCATCCGATTCTGTGTTGATTACAGAAAACTAAGCGATATCACCAAGAAGGACAGCTATCCACTACCGAGAATTGACGACACTCTAGACACGCTAGCAGGAACCAAATGGTTCTTCACATTGGACTTGCAAAGTGGTTATTGGCAAGTGGAAATTTGTGATCAAGACAAGGAGAAAACTGCCTTTAGCACAGGTGACGGATTATGGCAGTTTAATGTGATGCCCTTTGGACTCTGCAATGCTCCAACAACATTCGAGCGTTTAATGAAAATGTGCTGAAAGGACTCCACTGGAAAACTTGCCTAGTGTACCTTGACGACATAATTGTCATCGGAAGCACTTTCGATGAACACCTGAAGAACTTAGCAGAAGTCTTAAGGCAAATATCTGCGGCTGGACTCAAGCTTAGCGCAAAGAAATGTACACTGTTTCAGAGGAAAGTCAAGTATTTGGGGCATCGCGTAACTGCAGAGGTTATATCAATCGATGAAGATAAGATTCGGGCTGTTAAAGATTGGCCTCACCCAAAAGTCTGCACGAGTTGCGCAGCTTTCTAGGTCTCTGCACATACTACCGACGACCATTCATTGGGGTGAAGCAAAAGAACAAGCATTCCTAAGGCTCAAGGAGTTATTATGTACGGCACCGATTCTTGGATATCCTGTGGCCGGGGAAAAATTTGTGCTGGATAGCGATGCAAGCGGATACGGAATAGGAGGTGTGCTTTCGCAGGTTACCAATGGAACCGAAAAAGTCATAGGCTATTACAGTCGAGTATTTTCGAAGCCTGAAAGAAACTACACAAGTATCTGTATGGTCAGCACTTACAACTAAGTACCGACCATTCTGCACTCAGGTGGCTGCTGCAATTTAAGCAACCAGAAGGGCTAGCTCGTTGGATTGAACGACTTCAAAGCTATGATTTCAGCATCGAGCACAGGAAAGGCATAAAGCATTGCAATGCGGACGTTCTTTCAAGACGCCCCTGTAATTTAGAGTGCAAACATTGTTCAAGGGCTGAAGGAAAAAGAGTGTATTGTTGATATAAGACTAACGCATATTGAGTCAAGTGAAGCGTGGTCGGCGGCACATCAGAATGACCCCATACTGTCAAAAATTATGTCAGCCAAAGCAGGGGACAGGAGGCCTACCCGTGAACAAATATCAGCTGAAAGTCTGCTAATGAAAGTGTATTGGGCCCAGTGGAACAGTCTACGGGTAATTAATCACTGCTTATACCGTATATGAGAAAGTGCGGACGGCAAAACTAAGACAAAGCCAATTGTGGTGCCGACGGGCAAAATAGACGAAGTATTAAAAGAGTTCCATGACGGTCCCAGTGGTGGTCATCTCGGTGTCACGAAAACCCTAGAGAAGTTAAAACAACGATTCTGCTGGGTCGGCTGCCAGCAAGCTGTAAGCGACTGGATAGCAAATTGCGCGCAATGCATCGCAGCTAAAGGACCAGTAAGGAGAAGTCGTGGGCAACTTCAACAATACAACTCGGGTGCCCCATTTGAGCGAATATCAATGGATGTAGCAGGCCCTTTCCCTGTCAGTGATTCCGGAAACCGTAACGTTCTTGTGGTGATCGACTATTTCAGTAAATGGCCTGAGGTATATGCTATACCGAACCAGGAAGCCAGAACGATAATAAGCGCATTTGGGAACAACTGGGTGTGCCGCTACGGAGTTCCATTAGAATTACACTCTGACAAGGGAAGGAATTTTGAATCTGCTATCTTCAAGGAAATGTGTAAGTTGTATGGAACAAGAAAGACAAGAACCACTCCGCTGCATCCACAATCTGATGGTATGGTCGAAAGATTCAATCGCACTTTAGAGGAATACTTAAGAAACGTGATCAGTACTCATCAGAAGGACTGGGACGAACACATCCCCAAATTTCTGCTGGCATATAGGTCGGCTGTTCACGATTCCACCTTCCGGACGCCTGCAAAAATTATTTTCGGAACGGAACTTAAATAACCTGGCGATTTTGAATTTGGTGTTAACCCACCGCTATAGATAAAGACAACGACAACGCTTCCCGGGAACAAGAAGACCTTAACGAGCTTCATGAGTTTATTCGCAATCGCGCAATTTGCTATCCAATCGCTTACAGCTTGCTGGCAGCCGACCCAGTAAAACCGTTGTTTCAACTTCTCTATGGTTTTTATGACACCAAGATGACCACCACTGGGACCGTCATGGAACTCCTTTAATACCTCGTTTATTCTAGATGCCGGCACCACAATTAAATTGGCCACATTTTTGCCGTCGGCACTTTCCCATGTACGGTATAAGCAACTATTTATCACCTGTAGGCTACTCCACTGGGCCCAATACACTTTCATTAGCGGAATTTCAGCTGATATTTGTTCAGCTGATATTTGTTCACCTGTTCCTGTCCTCTGCTATGGCTGACATAATTTTTGATAGTACGGGGTCATTCTGTTGCGCCGCCGACCAAGCTTCACTTGACTCAATATGCGTTAGTCTTATATCAACGATGCACTCTTTTCCTTCAGCCCTCGAACAATGTTTGCACTCTAAATTACAGGGGCGTCTTGAAAGGGCGTCCACATTGCAATGCTTCATGCCTTTCCTGTGCTCGATGCTGAAATCATAGCTTTGAAGTCGTTCAATCCAACGAGCCAGCTGCCCTTCTGGTTGTTTAAATTGCAGCAGCCACCTGAGTGCAGAATGGTCGGTTCTTAGTTGAAAGTGCTGACCATACAGATACTTGTGGTAGTGCTTTACACATTCTACCGCTACCAAGGGTTCCCTTCGCGTTACGCAGTAGTTTCTTTCAGGCTTCGAAAGTACTCGACTGTAATAGCCTATGACTTTTTCGGTTCCATTGATTACCTGCGAAAGCACACCTCCTATTTCGTATCCGCTTGCATCGCTATCCAGCACAAATTTTTCCCCGCCACAGGATATCCAAGAATCGGTGCCGTACATAATAACCCCTTGAGGCTTAGGAATGCTTGTTCTTGGGCTTCTCTCCAATGAAATGGTCGCGTCTTCTTAGTCACCTCATGTAGACTCGCAGCCACACTGGCAAAATTTGGTACAAATCGTCGGTAGTATGTGAAGAGGCCTAGAAAGCTGCGCAACTCGTGCAGATTTTTCGGGCGAGGCCAATCTTGTACGTCCCGAATCTTATCTTCATCGGTTGATATACCCTCTGCAGTTACGCGGTGCCCTAAATACTTGACTTCCCTCTGGAACAGTGTACACTTCTTTGCGCTAAGCTTAAGTCCAACCGCAGATATTCGCCTTAAAACTTCTGCTAAGTTCTTCAGGTGTTCATCGAAACTTTTTCCCATGACAATTATGTCATCAAGGTACACTAGGCAAGTTTTCCAGTGGAGTCCTTTCAGCATATTTTCCATTAAACGCTCAAATGTTGCTGGAGCATTGCAGAGTCCAAAGGGCATCACATTAAACTGCCATAATCTGTCACCTGTGCTAAAGGCAGTTTTCTCCTTGTCTTGATCACAAATTTCTACTTGCCAATTACCACTTTGCCAGTCCAATGTGGAGAACCATTTGGTTCCTGCTAGCGTGTCTAGAGTGTCGTCAATTCTCGGTAGTAGGTAGCTGTCCTTCTTGGTGATATCGTTTAGTTTTCTGTAATCGACACAGAATCGGTTGCTGCCATCTTTTTTCTTGACTAAAACTATAGGCGAGCTCCATGGGCTAGAAGATGGTTCGATTACTCCACTACGCTCCATTTCGTTGACTAACTCCTTTACTTCATTTCATTTAGCTAGAGAAATACTTCTGGGGGCCTGCTTTATTGGCCTCGCTTCACCAGTATTTATTCGGTGTTTTACAATCGCCGTTATCCCTTGACTTTGGTTTCTCATGACGAAGACAGAGCCGTATTTCCTGATTAATTGTTTGGCTTTATTTCTATCAGGCGGGGCCAGTTCTTTTACCCATTTTTCCACATATTCTGCCAGAATCTTTCGATCTTTAACGGACGCATTGGAAGGTTCCAAGTTCTTTTCGCAACTGATTATTGCTTCTGGCGCAGTACATTTGGCTATTTCAGAGTTCGCTCGGACAACTTTTTCACAATTTAATAGGTTCAATACTCTTACAGGAACTCTTTTGTCTTTGCTGGTTTTCACGAGGGCTTTCGCTATTATCAAGTTACTTTTTATTTCTGTTAGTTCTACCACCCATAGTTTGTTGTCCTGACAATCTCCCTCCATGCGCACCCATACTAAAGTTTCTAACCGTGCCGGTATTTTCTGATGACTGATGGTTACTAGCTTTCTTACTCGATCCGCTTGCTCATATCCAACATCAAGGGGTATTTCAAAATTGCGTCAAATCATAACTTTTTGCCCCATATGCAGATTAATGCCGTGACCAATCATGAAATCTGCACCAATGATTACTTCGTCCACAATATCGGCAACAACAAATACGTGATTGACGCTTATGTTGGCAATCGTAAGTTTTACATTTATTTTACCATATACAGAGGCAGGCTCCCCAGTAGCTGTGCGCAGACTTACCCCGTATAGTGTTTCAACTGCCTTTTTTACTAAATTGGGCCTGATGATTGACTATGATGCTCCTGTGTCTATCGTAAAAATGTGCTTTCGCCCGGTGATGTGCCCATAAGCAGTAAGATTGCTTTTCTAATGCTGTATTACTGATATGGAGATTGTGGGGCCATCGGTTGTGGGAGCTAGCTCATGCCCCGTAGTGCTAGCTCTTTTTAGTTTAACGGTGACTCTTTAGGTGATTGCTGATCGGCCCGGAGGCTCTTCCTTGGTGCTTTGCAATTTCGCTGGATATGTCCCACCCTACCGCAGTTGTAGCATTTATCCTTGGCCTTGACTTGACTTCTCCTCTAATGTCTGCTTAACTGTATCTTTTAACTCCGTGAGCACTTCTCTAAATCCTTCTGTTAGCTTTGTGCTTATATCTTGCTCTCTTTCAGCAGTCACTTCGAGGTTTCGCACCTTAAATATTTGTGGCTTGGAAATCACCTTCGCAGTCTCTTGGGCCAGCGCCATTAGCTATCTATCTTAGCTAACAGTTTTTCGTTGTCTGCTCTAGAAGCTTCTAATAGCTTCTTGTTGTCTGTTCTCGAAGTTTCTAGCAGTTTTTGTTGTCTTCCATCTTTTGCTCAATTCCTTCTTGAGCTGTTCCACCTTAAGCTCCTCCAATTTCATGACTGCTTATTATTTTGCAATCCCACTTCTGACACCAATTGTTACGATTTTACCCTTTATAAAATCGTTGATTTATTTACCTTTTAAATAAATCGAGTTCTTTCTATATTGCAAATAATAAACACTGTTTGAAATTATTTATAGCTCTATTTATTTATAACAGTCACTAAAAATTACAGAAAAACACTTTAATAGCACACTTTATTTACACGGTATAAATGACTAAACGTTAGCCACACTTTAGTTCTTCACACTCAGCGTTTTACATAATAAACTGAACTGCTGCGTCACCGAGTACCAGTATTTATATGAGTAGTCAGGTATTCTAGTTATTTCCTGTTTATTACGACACTAGATTTTTCCAGCTGTCAAAATTCGTGTAAAGAAATTTCTAATTCTAGAAATTTCTTATTCTAGAAATTTCTTGTAACAATATATATATATAAATATTTTAGAAATAATATGCAATTTAAATGTTTCGTTTTATGACGATTTTCTTGTTTGCTTTTGATAAAGCTAGAAGTGGAAAATACTCTTTCACTAATAGTAGATGTTGGACAAATCGTCAAAAGACAATTATATAAATTTTCCAACTTTTTAGTTCTTTTGCCGCATTTATCAAGATATATGAAATCATCATATGAATGATTTTGTACAGTCTCTTTTTTAGGATTTTGAATACTCTTTATTGTGTTATTTATATCTGAAATGCAACTATTTGAATTTGGAATATCCAAAGGTAAGTCTTCATCGGAATCTATCAGACTTACATCTAAATCTTCATAACCAAACAAACGATTATAAAAGTGTTTGGAAAAAATAAAAGAGACCAAGTAACCCAGTTGGTGATGTAATTAAAAAAACCGGTTAACCGAACAAAAAAGACCAGTTTTCGGTTTTCTTCGCATTTATTTATTTATTATTATTTATCTATGGAATTTAATTCCTTACAGACATTTTAAAAAAATATTAACATTAAAATAACTTAACAGAGTTTAAAAAAAATTATAATTGCGTTTTTTATTACTCTAGGATTAAGTGAAAAATCTATAAATTTATATAATTGATTAAATGTGTTACACATTCTCCTGAGAGGGTCAGCATCAGCATAATTAGCTCTAAAAAAATTTACCGACAATGGTAAAAAATTACGGGATGCACGTTGGGGAATGTTAAATGAAATTTCATTAATCAAATATCCAGAGCAGATATCACCATTAATTATATTCAAAATAAATGACACATTCAGCATAGTTCTACGGCTTTTTAAAGTAGGAAGCTTATTAAGAGCAAGTCGAGCGGTGTATGAAGGCAAGTTAAACGGGCTAAACTGCAATCTTCGAAGACAAAACAACAGGAACTGCTTTTGCACGGATTCAATTGCATCAGAATGCGTTTGATAAATAGGATCCCATATTACCGATCCATATTCCAGAATCGGGCGCACAAGAGACATGTACAATGTTTTCGCAATGTACGGATCATTAAACTCTTTTGACCAGCGTTTTATATAACCAAGTGTACCCCTAGCCTTGTTTATTGCACTTGTAGTGTGTGCAATAAAATTTAGTTTGGGGTCAAGCAAAATACCTAGACCTAGGAAACTGTCGACCAAAACAAGTTGATGACCTCCCAGAAAATAGTTTACGGTAATTTGATTAATTCTTACAAATTGCATAAGTTTGCATTTTTTCAAATTAAGCTCCATTAAATTTACGTTGCACCATTTGCAAAATGAATCCAAATCCTCTTGAAGGCGATATTGATCCAAAAATTGGTTATAACTTAAAAAATCCTTGACGTCATCAGCGTACATTACAAAATATTCGAAACCGATTAGTTAAAAAAAAAAAGAAACCAGTTGACCGGTTTTTGAATACTCTAATTACAAGCAAGACGCGATTTTTGGAAAATCCGATGGGGTGGGCAGAAAAGGGGGAAATCCTCCCCCTTGACAGTATATTGGTTCCTCCTTCGGTGTAGACATCCACCCAGGTAGGATTTTTGTAAATTTCTTCGGGGAGGGGTAAGGAGTGGGAAAATCTCCCCTTAACGGTCTGCCCACACCGTAATAGCTAGAAACCTTGAAATTTGAAATAAGTGTAACCTGGAGTAGCTCATTGATAAGCTACGTTTTAGAATTTTGGTCAAGGACGTGGTAAAAATGAGGTTTAAAGGACGAAAAGTCTTCCCTTAACGGCGTGAACAAACCGCTGGACCTAGGAAGTTGAAAATTGGTATGTAGGTTCCTTCTCCAGTGTAGTCAACACATAAGACGGAATTTTTGGAAAACTCAACGGGGTGGGACAAAAAAGGGGAAATTGTCCCCCTTGACGACTTGCCAAAACCGCTGCAGCTACAAAGTTGAAATTTGGTACATAGATTCCCCGACATAGACATCCACCCAACTGGGATTTTGGGAAATTATTGCTTGGTGGGGCAAAACGGGGAAAAGTCTCCCCCTTAAGAGCCTGCCCGTTGATGGCCACACCGATTTAGAAACCTGAAATATGTATTGTCTGGAGTATAGGCTTACTAATTGTTAAGACAAATTTTAGAATTTTGGCCAGGAACATGGTAAAAAATGGGTTACTCCGGATAATCAAGTGGGGACTTCCTGTACTCCCGGGTGTTAGCCCGGGCAACATTTTTCTACGCTAACAAGGTAGCGGGCTTTACCCGTTAGTTATAAATAATCAGACAAGTAAAGGAATAAAGTCGCTTTGTGCCGAATTCTGGAAAATATAATTATATATAAGTCCCGAATATATAATTATATATAACACAATTGCACGAACAATGTAGTTTATTAAAGCCAGCTATTATGTATAGCACTATGTGGCTGCGTTAAGCGGTCGACTTCAACACTGTCAGTGTTCAAATCTATTTTTTTTGCTGGGGCTATCAAAACTAATATGGTATGAGATATTACGGTGAACGACGACCGCAATAAAGCCATGCGGACTGAAATTTTCCTACCGACGATTTGGACGGGGCCGCTTATCATACTGCACGCGACACAATGCTTATTTTGAAGAATGCCTTGCTGGCGCATGTTATCTTGAGTTTGGGTGATTTGGCTTGGCAAGCCAAATCTCCCGATTTGACTCTTCCGGACTTCTTCCTCTTTGAAGTCGATGGTGTACGCGAACAACTGGGCTTGTTGGAGGATTTAAATAATCACATTTCAGCCAAAATTGACAACGTGAAGCCACAAATACTGCGCCAGGTTTTACAAAATGTAATCAAAAGAGACTAAATTAAGACCAACGCCGACCATTTTCCAGATATACAATCCCTCAATTAATTGAATAAACATAAGCAGACAAAAACCAAATGAGTTTGTACTTTACACAAAAGTTATAGCGAATAAAAATCAGATGATGGGTTTTTCCCACCCTGTAGATTGAACCATTCTTGCATGTTCTGGAATTAGTATGAATTCAAGTGAAATTGAAATTTATGTCACTTTAAACTGTGTTCTCAAGTTTTATTTGATTATATTTCAACTTTTTCATTAACTGTCCAATGTACAATAATAAATTACTTAACTTTTAAATGAAAATAAAAACAATTAAAAAAAGGCTAAATTCGACTGTGCCGAATCTTTGAATACCCTCCACCAATATCCTAAAAAGATGTTCTCTACTGTTTTTGATACAAATAATAAAAAAAAAAACGTTTGAAGTAAAATTTTTTGAGGTGAAAAACTTTTTTAGATGTGAAAAGAACTTTATTGGTGGAAAAAAAATTTAGAAATTAAAAAAATTTTTGAGGTAAAAAAATTTTTTGTGGTGAAAAAAATTTTAGTGGTGAAAAAATGTTTGAGGTGAATACAAAATATTTACTGCTAAGCGACTGGTGAAAAAAAATATGAGAAAATATGTTATGTACCAGTCGCTACTACGAAATTGTACTAAATTTGTGTGGGTAATTTAGAGGCACCTTTACATTTTCACTAGTTTTTTTTAACCATGGACTGCACAAAAAACACATTTTAAAGCATAGTTTTTGGCAAATACTAAATTTTGTTACTGGCTAATGCAAAAAGTATATAATTTACTCTACCAGAAATTCAACATGCTACAGAGTTCAGCGGCAACATGTTTATATAAGCGGGAAACATTTTCAAAGTTGCTAAAGTGTTAAAAAATATTAAATTTGGTGTATGCAGTGCTGCCACATAAACAGTTTAATTTTTTATCCCAGTTTTTGGGATTCTTAACTGTTTTCCAATTTTTTCATGAAAACAACTTTTTTCAAATTCATGCATTTTTTATAGTTGTTTTAATTATATGTTGCAACAATTAATAGCATATTTGTTCTCTTTATTATATATTTTTACCATAGAAATGGGAAATAATGGATATGAATAGACAGAGTTGGTCAATGTGTGTACACACACAATTTTAGTAAAAATAAATAGTATATTGAACAAATACTATATTTTTATATACAAAATCTGAAAAAATATATGAATAAAATAAAAAAACATTTTTAATCAAATAATCTGAAGAATCAAAAAAATAAAACAGTTATTTCGTTTCGCTTGAATAAACTATGTATATTCCAACATGCTGCTAGCTTAAAAATAAATTCTAGTAATTTTTGTCTTTTATTTAACCTTTTTATTTTATTTATAGCTTATTTATTCTTAGAGCTTAAGGTTTGTTTTTTAAAATTATTATATATTTTTTTCGCTATTTCCTGAAGATGCTACACAATGAAGTAGCGAAATATTGAAAAAAAAAAAATATTTTTTTTATAAAAATAAACAAACCTTAACCCTTTAACCACTAAGACCGTCTACAGAAGGTCATCACTAAAGTCCAATTATATCCAAAGCAATATTTTTGGTGCAATAATCGCCAGCGACATTTTTGTCTGTTTGAATTTACCTTTCGAACAGTGCCGGGTTGAACACGCTCAGTTGAACAGTTTGATAGATACACCCATTTCTGTCAAGATTTTTGTCAAAACAGACACGAAAATTATTTATGATTTTGGTGCAAAATTAAAACTAAAAAAAACATAATTTCCAACAGCTCAATCGACTCGAAATTTTTTGGAAAGTAGCTTCAAGCTGTATTTTGATAATTTGTTGCGTGTTTGATTTGTGAAACAAATATTTTTGTTTGGGTCGAGCTTTTTGTCTTCAGGTTGTCTTTCATTTTTTCCACCTGGCGCTTTCAGGTTAAATTTTTTTGACAAATGGACTTCACATTCGTGCTTTTTAGTCCAAAATGATACTAGAACCAAAATCTCATAACAAAATGCCTCGTATTTCGACTCCAGTGGTTAAAGGATTAAGCTCAAAGAATAAATAAGTTACTAATAAATTCTAGTTTTCATTTCGAATACCCCTGTAAATGAACTGTAAACGAAAAATGTGGTGCCAATAAAGCTGCATTTAGAAGTTCTTAAATTTTCTAAAAATGCCAAAACATGTTCAAAAATTAAATTTCCTACATTACTCCACTTCCCACAAAATAATATGTTCCCTATTCAAAATTTTAAAACTTAAAATTGTTTTTAATATCGCAAACGAAAACGTTATGGATTAAGATAGATATATATACATACATACATATATAACAACAAAAGTTGTTTTGTAGTTCTTTACCTACCGCACGTCTATTAAGTCTTTTTCTCATCTGAAAATAAATGTTAGTTTTATTTAGAATCCATCACTTTAGCAAATTTAAAGGAAAACTTACCCTACTTCTTATAACATAATCTATATTTTTCTGCAAAAACTCCATATGTTCTGAGTACCAGGGAATTTGATGATCTTCACCTTCACGTTGTTTTTCCAATTCATACGAATATTTAATACGCATGTTATATATGCGTTTTTTTGCTTCACTTCCTGTTATATTAGTGTTTATTTGTTCATTAACATCATTGGCAATTATATCAAAACCTTTTTCACAAGTATTTGTGTCATTTTTCCGTTTCTTTTCATTACCATCCCAAAGATATGATTGCTTTTTGAACGCTTCAAATAGCGCTTTAATCAATTCTTTTTCGCTGTCTGAATATATTTCGGATTCCTGTTCATATTTCTTTTTCAATCCCTTTTCTTTTTTTGATTTTAGTGGGAATTTTGTTTTAATAGCAAATTTTGTTTTATAACTATTATGCTCTTCATTAATCTAAGTAAAATAAATTATAAAATAATGACAAATTTTTCACATACAATTTAAGGGGTGATTTACAACTACGACTTTAAGTATATTTTTGTTGTTAACAAAAACGGACGGAAATTCATGACGGTTTTGTGGTTGTTAGTTTATACTTACATCAAAGTCACTAACATTTAAATCATCAGAGCTTACATCAGATGAATCCTTGCTTTTCTAAAAAGAAAAAATATCAATAATTTTTGACAAATTTTTCGAGAATAAATGAATCCAAACTTATTTTAGCAATTTATGTCGATGATGGTTTCCTGATATATAATGATAAGCTAATGAATTGCTTTTGGATTTAAAGAATAATTTTCAAATGAAAGAATGTAAAATAAATAAGTTTTTAGGTTTGCAAATAAAATTTTTAAGTTCTGGTTCGTTACTTTTTCATCAGAATAAATACACAGAAAAAGTTCTTAATCGATTTAATATGTATAATTTTAACAGTACATCTACACCATAAGAAACTGGATGGATAAGTAATTCAAACAAAAAGTCAATTGAGAAATATCCTTATAAGGAGTTAAGTGGATCTTTAATATATATATCAATTATAAGTCGGCAAAATTAATCTTATGCTGTTGGTGTTCTAAGCAGATATATAGAAAATCAGTGTCTAATACATATAAATGCAGCAATGAGAGTTTTAAGATATCTTAAAGGAACAATAGCTTTTGGTTTGGTATATTCAAGTCGAGGAGAACTTTTCTTAAAAACATGTTCCGATTCTGATTATGCTGGGGATACAGAAAACCGTAGATTAGCTTCTGGTATGGTGACAATGGTTGAAAATTGTACTGTAGTTTGGGGATCACAACAACAACTGTAGTTTGGGGATCACAACAAACGTGTGTCAACTTCAGAAGCTGAGTATATTGCAGCATGCGAAGCTGTGAGAGATATAGTGTGGATAAAACGTTTTTTTTTTTAAGAAGATAATCAAAACACACATTTGTAAAATTTTTTACTGGATGTCGTTCGTTTACACAAATACTCAGTAAACATAAAGAAAAAAGAGAGAATAAAGCAGTGGTGTTCATTTCATAGGACAATTGTCCCCTGCTCAACTCACATGTATTCTTACGCTCTTGCCTTTAGTTGTCACTGAAACAGCGACGAATGAACACGTGTTTCGGATGTATGCTGATTTTGGAGTCCGATCGTTCATTCATTTATTCCGATCGAATGTATTGTATTTTTTTTTCCTTCCAAAAATAGAATTTTTTTAATAGGATATCATAATAAATCCAACATATTGAAGATATTTTATTAATATGTAAATATAATGAAATCATTAATATTGATGGAAAAAATTTACAACTTTTTGTTGTTTATACAATGAAAAAAATTCACCCTAATGTATATATGTATTTATTTTTCTTTCAAAAATTTAATTTTTGTTTAATTTGTATTTCTTTAAAACTGTTTTACACAAAACATTACCAGTTTCATATTTTCAATAAAAAATAAATTCATACAGATATTTTTTTTTTTATTTTAGAACTAAAACTACAACTAGTCCCTTAGGACTAACTAGCAGTTTTCTTTTTTCATTAAATATTGTATAAAGTTGACATTAATTTACAGGTTTATGAAGTTTGTTTCTTATTACAAAACTATTCCTCGTTAAAACGTCCAATCAAATCATGGGGTTTTAATCTTCTGATTAAGCCTGATGTGTTTAGAAGAATTGGAATTTCCTCATTTGTGTCATGAAATTGGAGGAGCTTAAGGTGGAACAGCTCAAGAAAGAATTGAGCAAATTGGAGCTACCGACAGCAGGAAATAAAGTCGAATTACAAAAGCGGCTGATAGAGGAATTCGAGCGGCGTAATATTGACATTGCGACTTACGAATTTGATGAAAAACAAGCAATGGAGGTTAGTACCCGTAAAACAGAAGGTAATATGGAGTTAAGCGCAATGTTGGCCGCTATGATGGAAAAAAACAAGAAACTGCTAGAAACTTCTAGAGCAGACAACATGAAAATGTTAGAAGCTTCTAGAGCAGACAACGAGAAACTGTTTACTAAAATGGAAATGAAACTGCTAGAAACTTCTAGAGCAGACAACATGAAAATGTTAGAAGCTTCTAGAGCAGACAACGAGAAACTATTAACTAAGATGGAGACGAACGAGAAATTGCTAACGAAGATGGAAGAAAAGCTTCAGGAAACTTCTAGAGCCACTAATGAGAAAATGGACAGATTTGACAAAAAGTTGTCCGACTTAGAGACCGGCGTGGAAATACAAGCCAAAGATGTTGAGAGAAAACTACAAGATCTAGAAAATAAAGTAAATAATCTCCAATGTCAAGAGGGTCCAGTACGAACTATTCAGGAAAGTTCTGGTAGAGCAAAGGCCCCCGCTTTTGACGGCAGCGTACCGTCTAATGTTTTTAAGTTCCAGTTTGAGACAGTTGCCGCCAGAAATATGTGGAACAACGAAGAAAAGGCTATAGAGTTGATTCTGGCCTTAAAAGGAAACGCTGCAGAAATTCTAGAAAGTGTGCCAATCACCTGCAGAAATAATTATGACGACATAATGGTGGCACTGCAGCGAAAGTATGGTCGCGAACACAAAAAAGAAATATACAGAATGGAACTAAGAGGTAGGCTGCAGAAACCAAATGAGTCGTTGCAAGATTTTGCAACAGAAATTGAACGATTGGTGCAGCTGGCATATCTGGGCGAAAATCATACATTATTAGATGAATTTAAAATTGAAGCATTCGTGAAGGGAATTCATGATCCTGATGTAAGGTACGCGGTGTGTGCTACACGAAAATCATCTTTTGCGGAAACTGTTTCATTCGCGCTGTCACAGGAGACTGCGAAAATAATTGCTAAGCCGCAAATATTTAATGTGCGAAACCTCGAAGATATAAGTACCATGTTAAGAAAGCTAAAAGAGGCAGTTCTGAAGGCATTAGGTGAAAAGCGAGGCAAACCGAAGGACAAATGCTACAACTGCGGTAAAATGGGACACTTTCAGCGAAACTGCAAAGCACCAAGGAAGAGCTTTCGGGCCGATCACCGATTAACCCAGGGCTCACCGTTAAAATTTAAAAGAGCTAGCACTGCGGCGCACGATCCAACTTGTGCAAGTGAGGGCCCCACAATCTCCATATCTGGAATACAGCAGGGAAAAAGCAGTCTTACTGCTTGCGGATATATCAACGGCAGAAAGCACATTTGCACTATAGACACAGGAGCATCACAGTCTGTCATCAGACCTGATTTAGTTAAGGAAGCAATTAAACCATTGTTTGGGGTGAGACTGCGCACAGCTACTAGGGAAACTGGTACTGTCTATGGCAAAGTTAATGTAAAACTAACGATTTCCAACATAAGCGTCAATCATGTATTTATTGTTGCCGATATTGTGGACGAAGTAATCATTGGTGCAGATTTCATGATTAGTCACGGCATTAATCTGCATATGGGGCAAAAAGTTATGATTTGGCGGAATGTTGAAATACCCCTTGATGTTGGATATGAGCACAAGGCTGAAGTAAGAAAACCGGTTACCATTGAGCACAGCAAGGGTAGGAAACATTATATTCGACAAACGCATATCGAGCCGAGTGAAGCCTGGTCAGCGGCGCAACGGAGTGATTCCATGTTAGCGAAGATTATATCAGCCAAAGAAAAAAACATGAGGCCTACCCGCGAGCAGATATTAGCTGAAAGTCCGTTGATGAAGGCATATTGGGCCCAGTGGAATAGCCTGCAAGTGTTAAATGGTTGCTTATACCGTACATGGGAAAGTGCCGACGGCAAAAATGTGGCCAATTTAATTGTGGTGCCTGCATCTAAAATAAACGAGGTATTGAGGGAGTTCCATGAAGGTCCCAGTGGTGGTCATCTTGGTATCACAAAAACTATAGAGAAGTTAAAACAACGGTTTTCCTGGGTGAGCTGTCAACAAGCTGTAGGCGATTGGGTAGCAAATTGCGCGCAATGCATCGCAGCCAAAGGACCTGTAAGAACAATCTTTGGAACGGAACTCAAATTGCCTGGCGATTTAGAATTTGGAGTTAAGCCCGCCGCTATAGATAAAGACAATGCTTCCCAGGAACAAGAAGACCTTAACGAGCTTCATAAGTTTGTACGCAATCGAATTAAAATAGTCAGCGATAAGATGAAGGCGAGGTATGATAGGGCAGCGAATTCTGAAGGATTTAATGAGGGTCAGCTGGTTCTACTTTTTAACCCGCAACGAAAGAAAGGATTATCTCCATTGGGACGGAACCTATAGAGTAATTAAAAGGTTGAATGATGTGGTATACAGAATACAGAAAGATCAGAGCCCAAGGTCAAAAATGAAGGTTGTTCATCTGGAACGACTAGCCAACTATGGAAAAGGAATAGCTATGTCTGTTCGGGACGAACAGGCTTAAGTGGGAGGCAGTGTTGCACGAAATTTCTACACACTAATTTTAACAGCTGGAAAAATCTAGTGTGGTAATAAACTAGAAATAACTAGAATACCTGACTACTCATATAAATACTGGTACTCAATGACGCAGTAGTTCAGTTTATAAGTAAAACGCAGAGTGTGAAGAACTTAAGTGTGGCTAACGTTTAGTATATCTAAATCGTGTAAATAAAGTGTGCTATCAAAGTATATTTCTGCAATTTTTAGTGACAGTTATAAATAAATAGAGCAGTAAATAATTTCAAACAGTGTTTATTATTTGCAATATAGAAAGAACTCGATTTATTTAAAAGGCAAATAAATCAACGATTTTATAAAGGGTAAAATCGTAACAATATTATGTTTCGGAGGTATATAGACTGATGTAAACGATACTAAGGACATACTTATTTTCACGGTAAATGTTGTAGCTTGGAATTCTTCTAGGCATAGATTTTCTTCCTCGTAATGATCAAGGTTGTTTTTAATTAATATTGCGCTACCACCTCTAGCATTATTACTTGGGTGATTAGTGCAGTATAGTTGTATTTTTCAAATTTAAAATAGGATTCTTTCGTGAAATTTGTTTCACATACTAGGCATCCATATGTCAATATTTTCTTTCATACAGATACTAACACTGAACATTAGTGCAACTCTCACTTTAAAGTGACAGTTTGATGTTGAGAGTTCTTCTTCTTTCTGCAAATTTTGACTGAAAAAATTATTGCCAGCAAAAAAACATAAAAAACATATGATTAAAAAACATGTGATAAATTTTTGTTAATACAAATAAAAATGTTTTACAACTACTGTTCAAAATCATTGAACATGGTTTTATAATTTTTCCAATTTTACTTAAAAATTCTTTCTAAATGTATTTTAAGAATAAGTGTTCAAGGTTACTTGAGCATGGATTTATCATTTATATTTCATTATTTCAAGACTATGTGTTTCAGTCTTAATTAGTTAAGTATCATTTATATTTTCTTATTTCAAGTTTAGGCTTATCCTTTATTAGTTTATTATCAGTTAGATGCTATTATCGCAAGATAAAGGAAAGAATGTTTAACTTCCTGGAAATAAGGGTAGTTTTTAGCATTATCTTAATTGTTTATTGTCTGTTATCTCGCAATGTAATTAGTAATCTGTTAGGACATACACAGCAGATGTTTTAAATGGTATAGCCGAAGCGAGCAACAAAACAGATAGCTGGTTATTTGTTTAGGCGCTAGGTAATAAACAATGAACTAGTGAGTTTTTAGGAAATAGCCGGCAGATGTAATTAGCATAGTTTAGTCTTAAGATCTTATTATTAGTATATAAGCAGATATGTTAACAAAAATAAAAAGAGTGTCTTACAAACATTCAAACTGAAAAGGTGGTTTTATTTAATAGAAGAAACTCCCTTTTACATTGGTCCTTCGAATTAAAAGAAGAATTCAGGAAACTAGAGATCCATATACAGCAGTTATAATTGTTCGTAAAAACAAGTTGCTGAAGTATGACGTCGCGAGAACAGATAAAAAAGATGCTGGAACGTCAGCAGTTTCTCGGTGAGGAGATTAAGATTATCTCAAACAAGGTTCGGAATGTTGAACGAACCGAGCATATCGAAGAAGCTCGGGAGAGAGCGGAAAGCTATTGGATGGAGTTCCAAGGAAACCATACAAAGATGGTAGAGAAAGGTGTGGGAGATGAACATTACTTTAAAGCAGTGGTGTTCATTGCATGGGACAATTGTCCCCTGCTCAACTCACATGTATTCTTACGCTCTTGCCTTTAGTCGTCACTGAAACAGCGACGAATGAACACGTGTGGCGGATATATGCTGATTTTTCTTTAATGCACTGAGAAAAATTAATAGCAATGTAAGAAAAATATTTTATGATAATACAAGATCTATAAAAATCTTTAATAAACCTAATAAAAAAACGCATTTTTTAATATAAAAGTTGAAATGTTTTTAAAAATTGGAGTCCGATCGTTCATTCATTTATTCCGATCGAATGTATTGTATTTTTTTATACCCTCCACCATATATGGTGAGGGTATATATCAGTTTGTCATTCCGTTTGTAATATGTCGAAATATAGGTTTAAGACCCCATAAAGTATATATATTCGTGATCCTTATGCAATTTTAAGTCGATTTAGCGATGTCCGTCTGTCTGTCTGTTGAAATCACGATCACGACGCGAAGACGCAAGCGGGGGTGCCTATTTTTACCCAGATTATTGAACATCATCCCGAGCAGTTTGGTATTTAAAATGAGCAAAATCGGTCAAGCGGTTCAAAAGTTATGAGTGAAAATGTGAAGGTACCTCTAAATTTTCCATACAAATTTGTACAATTTTTCTGTATCTATTTTTTTTCTGTTAAGTAAGTAAAAATGTTATTAAGTCTTCTTATTGTTCGATTACATTTATTGTCTTACATACTATGATAACTAAGTTAACGTAAAAATGAACAATGTTAAAGTCGCTAACAGAGCAGACCTCTGTAAATAACATTGCTAAAACTAAATAACAAAAGTTCGTTACATAAATTGACAAAACATATTCATATTAGAGTTCATGCAAAATTTAGTATATACGTATATCATCTTCATCCCCTTTGGTGGAGGGTTTCAAAGATTCGGCACAGCCGAATTTAGCCCTTTTTTACTTGTTTTCCTTCCATAAATAGCATTTTTTTAATAGAATATCATAATAAATCCATACATATTACAGATATTTTATTAATATGTAAATATAATGAAATCATTAATATTGATGGAAAAAAATTACAACTTTTTGCTTTTTATAAAATGAAAAAAAAGGCACGCCAATGTATATATGTATTTACTATTTTCCTTTCAAAAATTTACTTTTTGTTTAATTCATATTTCTTTAAAACTGTTTTACACAAAACATAACAGTTTCATATTTTCAATAAAAAATAAATTCATACAGATACTAACACTGCTATAAACCCATTGAACGTTTCTTGAGGTGCAGTTCTCATTTTCTCACTAACATAACGACATATTTATTTTTGAACAGCACTGCTTTAAAGTAAAATATTTTGAACAGGTAGCCGAATGTGTTTAAAAAATGCGTCAAGATCTGAAGAGAACAGAGGAAGCATTCATCACGAAGAGGAATATGGAAGAGGAAGGAACGGTTTTAGGAAGTGGTAATAACCGTATTAAGAATGCAGTAAAGGTACTAAATGATGAGATTGGAAGACTGATGAATCAGTTGGAGAAAGCTACAATCGAGATGCAAGATCAAACTAGATCAGTATTGGAGGTAGTAAAGATGGAGCTTCAGAACAAATTTGGGAAAATTTACTCCAGATTTGATAAGTTGGGGGAGGAGAAAGGTGCGAATGTAGAAGAGTTTCTTAGGATGAATGACCTCTATTATGAAGTACTCCGGAAGATTGGTGAGAAAGCAGACATTGAGCAAGGTTCAACAGCACCACAAGCAAGTATTAGATTGCGGGAAATAAGTGTCCCAGAATTCACAGGCGAAACAAGTACATACATGGCCTTCTTTTTATGACATCTTCAACACATTTGTTCATCAAAACGAGCGCATGGGCAAGGTGGAAAAGATGTACCGGTTGAAAGAACCATGCACAGGCGAAGCGGCAAAGCTATTACAACATCTGAATGCTACAGAATACAATTATGAAGTGGCTCTTGGAATATTAAAGGATAGGTATGAGAACCGAATAATATTGTTTAACACGCTGGTTGACAGGTTGTTAGATCAGCCAAACCTGAATAACGAAGTTGCGACCAGCATTAGGCAGCTTTTGGACACCACAAAAGAGTGCGTTAGGGCTATTGAAGCCGTAGGTATCGAGATAAAGTAATTCAAGCCGTTTAATGCCAGAATAATCATGAGGAAATTCGACAGCGAGACGATGCGTCAGTATGAGTTAAGCGTCAAGAAAACTAGGCAGATACAGGAGTTAGAAGATGTGTTCGATTTCTTGGAGCAGATGTCACAAGCCCAGGAATCTTTAAAGGGCAAGGGGAGTGCAGCGCTCTATCTAGAAAGGTGTGAGGAATCATCAGCAAAAATCAGTTAGGAAACAGTCTAGCAATTTTACGACGGAAGTAGCGTGTGTGTTTTGTAAGCGGAAAGGACATAGAATCCATATTTGCCGAAAATTCTTGCAACTAAGTATATCAAACGAAGGATAACAAATGCTACAAAACCGAAGTAAGATGCAAGAAGTGCGGTAAGGAACACAACTCTTTATTGCATTATGAGAATAAACCCCAATCATCAGAGAAGAAGGAGAAGGCAGGTGTATATGTAACGAAGAAGGATGACCCAACATCAGTTCTACTAGCTACAGCGTAGATCAGGGCTCACAAAAAACCGCTATATCTGAGGAAGAATCTCAGATTTTACAGCTCCCAAAGATGAGATCAAAAACGGAATTATTTGGGCTTGGGGATACATTAGTTGGTGTATCCAAATCAAAGATGAAACTGGAGATTAGACCTAGAATCCATAGCAATGTGGCATTGCAAGTAGAGGCGTTGGTGCTTTCTTCATTGTCGAAGCCGCAACAAATCAGATAGGATTGATATTTTAATTGGCGCCGATGTATACCACGAAATACTGGAAGAAGGTATAAGGAAAATTGACACGCTAATTGGACAGGCAACAAAGCTTGGTTGGATGGTGTCAGGATTATTGAGAAGACCCGTAAGAACATCGAAGGCATATTCCGCAGTTACTACAACTTTGAAAAGATTTTGGGAAATGGAAGAAGTCCCAGGAAGAAATGGGGCGAAAGTACAAGACGAATGCATTGCATATTTTGAGAAGACGACAACCACCAATAAAGATGGCAGATTTATAGTACGATTACCATTTGAGACAGATCATGAGCTTGGGGATTCGAGAAAACAGGCAATGGCTCGATTTTTAAGCCTAGAGAGGAAGTTCGAAAATGATCCTGCTCAGAAGAAGCAATACATAATGTTTATGCGGGAGTATGAAGAAAAAGGTCATATGAAGGAAGTAGCTAAACGTTCAGGAATATATTACCTCCCTCATCAAGCGGTCATAAGAGAAGATAGCATTACCAGCAAGATCAACGAATAAACGCAGCTTGAACGACGTCTTAAGAGTAGGTCCAAAACTCCAAAATGATATTTTCGATATTATTATCAAGTGGAGGTTATGGCGTTACGTAATAACGGCAGATGTATATATTGCCAAATCTTAATACATGAAGATTATCAACCGTATCAACACATATTATGGCGAGAAGATGGAAACCAACCAATACAAGAGTTTAAACTGATGACGGTTACATATGGAACAGCATCGGCACCATTCTTGGCAAAGAAAGCCTTGGCGCAGATTGGAGAAGGCTGTAGCAATACGAAAGTAAAAAAGGTGATAAGCAATGATTTCTACATGGACGATCTGATGACGGGAGCAGATACATCAGCTGAATGCAGACAGATGCAGGAAGATATATCAATAGAACTAGCAAAGTTCGGGTTTCAATTAAGAAAACGGATATCGAACGACAATAAGATTTTAGAGACAATCCCGGATAAGGGAAACATGAAGGTAATGCCTATCAGTGATGAAGAGCCCGTCAGGACGCTGGGATTGCAGTGGCATTTAAAGAAGGATGTGTTTAAGTTTATGCTTAAGGCAGATGATGAAAGAGGAATTACGAAAAGACGAGCATTATCAACTCTAGCAAGAATATTCGATCTCTAGGATGGCTTACACCATTTAAAACATGTGTCAAGCTGTTTATACAAGAACTATGGCTAATGGAGATGCAGTGGGATGAGTTACTGGATGATAAGCTACAATCAGAATGGGAAAGTATCATGAAAAGCCTACCATACTTACAAGAAATAACTATACCTCGGTAGTATAACGATGAGTACGAAAATAGAGATACATGGATTTGCAGACGCATCCCAGAAGGCATATGCAGCCGTAGTGTACTTTAAAGTGGAACCTATAATAAATTTGGTGACAGGAAAAAGCAAGGTTAATCCGGTGAAGACCAGGAAAACGCTGCCGAAATTGGAATTATGTGCAGCTCATTTGTTGGCAAGATTAGTGGAAAGAATTCTATCAACGATACAATGACAAGTGATAGTTAACACATGGAGCGATTCAACAATAACCTTGGCTTGGATAAAAAACAATTAAAGTAAGGATCGATTCATCCGTTCCAGGGTGGATGAGATCAAAAATTTAGTACCAAAAGCAATCTGGAGACATGTAGATACCAAGAGTAACCCAGCTGATGCGCTTTGGTGGAATGGGCCTTTTTGGCTGAAGAGTAGCGAGAGTGAATGGCCTAAGCAATATCATCAAGAAGCAAGTTTTATAACAAAAGAACGAAGATCGGAAGATTGGCTGGAAATAGTGTCCAAAAGATGTTCATCCTTTCAAAAATTGGAAAGAGTGATAGCATTTGTGAAGCGGTTTGTGGGCATATTGAAAGGAAATAGGTATCCAAGCTGGCTTACTACTGAGGAGCTTAAAAAGGCAAATGAAGTAATCATACGGCAACATCAGGGAGAACATTTCTTTTCTGAAATAATAAAGTTGGAGCATAAAAAAGAAGTCGATCCTAGGAGCAAAATAGCAGCACTATATCCGTTTTTGGACAAAAACGGAATTCTTAGAGTTGGAGGTAGACTAGTAAATTCAGAATTATTATATGATCACAAACACCAAATTTTATTAGAGAAATCCTGGATAGCCGAGCTTATTACAAATCAAGTTCATGGAGTTACACCACATGGAGGTAACAACCTGGTAGCATCCATGATTACGCACACAGGAATTGACTATGCAGGACCCATACAAATGAAATGTTCTAAAGGTAGAGGACAAAAATCGTTCAAGGGCTATATAGCAGTTTTCGTGTGTATGACAACAAAGGCGATGCATCTAGAGGCAGTCAGAGACCTGACTACTGAAGCGTTTTTGGCAGCACTAAAAAGATTTTTTGCTAGAAGAGGCAAAGCACAGTGCATATATTCCGACAATGGTACGAACGTGGTAGCCTCACGTAAACTTGACAAAGAGTTCGTAGAGGCGATGAAAAGGAACTCAGCTATCGGTGAGAAGCTGGAAGCCGATAAGATCAATTGGCATTTTATCCCCCCGGCAAGCCGCCATTTTGGGGGAATTCGGGAAGCAGGTGTGAAATCAGTGAAACATCACTTAAGGAGAGTCATCGGAGATACTTTGTTGACGATTGAAGAGATGACTACGTTATTGGCTCAAATTGAAGCAGTGCTAAATTCCCGGCCCATGCATTCGTTTAGCGATGGCCCAGATGAGATGGACGTCCTTACACCGGGACATTTCCTGATTGGTCAACCGTTAGTGGCAAGTCCGGAGGTAATGGAATACTGTAGCATTGGTTCCCTAGATAGATCGTGCAAAAAATGAAGAGAGATTTCTGGTCCCGATGGAAAGATGAATACCTTGTTACGTTGCAGCATAGGTACAGATGGCGCAGTGAAAGAGAAAACTTAAAATTAAATCAAATTGTGATTGTCAAAGATGAAGCTACAGCCCCTGCAAAGTGGCCATTGGGCAGAGTCATCGAGACTCACGAGGGAAAAGATGGTAAGGTTTGATTGGTGACGCTAAAAATGCAGAATGGAGTGTTAAACGCCCAATTCAAAAGCTGTGCCCACTAAAACTTCAAAAGTATGGCCAAGATCAGGCCCCCTCTACAACAACAGCGTTTCTTGCCAAGCGGTCAGGAAGTAAACGCCAACAGTTAAATCCGTTATATCTACAACGGTTTCTGTTATTGGTGTTAGGCAGTACAATTCGAGCAGTGCAGCTTCCAAACCCTGGTGGAACGGTACGAGAACTTGGGAATGGAACGATTTTCTACCTAGATAAAATTGGTACAATGAATAGGGTTACATCTCATTGGAATTTAGTATCATATTATTGGAAAGATTAATAATATTAGCGATACAGTGAACACTGACTACTTTGTATACAAAGAGTCCATAAACTTTTTTATGATGACAAGACATCTGGAAGTAATGGTGGAGGAAGCCGAAAAGGTCCAGGTGCAGGTTATAGCACTATTAATTGATATAAACCACGGGAAGATAAATCCTAAGTTGATCCAGCCAAATAAGCTTCAGGAAGAGATTTCCAAAGTAAGAGAGCATTTGGCAGAAAACCTCCAATTACCTGGAAAAGGTATAAGTCTACATGCCATATATAGGTTGCTGACAGCAAGAGGATTACTCTTAAACAACAAATTAGTGATTGACATTACGATCTCTCTATCGGAACGTCGTTTCTCGGACATCTTCAATATTATGGCATTGCCAATCATGAGGGATGGCGCGAAAATGTTGCCAATTCTAAGGCAGCAATTTTTGGTGTATAACTATGAGTTAGATTTCTATCATCTGACTTCCCAGCCAATACTTAACCAGTGTCAGAAGAAGACGAGGACGAATATGTATGCCATGGAAATTGGGCATGGGATGATGCTAACGATAATTCCTGCGAACTATCCGCGCTCAAGCCGAGCAATAATCATCGCTGTACGTTCACGGCAATCGAGTCCAACAGCGTCTGGCTAGAATTGCATCTAAAAAGTAGTTGGCTGTTCAGAACATAAGACCACACCACAGCACATCTCGTATGTAACCCTAAGATGCAAAAGACAATACAGTTACCTTCACAAGGAGTGTTAACGTTAAGTGCAGGATGTACCGCTCGCATTGGACGTACTATCCTGACGGCACCACAAAGCATAAGGTCCCAAGAAGTGAACGAGTTCCGGACCTATCTATTCAAATAGGTCGAAGAAGTAGAAATCATCAAGCCCCGGAATTATTCTAAGACGAACCACACAGCCGAAATCAAGGAATTGCGGAAGAAGATCCAAAGAATAAAGTCGGAGAATATCGAGTTGAAGACGCTTAGCTGGCACCACGCTAGTGGCCACTCTTCCCTTATACTAATTTTCATATTTTTAATAATTTGTGTGATATTTCTAATACGGAGATACTGCACTAAGGATACTAGAGTGTTGGATGTTATATTTGCTCCCCGGCAGAATGTTCAAAATCATTCAACATGGTTTTATAATTTTTCCAATTTTACTTAAAATTCTTTCTAAATGTATTTTAAGAATAAGTGTTCAAGGTTACTTGAGCATGGATTTATCATTTATATTTCATTATTTCAAGACTATGTGCTTCAGTCTTAATTAGTTCATTTATATTTTATTATTTTAAGGCTATGTGCCTCAGTCTTTATCAGGTGTTTTTGTCTTTATTAGTTTATGACTATTTATATTTTCTTATTTCAAGGTTAGGATTATCCTTTATTAGTTTATTATCAGTTAGATGCTATTATCGCAAGATGAAGGAAAGAATGTTTAACTTCCTGGAACAAGGGTAGTTTTTAGCATTCTCTTATTTGTTTATTGTCTGTTATCTCGCAATGTAATTAGTAATCTGTTAGGACATACACAGCAGATTTTTTAAATGGTATAGCCGAAGCGAGCAACAAAACAGATAGCTGGTTATTTGTTTAGGCGCTAGGTAATAAACAATGAACTAGTGAGTTTTTAGGAAATAGCCGGCAGATGTAATTAGCATAGTTTAGTCTTAAGATCTTATTATTAGTATATAAGCAGATATGTTAACAAAAATAAAAAGAGTGTCTTACAAAGATTCAAACGGAAAAGGTGGTTTTATTTAATAGAAGAAACTCCCTTTTACAAATACGTTGTTTTATGCAAATTCAAAGCAACAAATATTGTTAAATGAATTATAAAAAATATAAGAAAACCTTTTAAAATGTTTCTGCTTAAGATTTTACAACAAGAATCCTATTTTTCATATCGACCAGTTATAATTTATTTTAGCATTTGGTTTTACAGTCAGCTGTTTTACAAACTTGTAAATTATTGCAAATTTACCGTTCGCGTACTTTTTTAGAAAATTTTAAATTTGTCAATGAGTAATTCTTACTGGATTTGACTGAAGGCTTCATTACTTGAGCGTAAACGTAACGCTTCGTAAACGTAAACGGGGAACTTCTGTATAAGAACTTACTCAAATTACGGAAACGAGTCATAAACAAACGAAAAAACTTTTTTATGCTTTGTGGTTATTTCCAATAATTTATAATATAATTATATTAATTAATATTAAAAAAATCAATTTAATTAAAACAAGTAAGAGCGGCTAAATTCGGCTATGCCAAATCTTATATACCCTTCACCATGGTTGGGAAAAAACTAAAGTTTATTTATGGACATATATGGAATGGACGGATTTATATACGGACGTCTTTAAGATGAAATTAACCATTTTGTTTGGTGATAAAACTTGGACTCGGGAAGATTTATGGTTCCAGAAAATAGGCATTTAAAAATAATTTATGTTTTGGGCATAACTTTTTTGTATCTGAACCGATATTTCCGAGTTTTTTAGCAAATATGTTATACTAAAGATTTTCGATCTTTCGCTATATAAGACGTATCCATAGGTCATATTACATCTCTAAAATTTTAGTTTTTATAAAAATTTTGATGTTTTTAGCCCATTTATGGATTATTTCATTTCGGTCTTACCTTTTTTAGGATATAAAGTAATCTATTTGGTCAGATGTTGTGGATTGATAACCAAGATGCTCGTACCTTATTTTGGAACTTTTCCTCTTTCTGTTCTCCAAATATACAGAAAAACTGACCGAAATCGTTAAGTCAACTGAGCTGCACGTATTTGTTAAGTTAAAAAAATAAAAAAAAAAATAAGAAAAAAACTATTTATGACAAAGCGCTTAGACCACTGAGCTATTGAAGGACATACGGAATCATCGTTAATAGAAGTAAATAAACAGTTTTCGTTCAAAACTAATTTGTTTGGTTTTTAGATAAATCTTTGTATGTGTTTGTTGTTTGTGTATAAAAGGTGAAGAGGTGAAAGAAAATAATTTCAACAAATAAAATAAAAAATAAAAAAAGAACAACAACCACAAACATAATGCCAATCAATGTTGTCATATTATTTTTTCAAAAAATCTTTTTAGTTGTAAAAAAAATATTTTCGACCAAAAAAATATTTGTTTACAAATCGTTAAAAGAAATCACTAGAACTGCATGTGTTTTATTTCTACAAAAACGTTTGATTTAGCTGGCAAATTTGCATTTGGGATTTTATTTCGCTTTTTTATTAAAAAATATTTTTAATTTCTTTAGCTTAATTTTAAAAATTTGAAGGAAAATAGTTTATAAAAATTTGTTTTATAAACTATTATAAATTATGACCTAAAAAATAGTTGCACTCAAAGAGAAATTATGTATGAAGTTTTCTTAATATATGAGAAATAAAATGGTTTAAAAATCTTTTTAATAATTCTTTTGAATGGGAGCAAAAATAGAAATAAAACCGTTTGTATTTTGTTTATATCAAAGGGTTTTTATAAATATTTTGATTGTTTTTAGTATTTATGGATTATTTAATTATTAATTTAAAATTTTATTTAAATTAATTATTTAATGTTAAAAAACAAAAAAATTGTACAAAAAAGTTGAATAGACGGTGATCGATCCCGCGCCTAAGAGAAAAAAAGTATTTGTGACATAGCGCTTAGACATCTGAGCCATTGAAGCTCATACAAAATCATCGTTAATAGAAGTAAATAAACAGTTTTCGTTTAATAGATATTTGTTTGGTTTTTATTTAATTGACAAATCTTTGTATGGGTTTGTTGTTTGTGTATAAAAGGTGAAGAGGTGAAAGAAAAGAATTTAAACAAATGGATGTGTTTGTTATGCGTAAAATTCAACATACATATTAAACCAGGGGTGCCCAAAAGTTCCTTATGGAAGAGCAAACACCAATACATTTAAAGAATAACAAATTTTTATTCAATATTTTTTATTGTAAAAACGAATACATACAAAAAAAAAGAAAAAAAATAGTTCATATCATACGTTAAACAAAATCTACATTGATGATCGCTGTCGTCAATGTTTACCAGCAAAGCATACGAAAGTGTTGTTGCTTTGCACTTGCGTGTATACAGTGAAGAACGACAAAAAAACTAATAAGGCAAAGTTGTTTGTGTATTTCGTATTGCTATTGCTGAGTGCTGTATGTGTATTAAAACACACAGCCTACAGCTAAGAGCATTTACAAAAACAAATGAGCACCAAGAGCATAAAGCTTGGACACCCTTGTATTAAACAAATGGATTTTACGGAAAAAATTAGAGGTAGTCGTGGTTTTTGCTAATATCTCAGCCATTTTTCAACCGATCTGGCTGATTTTCAATAGTAAACAGAAATGGATCACATGTAACAGAAATATATAACAATCAAGTCCTCATTATGCCTGGGGTCTTCCGAAAACCCATTTCAACACACAGACGGACAGACGGACATCGTTAAATCAACTTCGCTCTTCATAGGGACCCAGAATATATATACTTAAAGGGTCTAAAATCAATATTGTAGAAATTACAAACGGAATGACAAACTTATATATACCCTTCCAAATGTGGTGAAGGGTGTAAAAAGTATTGTAAATATAAAAAATATTTCTTCAAGATGAATGTGGAAAAAATTTGTTAACATAACATGGGTGTTGTTACGACGGGTAAAGTTTCCATGGATTCTGCTGCGATTGGAGTTATTTCAACGGTGGGTATTAATGTTAATTATTTCGGCGGGTGACATTGAACATATATTTGATGAATTTTGTGAACATCCGACGGGTGATGATAGTCGAGATAGAGTTTCCGAAGACGATAATGGAATTTGTGGAGAGAATGATGATGATAAAGAAAATTCTTCTTAAATATTTATAGATGACTGCATTCTAAAATAAAAAAGTAAAATATTGAAAACTGCGTTTTATTTCGTTAAAAAGTTCTTATTTTCATACTTACGGACGAGAAGCTGCATGTGGTGCTAAAAATTAGTGGCCACCGATATTTAAAAAAAGCACCACAGCTTGCTCGATCGCGAAAGCAAGTCCACCTTTTGGAACATATTTCGTCTATCAGTACAAACTAATTTCTTATATACATAGTTATTTATTATTTTTATTTTCCTGGACTCCCACTTGCTTTGCAACTTCCATCCAATTTTTTTTTGTCCGGCAATCTATAATATATGCTTATTTTATTATACAGCACATCATTGCACATTTTGATTTTGATTTTTTTTTTCACATAACTAAAAATGAATCAGCCGCTTTATACTGTCACGTAAAAACGGAGAGAAAATCTGCTTTTAACAGAATAGTTCGCAAAGTACGAAACGTACACGTTCGAGTACTTATTTTAATTTTCTCTTCATAAAGCTATCGGCTCAGCTGATTCCGCACGTTTACGTTTATGCTTGAGAAAAATAAAGAAATGGAATTTAAAACATTTAGGGAGAGTGTAAAGTAAATGTTTATTTTGTTTTTACTGTAGTTACTTGTTTTTATGTTGAATAATTTTGTAAAAAGAACATAAAAATTATTGTTAATCAAAAATTTTCACTTCTAATAAAATTTTCTTTTGATAAACAACAAAACATCAACAGATATGAATATAGGCAAATATATACTGAAATATAATAAATTTACCAATCATATTTTATTCAGTCTATATATTACATAAAAATTCGTATACTGCATTTCTATATACGTGTTTTGAGTGAAATTACATGTTTTGCTCAAAATACGTGTTTGGGTTCATATTTTCCCATATATTTTTATACGTGCAAAACATCTCAAACAACGTGTTCAATTTCAAAACATATCGAAAATAGTCTGATCAACACTGTATAGACACATTATACTGTGTTATCCATTCATGGAGAATGATAATTTCGACAAAAATGACATTCGCATTTGACAAATTCGAAAAAAATTTTAAGCGTCATTCAAGGTGGTAGTAATACATATAATAAGGTTTAAATATATATTGTTACGATTTTACCCTTTATAAAATCGTTGATTTATTTACCTTTTAAATAAATCGAGTTCTTTCTATATTGCAAATAATAAACACCGTTTGAAATTATTTATAGCTCTATTTATTTATAACCGTCACTAAAAATTACAGAAATACACTTTAATAGCACCCTTTATTTACACGATTTAGATAAACTAAACGTTAGCCACACTTTAGTCCTTCACACTTTGCGTTTTACTTATAAACTCAACTACTGCGTCACTGAGTACCAGTATTTATATGAGTAATCAGGTATTCTAGTTATTTCCAGTTTATTACGACACTAGAATCTTCCAGCTGTCAAAATTTGTGTAAATAAATTTCTAGTGATAGAAATTTCTTGTAACACTGCCGCCCACTTAAGCCTGTTCGTCCCGAACAGACATAGATATTCCTTTTCCATAGTTGGCTAGTCGTTCTAGATGAACAACCTTCATTTTGTATCTTGGGCTCCGATCTTTCTGTATTCTGTATACCACATCATTCAATCTTTTAATAACTCTATAGGGTCCGTCCCAATGCGTTTGTAGTTTGGGAGATAATCCTTTCTTTTGTTGCGGGTTAAATAGCAGAACCAACTCGCTCTCATTAAATCCTTCAGAATTTGCTGCTCGATCGTACCTCACCTTCATCTTATCGCTGACTATTTTAATTCGATTGCGCACAAACTCATGAAGCTAGTTAAGGTCTTCTTGTTCCCAGGAAGCGTTGTCGTTGTCTTTATCCATAACGGCGGGCTTAACACCAAATTCCAAATCGCCAGGCAATTTAAGTTCCGTCCCGAAAATAATTTTTGCAGGTGTCCGGGAGGTGGAATCGTGAACAGCCGATCTATATGCCAGCAAAAATTTAGGGATGTGTTCGTCCCAGTGCTTCTGATGAGTACTGACCACTTTTCTTAAGTATTCCTCTAAAGTGCGATTGAATCTTTCGACCATACCATCAGATTGTGGATGCAGCGGGGTGGTTCTTGTCTTTCTTATTCCATACAACTCACACATTTCCTTAAAGGTAGCAGATTCAAAATTCCTTCCCTGGTCAGAGTGTAATTCTAATGGAACACCGTAGCGACACACCCAGTTGTTCACAAATGCGCTTATTACCGTTCTGGCTTCCTGGTTCGGTATAGCGTATACCTCAGGCCATTTACTGAAATAGTCGATCACCACCAGAACATAGCGGTTTCCGGAATCACTGACGGGGAAAGGGCCTGCTACATCCATTGCTATTCGCTCAAATGGGGCACCCGAGTTGTATTGTTGAAGTTGCCCACGACTTCTCCTTACTGGTCCTTTAGCTGCGATGCATTGCGCGCAATTTGCTATCCAGTCGCTTACAGCTTGCTGGCAGCCGACCCAGTAGAATCGTTGTTTTAACTTCTCTAGGGTTTTAGTGACACCGAGATGACCACCACTGGGACCGTCATGGAACTCTTTTAACACTTCGTCTATTTTGCTTGACGGCACCACAATTAGCTTTGTCTCAGTTTTGCCGTCCGCACTTTCCCATATACGGTACAAGCAGTGATTAATTACCCGTAGACTGTTCCACTAAGCCCAATACGCCTTCATTAGTGGACTTTCAGCTGATATTTGTTCACGGGTAGGCCTTCTGTCCTCTGCTTTGGCTGACATAATTTTTGACAGTATGGGGTCATTTTGTTGCGCCGCTGACCAGGCTTCACTTGACTCAATATGCGTTAGTCTTATATCAACGATGCACTCTTTTCCTTCAGCCCTCGAACAATGTTTGCACTCTAAATTACAGGGGCGTCTTGAAAGGGCGTCCGCATTGCAATGTTTTATGCCTTTCCTGTGCTCGATGCTGAAATCATAGCTTTGAAGTCGTTCAATCCAACGAGCTAGCTGCCCTTCTGGTTGTTTAAATTGCAGCAGCCACCTTAGTGCAGAATGGTCGGTTCTTAGTTGAAAGTGCTGACCGTACAGATACCTGTGGTAGTGCTTTACACATTCTACCGCCGCCAAGAGTTCCCGCCGTGTTACGCAGTAATTCCTTTCGGGTTTCGAAAGTACTCGACTGTAATAGCCTATGACTTTTTCGGTGCCATTTATCACCTGCGAAAGCACACCTCCTATTCCGTGTCCGCTTGCATCGCTATCCAGCACAAATTTTTCCCCGGCCACAGGATATCCAAGAAGCGGTGCCGTGCATAATAACTCCTTGAGCCTTAGGAATGCTTGTTCTTGGGCTTCACCCCAATGAAATGGTCGCGCCTTCTTAGTCAGCTCATGTAGACTCGCAGCCACACTGGCGAAATTTGGTACAAATCGTCGGTAGTATGTGCAGAGACCTAGAAAGCTGCGCAACTCGTGCAGATTTTTCGGGCGAGGCCAATCTTTTACAGCCCGAATCTTATCTTCATCGGTTGATATACCCTCTGCAGTTCGCGGTGCCCTAAATACTTGACTTCCTTCTGGAACAGTGTACATTTCTTTGTGCTAAGCTTGAGTCCAGCCGCAGATATTCGCCTTAAAACTTCTGCTAAATTCTTCAGGTGTTCGTCGAAAGTTTTTCCCATGACAATTATGTCATCAAGGTACACTAGGCAAGTTTTCCAGTGGAGTCCTTTCAGCACATTTTCCATTAACCGCTCGAATGTTGTTGGAGCATTGCAGAGTCCAAAGGGCATCACATTAAACTGCCATAATCCGTCACCTGTGCTAAAGGCAGTTTTCTCCTTGTCTTGCTCACAAATTTCTACTTGCCAATAACCACTTTGCAAGTCCAATGTGGAAAACCATTTGGTTCCTGCTAGCGTGTCTAAAGTGTCGTCAATTCTCGGTAGTGGATAGCTGTCCTTTTTGGTGATATCGTTTAGTTTTCTGTAATCAACACAGAATCGGGTGCTGCCATCTTTTTTCTTAACTAAAACTATAGGCGAGCTCCATGGGCTAGAAGATGGTTCGATTACTCCACTACGCTCCATTTCGTTGACTAACTCCTTTACTTCATTTCGTTTTGCTAGAGGAATACTTCTGGGCGCCTGCTTTATTGGCCTCGCTTCACCAGTATTTATTCGGTGTTTTACAATTGCTGTTCTTCCTTGACTTTGGGTTTTCATGGCGAAGACAGAGCCGTATTTCCTGATTAGCTGTTTGGCTTTATTTCTATCAGGCGGCGCCACTTCTTTTACCCATTTTTCCACATATTCTGCCAGCATTTCTCGGTCTTTAACGGACGCACTGGATGGTTCCAAGTTCTTTTCGCAACTGATTTTTGCTTCTGGCGCAGTACATTTGGCTATTTCAGAGTTCGCTCTGACAACTTTTTCACAATTTGATAGGTTCAGTACTCTTACAGGAACTCGTTTGTCTTTGCTGGTTTTCACGAGGGCTTTCGCTGTTACCAGGTCACTTTTTATTTCTGTTGGTTCTACCACCCACAAGCTGCTGTCCTCACAATCTCCCTCCATGCGCACCCATAATAAAGTTTCTGACCGTGCCGGTATTTTCTGATGACTGATGATTACTAGCTTTCTTACTCGATCCGCTTGCTCATATCCAACATCAAGGGGTATTTCAACATTACGCCAAATCATAACTTTTTGCCCCATATGCAGATTAATGTCGTGACCAATCATGAAATCTGCACCAATTATTACTTCGTCTACAATATCGGCAACAATAAATACGTGATTGACGCTTATGTTGGAAATCGTTAGTTTTACATTTATTTTACCATAGACATAGGCAGGCTCCTCAGTAGTTGTTCGCAGACTTACCCCGTATAGTGGTTCAACTGCCTTTTTCACTAAATCGGGCCTGATGATTGACTGTGATGCTCCTGTGTCTATCGTAAAAATGTGCTTTCGCCCGTTGATGTACCCATAAGCAGTAAGATTGCTTTTCTCCTGCTGTATTACTGATATGGAGATTGTGGGGCCATCGGTTGTGGAGCTAGCTCATGCCCCATAGTGCTAGCTCTTTTTAGTTTGACGGTGACTCTTTAGGTGATTGGTGATCGGCCCGGAGGCTCTTCCTTGGTGCTTTGCAATTTCGCTGGAAATGTCCCACTCTACCGCAGTTGTAGCATTTATCCTTGGCCTTGACTTGTTTCTCCCCTAATGCCTGCTTAAATGCATCTTTTAACTCCGTGAGCACTTCTGTTAATCCTTCTGTTAGCTTTGTGCTTATATCTTGGTCTCTTTCAGCAGTCACTTCAAGGTTACGCACCTTAAATGTTTGCGGCTTCGAAATCACCTTCGCAGTCTCTTGGGCCAGCGCGAATGAGACAGTTTCAGCGAAAGTCGATTTCTGCGTAGCACATACCACATGTCTCACATCAGAATCCCGAATTCTATTCACAAATGCTTCAATTTTGAACTGATCTAAGAATGGATGATTTTCGCCCGGATAAGTCAACTGCACCAACCGTTCAATTTCTGTTGCAAAGTCCTGTAACGATTCGTTTGGTTTCTGCAGCCTATCTCTTAGTTCCATTCTGTATATTTCTTTTTTGTGTTCGCCACCATACTTTCGCTGCAGTGCCACCATTATGTCGTCATAATTATTTCTGCAGGTGATTGGCACACTTTCTAGAATTTCTGCAGCGTTTCCTTTTAAGGCCAGAATCAACTCTATAGCCTTTTCTTCGTTGTTCCACATATTTCTGGCGGCAACTGTCTCAAGCTGGAACTTAAAAACATTAAACGATACGCTGCCGTCAAAAGCGGGGGCCTTTGCTCTACCAGAACTTTCCTGAATAATTCGTACTGGACCCTCTTGACATTGGAGATTATTTACTTTATTTTCTAGATCTTGTAGTTTTCTCTCAACATCTTTGGCTTGTATTTCCACGCCGGTCTCTAAGTCGGACAACTTTTTGTCAAATCTGTCCATTTTCTCATTAGTGGCTCTAGAAGTTTCCTGAAACTTTTCTTCCATCTTCGTTAGCAATTTCTCGTTATCTGCCCTCGAAGTTTCTATCTTAGTTAACAGTTTCGTTTCCATCTTAGTTAACAGTTTTTCGTTGTCTGCTCTAGAAGTTTCTAATAATTTCGCGTTGTTGTCTTCCATCTTTTGCATCATAGCAGCCAACATTGTACTTAACTCCAAGTTACCTTCTGTTTTACGCGTACTAACCTCCATTGCTTCCTTTTCAACGAATTCGTAATTCGCAATGTCAATGTTACGCCGCTCGAATTCCTCTATCAGCCGCTTTTGCAATTCCGTTTTATTACCTGCTGTGGGTAGCTCCAACTTACTCAACTCCTTCTTGAGTTGTTCCACTTTAAGCTCCTCCAATTTCATGACTGCTTATTATTTTCCAATCCCACTTCTGACACCAATTGTTACGATTTTACCCTTTATAAAATCGTTGATTTATTTACCTTTTAAATAAATCGAGTTCTTTCTATATTGCAAATAATAAACACAGTTTGAAATTATTTATAGCTCTATTTATTTATAACCGTCACTAAAAATTACAGAAATACACTTTAATAGCACCCTTTATTTACCCGATTTAGATAAACTAAACGTTAGCCACACTTTAGTTCTTCACACTTTGCGTTTTACTTATAAACTCAACTACTGCGTCACTGAGTACCAGTATTTATATGAGTAATCAGGTATTCTAGTTATTTCCAGTTTATTACGACACTAGAATCTTCCAGCTGTCAAAATTTGTGTAAAGAAATTTCTAGTGATAGAAATTTCTTGTAACAATATAAAAAAGAAAATTTAATAAATCGAACGAAAAAAATGGCTATAAAAAATTACATTTTTTTAATTTATTTTTATTTATTTCTTTGATACGTACTGATTTATGAATCCGGCTTCTACGATCCGAAAATACATATCCGTCAAAGCTTGTACGTAAACGGAACATTAACGGACCGTTTAATTGAATTTTCGAAAACAATACGTTTTGACTCCGTTTTAGTGTATCCGTTTCTGTACCATCAAATACGGACCACCGATTTTCATTAGTTATTTTTACGTTGATTTTGGATTTGTTTAGTTATCAAAAAAGAATACATAAATATCTATGAGGTAAATATTTAAGAAATTTTAAACAAGTTTTGCAAATGATGTGTGCAAATTTAGGTAGATTTGCAAATAAAAATATTGCCTGGCAGTTTATAATAGATTTTGTGAAAAAATTTGCAAATTTGCATTGTGTGATACATCATATCGTAAGTACCACAATTTAAACCAAATTAAATTTTTGTTTTATTTTTTTTCGTGATTTTTAATTTGCCACAATTTTGCTAATCGCAAAAATAAAATAATAAATGTGGTATGAGTATACAAATATAAATGACTAAAATCTAACAAATAGTTTTTAATTAATTTGTCAAAAATTAATTGAGATCTTACTAAAGCATTTAAAGCATAATTTGTTCTATGCATATCTGTTACAAAATAATTATGATGATAATAATAGTGTATATCAATTGTGTGTTAACCGAATAAAAATATATTTTTAACTTTAGAACCAGCTGTATCGTTGCTGTATCTGACGCGAGCAGTTTTAGCATCGAGAAATTCATGGTCTCCCTACTTTATACAGATGAAAAAGTTATTTGTATTTTTATTAAAATTTTTTTGCAGCTTTTAACTTCTAAAATTGTGGACGCATTTATTTTGTAAAATTTCTTATTCGATAGAGAAATAACATAAATAACATATTAAGCGCCATAGAGTTATGTGACGGCTACGAATGTTTCAACGGCATTGTTACCAAAGTCAGGGAATTTGCAAGTATGGTAACACAATGCTGAACGAGTGTGGCAACATAATGATGAACGAGTTCAATAAGAAACAGAAAAAAAAGAGGTAAGCGAGAAATGGCGGTTGTCAAAATAAGGAAGATCGTGCTTTTTTTAAGGTGTGGTCGTCACCAGTACGGTTGCATAAAAAAAAGAAAATTTGAAAACGGAAATTTATGGAATATCAATGATTAGACGTTTTGCAGACAAACTGCGCATAAGAAAAAGTTTCTCGGTTTCTTTGTTATAAAAATATAAATCAATAAGTCTCTTTTATAACTAAACGTTTGCTAAAGCTTGATACTTCGCTAAAATTAACGCTGGCACGCCGACCAAGTCATTAATAGTTTTCTCGCCCACGCAACATCTACAAACTCTATTCTTGTACAGGCGGTCTATTACAATTCAATTGATTTATTTAAAACTTTTAAGATTTCCTTGACTACCAGTTCTACATTAACAAAACATTGCAACAACAACTGCAGGTGCAGTCACCTAAGGTACAGTCATCTCACTGCAACCACAGCAACTGCAGGTATAGTCACCTAAGGCACAGTCATCTCACTGCAACCACAGCAACTCCAGGTATAGTCACCTAAGGCACAGTCATCTCACTTCAACCACAGCAACTGCAGGTACAGTCACCTAAGGTACAGTAATCTCACTGCAACAACAACAACTACAGGTGCAGTCACCTAAGGTACAGTAATCTCACTGCAACAACAACAACTACAGGTGCAGTCACCTAAGGTACAGTCTTCTCACAGGTACAGTCACCTAAGGTACAGTATTCTGATTTCAACAACAATACAGGTACAGTCATCTAAATGTGCTAACAAAAAAAGGCAACTGCAGGTACAGTAACTGCAACAACAACGACAGGTACAGTCATCTAACTGTGCTAACAAAAATAAAAGGGCAAAAATAGGTACAGTCACCTAAGGTACAGTAATCTGATTTCAACAACAACAACAGGTACAGTCATCTAACTGTGCTAACAAAAAAAAAGCAACAGCAGGTACAGTCACCTAAGGTACAATCATCTTATTTCAACACAACACAGGTACAGTCATCTAGCTGTGCTAACGGAAGAAAACAACTGGAGCAGCCACAACTAAATTATCATCAACCATAATCAATATCAGAATTTGCCACATCATAATCTTCATCTTTAAATCATCATCAGCTATAACATCATTAACTGCAACACCAGTAAAAACAACTGCAGGTACAGTCAACTAGCAGCTAAAAAATAAAAGAACTGGGGTTCACCACAGGCAGTCTACGTCATCACCCTCACCATATATGGTGGAGGGTACAAAAATCCCACATGCAGATGGAACACCCTAAAATACCACATGATTATGAAATTTAGAAACTATGAAAGCGATTTTGAAATTCAACGACGTATTGTAGAACGAAGACAACTGCCTTCTGAATCCGACGACACCTATATCTCGGAGATGAATAGATTGCGTAACCAAATGCGCATCAAAATCCCAGAATACGAATTAGTGCGTAGAATCAAAGATAATTTGAAGGAAGCATAAGTACAATTAGTATTCCCGAGGAATATAGAAACCATGGACGAATTATTAGAAGAATGTAAAAGAGCCGAGCGGAATATCACAAAAAGAAATACACATCGCCAACAAATGCAGAGTTATCGCAGGGTAAATGAATTGGAGTTTGATGACACCCAATATGGGGAAACTAACGGTCAAATTGAAGCCATTAACCAAGCCACGGCTCCACGTCATCAGCTAGTATGTTGGAACTGCCAGAAGATAGGTCATACTTTTTTTGATTGTGTTGAGGAGCAGCGAAACCTCTTTTGTTATAAGTGTGGGTTCGGTGGCGTAACATCACCAAAATGTCCAAGATGCCTGGGAAACCCCCAAAGAAAGATGATGAAGACTGGGTCCCCATGTTCAAAGGAGAAGGTTGCCCAGTAAAAGAAAATTTTAGAAATTTAATTATTAAAGGAATCAACGTAGCGGGTTATAAGGAAATCAAAAACAGAGAGATTAAGTTAAAGAATGGAGTTAAAGTTATGAGTAAAATACTGACAACACAATGAATAATAACTTTCCACCAATTCAAAACGTAGATAATAGAAATTTTTTTCAACTGGTAATAAGATACCGTTTCGCGACATTTACAATAAGTTGTCTAAACGTTCAACTGAGATTCGGGAGTCGAATGCCCTTGCTAAGGTGAAATCAGTGAAGGTAAATTATCCAGCTCAGACACAAAATCCATCTAATATTAAGTCCAAACCTTATCCGATTATGAATAAGACATATGTTGACCTCGAAGGCAGTGAAGCTCGACCAAGTGACACGACAGTAGAACCTCGTAGAGTGTTATCAGGTAACGACCCTACATATGGTGATGATAAGATTACCAATAAACCAGCGCATAATAGACGCCATAGACTTATCATACCGCATGAGGAAAGAGTAGCAAACTATAACCGTAAAAGGGATGAAATTTTTCGAGAGTATACACCAGAACTAGGCAAAAACGTAGTTAAAGCTAGAAAAGGCTACGCTAGGAGAAAAAAAGAGCGAATGGATATCGCTGCCACCTCTTTGAATATAGGCAATGACATTAGACCCTATTTGGAAGTAAAATTAAACGAGCTATCATTTAATGGCTTGATGGATAGCGGCGCATCCATAAGCTGTCTAGGTAAAAATTCTTTAGAAAATTTTAGGAAAATGAATGTACCCATCACGAATTTTAAATCCTCGGTAAGAACGGCAGATGGTAGACATCAACTCATTATAGGCAAAGTCAAGATTTCGGTTAAATGGGGCAATAAAAAGATAGACAGTATTTTTATTTAATACCTAATTTGACACAAGAGTTATATTTAGGTTACGACTTTTGGCAACAGTTCGGTATAAATATTAGCATGGATAGCGAATCGATTAGCGAAATCACCGCAAGTGAAACGGGATATAGTAAGATTCACCAGTTGACACCAGAACAGACCATTGTGCTGGAAAATGTGAAGTTGTCATACAGATGTTATACTAAACATGGTCTTGGCAGAACACACTTGGAGGAACACACAATCGATACGGGTGATGCGACACCCAAAAAGATGAGGTATTACCCGGTTAGCCCAGCGGTACAGAAACTGATATATGGCGAACTGGACCGTATGCTATCACTTGGGGTAATAGAAATCGCTAAAGATGCTGGGTGGAATAATCGCACCACTTTAGTTATTAAACCCAGTAAAAATCGTTTGTGTCTGGATGCCCGGGAACTGAATAAGGTAACCCGAAAGGACGCATACCCGCTTCCAAACATAGATGGATTATTATCCAGGCTTGGAGATACTCACTTTATTTTAGCCATTAACTTGAAGGATGCTTTTTGTCAGATCCCTCTGGAGGAATCTAGCCGGCCCAAGACAGCTTTTATAGTCCAAGGAAGACCACACTACCAATACAAGGTAATGCCGTTTGGACTGTGTAAAGCTGCTCAACGTCTTTGCCGAATGATGGATAAAGTGATACCTTCAACTCTGAAAAACCGAATTTTTGTATATTTAGATGATCTTTTAGTGGTTTCACCCGATTTTGAAACGCACATGCGAATGCTTAAAATAGTTGGAGAAAAACTTACAGTAGCAGGGTTAACAATAAACATGGAGAAATCCAAATTCTGTTACAGGGAATTAAAATATTTAGGATATATCGTTGGTGGCGGAAAATTAAAACCGGATGAAAGCAAAAAAGAAGCTATGTTAAGCATTACACCGCCTAAGAATCAGAAAGGTGTCAGAAGATTTTTGGGAACAGTCGGTTGGTATCGGAGGTTCATCCACGATTTTTCCACACTCACAGCACCCCTGATACTTTGAAAAAGTCACTCAAATTTGCATTCACTCCAGCAGCTTTAAAATCGTTTGAAGAGTTAAAACGACGTTTAGTTTCGAGTCCAGTTTTGTCAAGCCCAGATTTCAACAGACCTTTTTTCGTTCAATGTGATGCTTCCAACCAATGTTGGAATTGGAGCAGTATTATTCCAGAAGGATGATGAGGAAGGAGAGCATCCCATTAAATATTTTTCAAGAAAGCTAAATACTGCACAAAAAAATTATTCTACCAAGGAAAAAGAGTGCCTGGCCGTGTTGTTGGCCATCGAAAAATTCCGACAATACATAAAACTGATGGAGTTCACGGTAATCACTAACCATTCTAGCCTTCAATGGGTTGCCTCATAACCTCAATGGACGTCTAGCTCGATGGAGTTTAAAACTCCAGGGTTACAAGTTCTCAATCGAGCACAGGAAGGGTACGAAGAAAGTCGTTCCTGACATGCTATCCAGGTTAGATATGGAAGAAGTTATCGTGGACTGTCCAAATATAATTGATTTTAACTCGGAAGAATTTAAGAATGTAAAATATTTATCACTTTTTGATACTATCGAGCAAAATCAGGACAGACTACCAGATCTAAAAGTATGTGAGGGCGTAGTCTACAAAAGAGTGAAATTTAATAGGGAAGAGATAGACAGTGAAGACGATTGCTGGAAAATTTGTTTACCAGAAAAACTAACCGAAGGAGTGATAAGATCGCACGAAAATAACACATCTCACGGCGGAACAGCAAAACACTATCCAACATAAGTGAATTCTTTTACTGGCCATTAATGGTGAAACAAATAAAGCATCTTATCCACAATTGTTGTACGTGCAAGGAAATAAAGCATCCTAAACAAATTCTTCTACCACCCATGGGAAAAAGAGGTAATAACCAAAAGGCCATTCCAGAAAATCTACGTCGACTTTCTCGGACCTTATCCACGTACGAAATTAGGTAACACATACATTTTTATTGTCCTCGATCACAAAACCAAATTCGTTTTATTAAAGGCTATGACTAAAGCGACCACAAAATTAGTTAACAAATTCCTTAGAGATGAAATTTTTCATAAATTTGGCGTGCCGGAGGTGTTGCACTCAGACAACGGCAAACAATTTACTTTAGAACTGTTTCAGGAACTCTTAAAATTGTACGGTGTAAACATTTAAGATCCCATATTTACGCACCGCAGTCAAACACAAGTGAAAGGGTCAACCAGACCATTTTAAGTAGCATTAGGAGTTACCTACAATCAGACCAATCGAGGTGGGACGAAAATTTGTCCAAAATCGAATGTTCATTACGCTCTACTATTCATTCGTCAACTGGGGTTTCCCCATATTTCGCTCTCACTGGATTCAACATGATTACCCACGCACATCTAAAATTAAAAGAGAACATGCATACTGCTTACGAAAGAAACGAAAGATTATACAACAAACGAAGCAGAATCGTAGCTTTCAAGCAAGGTCAGGAGGTATTTCGCAGGAATTTCATACAGAGTAATTTTACAAAGGGAGTAAATGCGAAATTTTGGAAACCTTGGCTGAAGTGTCGAATTACCAAGGCAGTCGGTAACAGTTTGTACGAAGTAGAAAATTTGAAAGGCCAACGCATCGGCCTAATACATGGGCAACATCTGAAACAATAAACACTCAGCTGCTAGTAAGGAAAAATATCGATCTACAATGTGAAAAATAACCTCACACATTTACATTTCTACATTTATTTCCATGATCGTGGTTTAAACTTATTGAAGTAGGATCTCTCGTTTTGTTAAATCATGAGTTAGGTGAACGTTAGATGACATCGGTTAGTTAATGTACACACCGATTTCATAATTTTTTTTAGCAGGAGGTAGTACCTTTGTGGTGCATTGAGGAAGGATTTCTTTTGTCATCCTTATAGACATAACTTTTTTTTAATCAATATTGTAATTAACTATGAATTATAAGAAATTAATAGTAGTCTGTGCAAAAGAAACTGTATCGCATTTAGATTAATATATATATATACCAAATGAATATAGTTCATTCTCGTATTTTGGAAATAAGCAGCCGCAGGGGAAATAAAAAGAAAATAAACTCAACTAACTTTAGTGGAGACAGGAAAGTAGAACCTAATGGCGCAAACGTACCGATAAATGCCAGATTTTGCTTACGAGTTGTTCATCAAGTATGGTTGTTATAGGTTAGCACCGACTTCTCGTGTTTTTTTCCAATTCTTTCCATGGCGCAGGTTTCATGTAAAGAACAGGCTTTGTGACGGCCACGAATGTTTCAACGGCATTGTTATCAAAGACCGGGAATTTGCAAGTATGGTAACACAATTCTGAACAAGTGTGGCAACATAATGATGAACGAGTTCGGTAAAGGTAACAGCTGGTTACACACTTCCAAACTTGAAATATCAATAAGAAAAAGAAAATAAAAAAGGTAATCGAGAAATGGCGGTTGTCAAAAAAAGGAAGATCGTGTTTTTTCAAGGTGTAGTCGTTAACCAGTACGGTTGCATAAAAAAAAGAAAATTTGAAAACGGAAATTTACAGAAATATCAATGATTAGACGTTTTGCAGACAAACTGCGCATAAGAAAAAGTTTCTCGGTTTCTTTGTTATAAAAATATAAATCAGTAAGTCTCTTTTATAACTAAACGTTTGCTAAAGCTTGATACTTCGCTAAAATTAATGCTGGCACGACGACCAAGTCATTCATAGTTTTCTCGCCCACGCAACATCTACAAACTCTATTCTTGTACAGGCGCTCTATTACAATTCAATTGATTTATTTAAAACTTGTAAGATTTCCTTGACTACCAGTTCTACATTAAACAAAGCATTGCAACAACAACTGCAGGTGCAGTCACCTAAGGTACAGTCATCTCACTGCAACCACAGCAACGGCAGGTATAGTCACCTAAGGCACAGTCATTTCACTGCAACCACAGCAACTGCAGGTACAGTCACCTAAGGTACAGTAATCTCACTGCAACAACAACAACTACAGGTGCAGTCACCTAAGGTACAGTCATCTCACTGCAACCACAGCAACTACAGGTACAGTCACCTAAGGTACAGTAATCTCACTGCAACAACTACAGGTACAGTCACCTAAGGTACAGTAATCTCACTGCAACAACAACTACAGCAGTCACCTAAGGTACAGTCATCTCACTGCAACCACAGCAACTGCAGGTATAGTCACCTAAGGCACAGTCATCTCACTGCAACCACAGCAACTGCAGGTACAGTCACCTAAGGTACAGTAATCTCACTGCATCAACAACAACTACAGGTGCAGTCACCTAAGGTACAGTCATCTCACTGCAACAACAACTACAAGTGCAGTCACCTAAGGTACAGTCATCTCACTGCAACCACAGCAACAACAGGTACAGTCACCTAAGGTACAGTAATCTCACTGCAACAACAACAACTACAGGTGCAGTCACCTAAGGTACAGTAATCTCACTGCAACAACAACAACTACGGGTGCAGTCACCTAAGGGACAGTCATCTCACTGCAACCACATCAACAACAGGTACAGTCACCTAATGTACAGTAATCTGATTTCAATAACAACTACAGGTACAGTCATCTAACTGTGCTAACAAAAAAAGGCAACTGCAGGTACAGTCACCAAGATACAGTCAGCTAACTGCAACAACAACAGGTACAGTCATCTAATTGTGCTAACAAAAAAAAGGCAACAGCAGGTACAGTCACCTAAGGTACAATCATCTAATTTCAACAACAACTACAGGTACCGTCATCTAACTGTGCTAACGGAAAAAAACAACTGCCATAATCAATATCAGAATTTACCACATTATAATCAACAACATGCTTCATCTTTAAATCTTCATCAACATCATTATCACCATCTAACTACAACACCAGTAAAAACAACTGCAGGCAGTCAACGTCATCACCGGTAGCTACCGTCGTCTCCGCTAGGTACCCAAATTATTTTTTTTATATACCTATGCTATTTTGTAACCCCTTATTGTAGAAATCTAACATTACAAAAATAACTTAATTTAGATTCCTAATAGCTATTAGATTTAATATATTTTTTTTTAATTAAATAGATTTATATAACCAAACACTCCTTCTTCAAATTAATTAGAAATCTTGCTTCTATTTCTCAATTTTACACGTTCTAAGTTTGGAATAAGGGGAAAGAAAAGAAGCAAAGGAAAGACTTTCACATTATGAAAGAGAAATTTCTTTCAGTATATATTTATAGATTTAAATATTTATTAGTCAAAGTAACCCAAATTTGACTTAAGCCGTAATATTCTTATGTATTATAAAGACATTGAACAATAATTAAAAAGATGCAGTAATTATGAATATGCGGGGTTGGTGGGTAGTAGAGTCGAAGAGTGAGGTGGTGTGAAGTGTGTTTAGGGACACAAAAGAGAACTAAATTTTTTTTACGGGCACATTTTGTGTCACGGATGAAGCCAGAAGGCATTATAAGGGGTGGGCCGCCTGTTTAGGATCCTGACACCTCGATGCTAATGGTGATATCTACAGTATTTAACTCTAATGTGTTTAATCGAATGTCCATCCGTTTAGTGGGATTTGTTTCAGTCTATGTTGTATTCTTGTTTCATTGCACAGCATAATCTGCTGTGCGTTCGCTGAACGCATTGTTTTTTAGGCACGAATTATATAAATTTCAATTGCATAAACGAAGTGGAAAAAGACCCCACCCATTCCGGCGAGCTTAGCCGCAGCCAAAACACTCATGCTGTTTCCGCGTTCCCAGAGGCAAATAGAATTTTTAAATAAGTTTATCACAGTTAACACTAATCTAATAAATGATGATGTTAGTGAAGAAAGTAAGTTTATTTGTATAAACGATTTCCTAACTGCAAACAACAGGAAACTACTTTGGATGACCAAAATAAAAGCTAAAGAAGCAAATTGGAAATATGTGTGGACTCGAAGTGGTTCAATTTTTGCAAGAAATCTGGAAAACACAACAACAACTTAAATAAAAAAATGCAGCTGATATTGAATTAATTAAGTAATTGATGTATTATCCACTTAAAATTAAATTAAATTCGCAACCCATTTTCAATCTTTTTACTCTTTTTTCTCTCGCAAAAAATGATTTTTTCACATGAAAAACTTAATAACATTTATCAAATTGATACTAAATATTTAAGTTATCCCTTTCTATCTTCTACATGAACATACGCTCAATCCGCAAAAATTTTAATTCTCTTCTTGCAACAATAAACAACATTCTCAACAAAATAAAAATTATTGTTCTTGTCGAAACAAACATCAATGAAGATGAAACCAAATTTTACAAAATTATTGGCTTCAACTCTAAACTCTTAAACAGAAACCGTACAGGAGTGGGTGTTGCGGTATATATCAAAGTCGATTTAACATACACCAACAATATAATTAATACCAATTCGTTGGAGTTGATAAAGATCGATGTAGAAATAAACCAAAGACCACTCTTGCTTTTATCTATTTACCGTCCCCCTTCATCAAGTGTTACTTATTTTCTTATTGAAGTTGACGAATTAGTTAACAGTATTAACAGAAAACAAGATTCCGTAATTATCGAAAACATAAACATTAATATACTAAAAAACAATTTAACAACTAAAAATTACCTCGATATGATGATGTCTAATGGCCTAGAAAGCTAATAAATGAGAGTACACGTAAAGATGCACAAGCCAACACCCATACATGCATTGATCATTGCTTTGTTATAAAGACAACAAAACAAAATCTTGTGGTTATGCAGCAATAATAACAACAATGATAGCAGACCATTACAGCATATTCTGTTGTATAGAAGATGAAGAAGTGGCGAATCTCAATAAAAAACAGAGATCACCAAACTTTTATGGGGCAACCCAGGGATCGCCAAACTTCTTATGTAAACAAAATCTAATCAATAACGTTAAAGTTAATAAACTAATTAGAGAAACCAATTGGGATGAAATAATAAACAATATATATAATAAAAATGACTTATACGATAATGTTCACCTTGGTGAACAAGGGACAAGGTCCAACCCTGAATTCCAAGAAACGCCGACGCACAACCACAATCTACAACCACCTTCCAGTTAGGCAACCAGAAGAAGAAAACTTCACTTGTGTTTTTCCTTAAAACGAAAGCGGTCGACAACGCGGCAACCAAAACAACAGCTTTGACCAGCAACAACAACAACTACAACAGTGAAGTTTACAGAGACGTTTAATCTGAAACCTACAAAATAAAGTGTAGTTAAATATTAAAAGACTATTTTAAAAAACCAAAAAAAAAAACAATTAAAAGCCAAGAAACCCTGAAGTGTGAACTAGTAATTTATAAGATTTAACCCTATTTCGATTCAATAAAGTGAATTCTAATTTATAACGTCTACCGGAACCAATTTGTCTTCTTATTTGGAAAACAAGATTCGGTAAGGTATCCAAGTTAACCCTATAACCCGTGTCTTCATGGTCCAATCGAACCGTTAAGTGAAAAAAAATTGCGATTTTTTTGCTCCTTACAAAATATACAGGTTGGTTGAAAAGTTCCTGCGCTCGAAATGAAAGAATACTGTTTTTGTTACGAAATATATTTTTTTATTCAATATAATCTCCTAGAAGCTCAATACACTTGTTCCAATGATCTTTCAATAATTTTATCCCATCCTTATAATGGTTTTCCGGAAGCTCTGCAAAATAACCGTCTACGGCTGCTATGGCCTCTTCATTCGACGAAAAATGCTTTCCACGAAGGAATTGTTTGAGATTTCTGAAGCGATAGTAGTCACTGGGAGCCAAATCTGGTGAATACGGTGGATGTTCAAGCAATTCGTACTTTAATTCTTTGAATTTAGCCATCGTCAAAACACTTTTGTGAGCAGGTGCATTGTCTTGATGAAAAATGATTTTTTTTCTTCTTTAAACCAGGTCTTTTCTCACGAATTTTTTCATCCAGCTGATCCAAAAGGCTGCAATAATATTCAGAGTTGATTGTTTTACCTTTATGAAGATAATCAATCAACAAAATTCCTTTTGCATCCCAAAAAACTGATGTCATAACCTTCTTTGCTGATCGTTGTGACTTCGCCTGCTTTGGAGCTGAACAACCAGCTTCAGTCCACCGTAAACGTTCTTGTTTCAATTTAGGATCATGGTGGTAGATCCAAGTCCCATCCATAGTTATAAAACGACGCAAGAAGTCGGTTTTATTCGGCTTAAAACGCTCTAAATTACGCTGAGAAATTTGTTTTCGATCCAGTTTTTGTTGAATTGTTAATGTGTGCGGCACTAACTTTACAAACAGTTTTTTCATACGTAATTCTTCATGTAAAATATGAAGTACTCGTTCGTCTGAGATGCCTATGGCATTAGCAATTTCACGCTTAGTCAAACTTGGATCTTACTAACCATATTATGTACCTGCTCAATGATTTCTGCTGTGATTGCAGTTTTTGGTCGTCCTTCGCGTGAATCGTCTTCAAGGCGGGTACGACCACGTTTAAATTCACCAGCCCAAAATTCAACGGTGTGTTTTGAAGGTGAGTACTCCTTATACACTTCTAACAATTGTTCATAAATTTCCTTTGCTTTTAAACCCTTCAAAACAAAGAATCTAATGACTGCACGATATTCAATTTTTTCCATATTAAAAAAAATCAATGACACGTCAACTTCAAATGGCTTGTAAACAAAGAAAGAATTGCAACTTTGCATGTGTTCTCAGGACAGTTATACCAACTTGAGAAAAAAAAAGTTTGGAGCTAGCAGTGCCATCTCTTGGTGAGCGCAGGAACTTTTCAACCAACCTGTATGTAATATATAAGGAAACAAAAAAAAAACCCGCTAAAGAACCAGAAAGTTTTTTATATAAAAACAGTTTTAATAAAAAAAAACGAATTAAAAAGTTAAAAATACAGTCCACTAAAAATAGTTAAAACACAGTTGAAGAATGTTAAGAAAGTTTTAACAAAGTTAAAACTTTTTTTGGCAAAACAAACATAAAACAGTGCACAAAATTAAAAACAAAAAACACTCACTTTCCTGACACAAGTGTTGCCGGTATAACAATAGAATTTGAAAACCCACCCCTAAAACTTATTTAAAAAACAGAGAAAAAGCTGAACAAAAAACAGAACGTTTAAGACAGTTCACGAGCTAAAAAAGTTAAAAACAATAGTGCAAACTTGTGTTTTAAAAAATATATATATATATATAAAAGTGCTAAAATTGTGTGTAAAACAATAAGTTTACAAAGATTTTAAAAATAAAAACAAAAAGCACAAAAACATTAGAAACAAAAAATTGCACTACACAGTGAGAAACAAAATAACAGTTTAAAATTTCAATAAATTTATTAAGAACAAGTGCACACATTTATTTGTTTTACCCCATTAATTAATCAGAGAATTATTTATTTTAAATAATTAAGATTTTTTTAAATTATATAATAATATTGTACATAATTAAAATTATTAAGTTGAATTGTTTACAACTTACTAAAAATTTCCAAACCCATAATTTCATAAAATTTTACACATTTTATACAGCGGTCAGTACAAAATTGATTAAAAAACCTTTTCATAGTTAGAATTCAGGTTTTTTAATATTGTGCCTGACCAACTGATATTGCCGTTCACTTTGTGTAGTGCATATTAGTTAGTGTAAAAAACACCCAGTAGGAAATTTTGTCGCCTGAAAAACTTTTTTCGGGACTTTGCCAAAGTTGGTTGAAAAATCTTGTTTTTTCCCATAAAGATAATTTTTAACTCTCATCGGGACCGCAAACCCAGATTTAACCCGTTTTCTACCGCAACCCTTTTTTGCACCAGAGGCTTAATTTAACTCTTTCGTTAACCCTTTTTACACCAGATACACACATTTAACCCTATTGCTACCGCACATTTCTTTAACCCTTTTTTGTACCACAAACCCTCATTCAACCCGTTTTTTACCCGGTTCACCCGCAATTAATTACTTGTACCCACGTTTTTACTCTTTTTTTGTCGTAAAGTAATTGCATTTTGGTACGAAAATGGAGGATTTGAGACTCTTATCCGATAATTTATTGATCTGCATTAAGCAGGATTTATCCGCTTATGAGGAGGATTATCGCCATTCTTTGGAGGATACCCAATCGTTACCAGCCTTGAAAATTCGAAAGAGCGAGTTGGAAGAAATATGGCCAAACATCCATTCGAAGTACACCCATCTAAGAGAATCCCCTCAAATGAGAGACCCAGAGGCGTCAAGGAAAGGACTATAAACAATTGCATTGCGGTTCTTAATACTCTACAGATAGACACTGCAAATTGGGATCCAATTATAATTTATATTTGTACCTCCAAATTACCCAAGGAGACCCTATTAATATTTGAAAGAACCCTATCAGATAACACTTGTATTCCATCCTGGCAAGAGTTGCATGAATTTTTAACGTCTGAGTATAAGGGACTTGAGGCGGCTACTGACGCCAAAGATCTTCGAATAAATGTTGTTGCAGACCCAAACCCGAAACAATACGCTGATAATAGAAATCAGTATGAGAAAAGAGGAAAAACTTTTCTCAGTGTAACCCAAACACCCGTAAAGGACATACATTTTGAAAAGAAGCCTCAACACGAGCAAGTTCACCCGAATTCGACCCAAACCCACCCAAAATTGGACAGGCCTGATGGTTCAATTTGCAAACTTTGCAAAAATATGCACACCCTGAGTAATTTTCCAACATTTATTTTTCATTGGAATCAATGAGCGAATTGAGTTTGTCAGAAAAAGTGGAGTTTGTTACAATTGTCTGGCAGTGGCTCATATCATTAAGGACTGTCGCAGTACATTTACGTGTAAGCAGTGCGGAGGTCGCCACAATTCTCTAATACACAGACCCTCAGCCACCCCAAATACCGATGTAGCCAAAATAACTTAAAAAAAAGTCAACGTCAAGAAATGCGCAGTCTTTTTCAACAACTACCTACACAAAAACCCTTTATGAAAGGAAAAAGCTTCTAGGAACTGCGGTTTTGAATGTGGAAGTCCACGGGGCACTTTTTCCCGCAAGGGCACTTATTGACCCTGCGTCAGATTACAGTTTTGTGACTGACCAACTCAGGCGTAAATTGCGGCTACCAAGTACTCCAATATCTGCAGAATTTTCTGGAATGGAAGAGCTTGGTTCAGCTCAGTCAGATAAATTATGCGATCTGACATTGAGATCCAATACCCGGGAAGATTTTAGCTTGTCAATGCAAGCGATAGTTGTAAAAGAAGTCTAGAATAATTTACCCACCCATAATATAAGCCAGGAAATCGCCAAGAATCTTGGGGATGTTCAACTGGCTGATTCAAAGTTTTACGAAAGCCGTCCTGTCGATTTACTAATCGGCAGCGATTATTACCCGCAGATCTGCCGAAAGGGCGTTTAGAACAACTTTCTAAGAACACTTATAGCTCAAGAAACCCAGTTTGGTTGGATATTGACAGGACCCGTTGATGAACCAAACAAAAACCACGCTGTTGTATCGTTTTTTAGCTCGGTTACACTTGATAGGTGTTTAACTAAATTCTGGGAAATTGAGGAAATCCCAAGAAAACCCATAAAATCTGTGGAGGATTCCTTTTGTGAGGAATTGTATGCGAAATCTACGCTATGTTCACCCAATGGCCGTTACCAGGTTGATTTACCCTTTCGAACCCCTCGAGTACAGTTAGGAAACTCACGCCATGTCGCAATGGCTCAATTTTTTAGAAATGAGAAAAATTTAATGAAGAAGCCTGAATTAAAGGCTTAATATGATCATGTGCTGCAAGAATACCTTGATCTAGGTCACATGAAACCCATAGAATTTAACCCGAATACTTCTGCAGATACTCATTATTACTTACCACATCATGCAGTCGTAAAACTTAAGAGTTACAACGAAGCTTCGAGTTGTTTTTAATGCGTCAAGCAAAACTTCGAGCGGCAAGAGCTTAAACGATACCCTATACACCGGTCCTAAACTACAACAGGAGTTGGTTGTAGTAATATTAAAATGGCGCTTGTATAAGATCGTTTTTAATGCCGACATTACTAAAATGTACCGGCAGATCTTATTGAATCCTACCCACACACCTTTTCAGCGAATATTATTTCGTAAAAGCGTCAACGAAGCCATTCGAGACTATGAACTTCAAACTGTCACGTTCGGAGTCAATTGCGCACCCTATTTAGCAATTCGAACTCTTCTAGAACTGGCTAAAGATGTTCAAGATACCCACCCAATTGTCTCAAGTTTTAAAAGACAATATGTATGTCGATGATGTTTTAGCGGGTGCGCATACCAATGAAGACGCTAAAACAGCTCAACAACAGTTAATTACAGTGCTGAATTCAGCAGGTTTTCCATTAAGAAAATGGATTTCAAATACTGCTGATCTATTAAATACGCTACCCAAAGACCATTTGCTCGATATCGACTTGCTTACACTGCCTGAGTCGAACAATGCGAAACCCCTTGGCATTCGATGGAATGCCAAAGAAGATGTATTTTTCTTTAATGTACCCACAATCGAGAGAAATCAGCATACACAAAGCGTACAGTTCTATCTGATATTGCGCGTCTTTTTGACCCGGCTGGTTGGTTGGCACCAGTTGTTATTTCTGCTAAAATTATCATGCAGCAGATATGGCAAGATAACACAGCTTGGGATGAATGTCTAAAACCCCTCACCCTAATTAAATGGCAAAAGTTTTTACAATATTATGATAATATTCGTAAAATTCGAATTCCTAGATGGATTCGGTACACAAGCTCAGCTGGAATTGAGTTTCACGGCTTTTCAGAAACTTCTGAGAAAGCTTACTCAGCAGTTGTATGTGCTCGAGTTACACCCATAAACGGACCTAGTTCCGTAACCCTACTCTTCGCAAAGACGAGAGTTGCACCCATCAAAGTTTTATCGTTACCCAAATTAGAACTTTGTGGTGCGGTGTTGTTGGCAAATATGGTACATAACTTACTCGCTCAACTCAATTTACCCCAACATAAGACGTATTTCTGGACAGACTCATCTATAGTTTTGGCTTGGCTTAACAAACATCCCAATACCTGGCACGCGTTCGTCGCGAATCTTGTGGCTACTATTTCGGAATCAGTCGGAGTTGAAAATTGGAATCACGTCATATCTCTTGATAACCCAGCAGATATTGCTAGTCGTGGTTGCTATCCCGATGAATTGCGAGCAAATTCCCTTTGGTGGAACGGGCCTTCATGGTTGAAGGGGTCCGCGTCGGAATGGCCACAAACAACACAGAAATTTGTAACTCAAGCTGAAGCGAAACCCATTCAGTCTTTTGCTATTACTGTGAATACCCACCCAGACAACACAGATAGCCCGGACATTCTGCATAGATTTTCTAAATGGTCTAAGGCTCTTCAAGTCATGTCGTATGTCTATCGATTTTGTGATCGTGTCTTATTTACCCGACGAAACACAGTTCGTCACGAAAAAGTTATTCCTAATCGAAGTAATCTGATGTCGGTTAATGAAAGGATTTACGTTTTATTGAATCACCCGAGTATTACCCTTGAGTCACAGGAAATAATCACTACAAGAGATAGACTGATAATCATATGTCAGACTCAGTACTTTAAAGAGGAGTATAATTGTTTAATGAATAAAACCCTAATACCCAGAAAGAGTAACCTACTCACCCTAACACTCTTTTTAGACTCAAAAGGTTTAATACGTGCGAACGGTCGATTAGCGAGGTCGAGTTGTTTATCTTATGATGAACGACATCCAATTTTACTACCCTACTCAAGTTGTTTTGCCAAATTACTCACCCTACACGTTCATTTGGTAACACTACATGGAGGAAATCAAGTTATGCTGAGGCTAATTCGGTCAGGATACTGGATTCCGAAACTTCAGAATTTAATAAGTTTTGTTATTAGCAAATGCTCACCATGTACCCGATATAAGAATCGTCACGCAACTCAATTAATGGCGGCATAACCTCCAGAACGAACCCAATTGACCCGACCCCTTTATAATGTTGGAATTGATTTTGCTGGACCGTTTGACATCAAAATTTATTCTGGTCGTACGTGTAGAATAACCAAGGGGTACGTATGTGTTTTTGTGTGCTTTGCAACAAAAGCCATTCATCTAGAACCAACATCGGACCTGTCGACGCCATCTTTTATGGCAGCTTTCACTAGATTTTTTTCGAGGCGGGGATGCCCTGCCGCTATTTACTCGGACAACGGAACAAACTTCGTCTAACCAGTTATTGAAGAAAGAGCGGCAGGAATTTATGAGGAACTTAAAAGGATCTCTAATATCAACGAACAGTTTTCAGAACTTGACGTGGCACTTTATTCCACCGGGAGCTCCACATATGGGAGGATTGTGGGAAGCAGGAGTTAAGAGCTTCAAAGCTCACCTCAAGAAAATGAATACGCTTCGATACACATTTGAAGAGCTAACTACGATTCTTGCTCGAATCGAAGGATGTTTAAAATCAAGACCCCTCAGCCCCGTCAACCGAAAACCCTCAGGATCTTAACCCTTTAACCCCAGGTCATTTTTTGATTGATTCACCCCTACTAGCCCCGGCTGAACCAGACTTAAGTGATGGAAACATCGCTCTGGCAAAAGGTGGCAAAAGCTCAGGATTCAACATCATTATTTCTGCAGAAGATGGAAAGATGAATACCTGAAAGAGCTCCACAAGAGATACAAGTGGAGAAACCCTCAACGTTGAAGTTGATGACATGGTAGTTTTAAGACAAGATAACCTACCCCCTAACGAATGGTCACTCGGATGTGTGATTAAGGTTTACGCGGGGTCCGATGGTCGTACTAGAGTCGTGGGTCTGCGGACTGCAAGCGGAACACTAACTCGACCTATAGCGAAAGTTATAGTTTTACCCACAAATTGAGCTTAATCCTCTTGTCTCAAAACTAACACTCACTTGTATATTAACCCATAGCACTCACTTGTATACTAACCCATGACACTCATGTATACTCACCCATAACACTTATTTATACTCACCCAACACACTCACTTAGCCCAAGTTAATATGTAAACTATATCACCGGCAATTGGCGTTGCCGTGGGGACTTTCAGTAGACAAATAGTTGTCAATTTACGGCACGGCGAAATATTTTACATATTATACTTTCACCTACCCATATCCTCACCCTTCAGGCACTAATATTCATAATATTAATCTACTTTAACAGAAAAATGGCTCCTACCATTAGAACCATAACCATAGAAGTCGTCGGGGAAACCAAAATGCTAACGAACGCAGCCGCCAAAGGTCTAGCCGCAACCCGAACAACAGCAGAAGAGCGCCACTCAAACGGCACTTTGGATGTGGTATTTGCCAAGCAGACCACCGTCTAACTGATTGCAAAAAGTTAATTCAAATGAACTTGGCGCAAAAATACCAAACCGCAGTTAAATTGCACTACTGCATCAACTGTTTGGCCAGAAACCACCTAATTGGGAAGTGCAGCAGCAAAGCACGTCGCCAGAAGTGTGGTGGTAAACACCATTCCACTCTGCATGGACCCCAACGCATTCTACAAGGTATCCCTACAACCAGCACACCGGTAGCTGCGCCAAGAAACCAAGTAGCTCCAATACCCGCACCAAGGATTTTAAATGCCAGAGGCACCGTTTCTGCCTTACCATCATCCAGGACAAAAACCTTCGTACCGACCGCCGTTATCCAAATAAACCCTGACGAAAGGAAACGCTTGTGTAGAGTACTGCTGAATCCAAGTCTGACAACATCTCGCATTGCTGCAACGTTTGTGCTTGAAGCAGACTTGGCAACCTTCAAAGTCGACGATCAGACGTACGTCCGGGTGGTTGTGGTTAAGGATCTACCCAAGACACCCTACCCTGGCTCAATAGAGGAGTCAATAAAGGATAGATTCTCCCGCATTTCTCTGGCCGACCCGGAATTTTACTCAAACGCGGCAGTTGCTGTTGAGATTGGTGGTGATTTATATACCACAATACTTAAATCGAATATGATTCACATCGATGGGGGATCGCTAGTGGCCCAAGATTCCACTCTTGGGTGGTTAGTCATGGGATCCATTGCCAACTAATCTAACCCTCTTAAACACAAGTTTGCCTGGCCCGCGAGGATGTTCACCTTGGTGAACAAGGGACAAGGTCCAACCCTGAATTCCAAGAAACGCCGACGCAGAACCACAATCTACAACCACCTTCCAGTTAGGCAACCAGAAGAAGAAAACGCGATCGACAACGCGGCAACCAAAACAACAGCTTTAACCAGCAACAACAACAACAACAGCAACAGCTTTAACCAGCAACAACAACAACTACAACGGTGAAGTTTACAGAGACGTTTAATCTGAAACCTACAAAATAAAGTGTAGTTAAATATTAAAAGACTATTTAAAAAAACCCACAAAAAACAATTAAAAGCTACTTAAAACTATTTAAAAAAGGTAAAAGCCAAGAAACCCTAAAGTGTGAACTAGTAATTTATAAGATTTAACCCTATTTCGATTCAATAAAGTGAATTCTAATTTATAACGTCTACCGGAACCAATTTGTCCTCTTATTTGGAAAACACGAGTCGGTAAGGTATCCAATAGACCGTACCACCTTACAGGCAAAAAAAAAGTTCACCGTACACCCTCAAATATAAAGTATTTTAACAAGTAAATTTCGAAAATGTTTTTTTTTTTTTTTGGTCGAACGTAGGGGTCGCCATTTTATATTTTTCGTTATATCTTCGCCATTTACCGTTGGATCTTAAAGTGTTGTATATCAATGTTTTTTGTCTCGCGGAGACCGATGTTTTCCTCGAAGGAGCCATTGACCTCAAGTAACCTGTTCTAGTATTAACCCACCAGATCTCAGTTGCTACCACCTTAATGTACTACCCTAATATTTTAAAATGAAAGCTCGCAAAAAGGCAATAAACTTTTGCTAGAAAAGTATTCCAATAATTCCAGCGGAACTATTATTTTTTTATACCCTTCACCATAGGTGGAAGGGTATATATAAGTTTGTCATTCCGTTTGTAATTTCTACAATATTGATCTTAGACCCTATAAAGTATATATATTCTGGGTCCATATGAAGAGCGAAGTTGATTTAACGATGTCCGTCTGTCCGTCTGTGTGTTGAAATGGGTTTTCCGAAGAACCCAGACATGATGAGGACTTGATTCTTTTTTATTTCTGTTACATGTGATCCATTTCTGTTTGCTATTAAAAATCAGACAGATCGGTTAATAAATGGCTGAGATATTAGCAAAAAACCAGGACTACCTCTAATTTTTCCAGTAAAATCCCTTTGTTTAATAAGAGTGTGAAGATAAATACGTAGGTTAAATACGTTTCACAACTATTGTGAATGATATAAATAAAAAATAAATAGTAGTGTCGCCAACTTTTTTTTGCCTAGAAAATGCCAAATTTGACAAGAAAAGCGCTGAAACATATGGAAAAATATAAATTTGAGATTTTACATGACATATTATTTTGGATTAAAATTTTTGGACATTTAAGAAAAAATAAATGGGGATACCGCTTGTTTGTGGAGAGCTATGAGGTAGTAGATTCCAACGATGTATTCATCTCCTTCAGAATACCATGGTGAAGGGTATATAAGATTCGGCATAGCCGAATTTAGCCGCTCTTACTTGTTTTTTATTTTTTTTGTTGCCGAATGTAGGGCATTTTTAATTTTTTTGTCATATCTTCTGTATTTACAGTCGGATCTTAAAGGGTTATATATCAATGTTTTTGTCGCAATGATACGAATTTGTTACATCAAAAATCATTGACCTCAAGCACCCTTTTATACTACTTAAGGGGTAAAACCTACGTAAAAAGCCTATATATAAAAACTTCCTTTTTTTATTTTCTTTATTTACGGAGATGTGTTAACAAAGATTGGTTTTCACAAGATTTATGAAGGAGTACAAAAAAATATTTGTTTTACACAAAGTTTTACAAAATGATAGTATATTTACAAAAGAGGTCCACGGCACGCAGCATTACTTATAAATTTCTCTGAAATTTATAATGCATATGGAAAACTAAATTATCTATGGATGCGCGTAGGAGTTTTTGATAGGTCAAATACTTTTTGACTTAGAGCTGTTTCTTTACGAGTATAAAAAATAGATATTTTGACTTTAACACTTCGCTGTTTTGTCAAAAATTAATATACCCAAAAACTCATACGCTTTTCTTTAGATAATTTAGTTTTCTATATAAAGTGTATGTTTCAGAGCGATCCACCTAAAATTGGTTAAATTATGCTGAGTGCCGTGGATCACTTATAAAATAACACAAATTTTAATCGATCATATTTTGGCGTGATTGAAGTTGGCTGTATTATTTGAGTCAAGAGAACTTCAATATGGACTTCTTAATAGCTATTAGTTGCGATGGAACTCCTACCAACACTGGCTACAAAAATGGAGTCATTGTAAGAATGGAACGCCATTTACAGAGACCTTTGCAATGGTTCGTATGCCTATAATTTAACCAAATTATCTAAAGAAAAGCGTATGAGTTTTTGGGTATATTAATTTTTGACAAAACAGCGAAGTGTTAAAGTCAAAATATCTATTTTTTATACTCGTAAAGAAACAACTCTAAGTCAAAAAGTATTTGACCTATCAAAAACTCCTACGCGCATCCAAAGATAATTTAGTTTTCCATATGCATTATAAATTTCAGAGAAATCCACCAAAAATTTATTAAGTAATGCTGCGTGCCGTGGACCTCTATACTAAATATACTATCATTTTGTAAAACTTTGTGTAAAACAAATATTTTTTTGTACTCCTTCATAAATCTTGTGAAAACCAATCTTTGTTAACACATCTCCGTAAATAAAGAAAATAAAAAAAGGAAGTTTTTATATATATGCTTTTTACGTAGGTTTTACCCCTTAAGTGGTATAAAAGGGTGCTTGAGGTAAATGGTTTTCGATGTAACAAATTCGTATCATTGCGACAAAAACATTGATATATAACCCTTTAAGATCCGACTGTAAATACAGAAGATATGACAAAAAAATTAAAAATGCCCTACATTCGGCAACAAAAAATAAAAAAAAAAATAAAATAATAGTTCCGCTGGAATTATTGGAATACTTTCCTAGCAAAAGTTTATTGCTTTTTTGCGAGCTTTCATTTTAAAATATTAGGGTAGTTCATTAAGGTGGTAGCAACTGAGATCTGGTGGGTTAATACTAGATCGGGTTACTTGAGGTCAATGGCTCCTTCGAGGAAAACATCGGTCTCCGCGAGACAAAAAAACATTGATATACAACACTTTAAGATCCGACGGTAAATGGCGAAGATATAAAGAAAAATATAAAATGGCGACCCCTACGTTCGGCCAAAAAAAAAAAAACATTTTCGAAATTTTCTTGTTAAAATACTTTATATTTGAGGGTGTACGGTGAACTTTTTTTTTTGAGGTACGGTCTAGTATCCAAGTTAACCCTATAACCCGTGTCTTCAGATAATTTTAACAAAAAATTTTGTGAGATATACGAAAAAGCAATGATAATTGAATCACGAAAAAACAAGAACATCTAATCCGTGGATAAACAATGAGTTTATAAAATGTTGTGAAAAACGGGATAAACTTTATAAAAAATGGTTGAATAATCGAAATAATACATTATATGAACATGAATATAAAAAATACAGAAATAGCTTAAACAAAAAAATTAATTACACTAAAAACAATTACTACAGGAATAAATTTATTGATAATAGACACGACATGAGAATAACATGGCAACTTATAAATGAAATTAATGGCAAAAAGTTACAAACCTGTACGATTCAGATATAAAAAAATTTAAAAATGAAAACCTCCAAGATATTTTAAACAATTTTGCTAGTAATATAAAACAAAATGTGCAACAAATAATTCATGAATGTGATAAAAAACCGATAATATACACAGAGAAAAGTGTGTTAAACTCAATTTTTATTGAATACACAAATGAACATGAAATACATAATATATTAAAAGCGCTTAATACTAATAAATGTGCGGGTATTGGTGGGATCAGGCCTAAAGACTTAAAAAACAATGATAATGCTATAACACAAACAATAACTGTAATCATCAATACGATTTTAAATAACGCAACAATGCCACATCTGCTTAAAATGTCGATAGTGCGCCCCATATACAAAAATGGTGCAAAAAATGATTACAATAACTACAGGCCAATATCAATCCTACCCGTGATTGAAAAAATAACACAGTGCAACACATAAATTGGTTGCACTGTGTTGAAGTGTATATCGAAACTAAAAAAAATCCGCAACGGACTTGGCCAGATTACATCGAAATTTTTTTTATGGACACCCTAAGTTTTTGCACCCAAACATGATTTTTTTAAAAAAGGAAAATTTTTATGGAATCCATATATCATAAACCGTTCGGAATTTTGTTTTTATGTCTTTGGCAAAGTTGTAGATCCAAACCAAAGCAAAAAAATTCTCATATGGACCGACCCAAAAAAATTGCATCCACTGCATCAAAATTGCAAAAAATTGGGAAAAAAATACTATTTTTTTATGATTTTTTCATGATTTTGTCCTGAAATGGCTTAAATACTGGGAATTTAAGAAATCTTTCTTCAGCTAAATTATATCTAACAACAATATAAACAACTCTCTAGTACATGTCATCTTAATACGAACATTCCTTAACCCTAGAAAGCACATCTTTTTGCTCACACTTATTTTGCATAGCCAATGTTTGTCGTTTCGACAAAGAAAGACTATATAGGTTAATGCCGTTTTTGTTGTTACTTGTTTTCAAATTTACTATTTAAACATTTTATTGTTGTAATGCTGATATGTTTTTGAAAAAATGAATATATTTATTTTATTAATAAAAAGTAATTATTTTATAACGCAATTAACAATTTCATAATTTTTTTTTTATTTTTTAAGTTTTTTTGTTTATTTATACAAATGCAAAACATGTGTATTATTAACTGCCGATGATTTTATTCTGCTACGATTTTACCCGAAAAAAGTATAGTAACTTCTGGTAAAATGAGAAACACAATTACTTTCTTATCACGCTCTCATTTACCGAATTTTTGTTAATAAAAACGCTTTTTGGTAAGATGGAGTCGGGTTCGCGAGGTAACGTTTGTCGAACAGAACTAAAATAAGAAAATATATAATTTTAACAGAATAAATAAATAACATACCATTGCTACTCACGCATGTTAAGGTTCAAATATTTTTGGTGGTGGTTCAAGGTCATGATCTGACTCTGCACTACTACAAGAAGAAAGAGGATGCAAAGGCACATCTCTAAATCCAGTGTCTCCTGGGTCTTCCATATCACCATCCTCACACAGGCACACCTTGTGGCTCCACCAACAAACCTCTGCAAGCATTGCGTCCAGCTTCTTGCCTTTGAATCTTTTTTCCATTGGCATTGTGACCTGGTGGAATCGCTCCCCTTGCTCATCTGATTCGGTGGGCAATTCTTTTAAAAAAACATCAATATGATGATGCAAAAAATGCAATTTCAGCGTCATCGATACATTTATATTTTCAAAATATTGCAGCATTGTTGCCACTAATTTCTTTGCTTTATCTGGCTCTGCTCGATCCTTTCCTAAAACATTCTGAATTACAGCTTTGAGAGCGTCCCATGCGTTTCGGAGATTAAAATTTACATTTGTAAGCACAGCTGTAAATGTATCGTTTTTCATTAACTTCCTGATATCTGGGCCGTTCACACCTGTTCAATGTAAACAAATTTATTACAAACGATTAAGATAGGTATAGATAAAGCGGGACCCGCGAAATCAGATATAAAAATAATTAAAATTACATAGTTTCCAGCTTTAATTTTTGCTTCGCTGAGTTTCGGAAATATAGTTTTCAAGCAATCAAAAACTTCATCACTACTTCCAACAGCAGTTTTGATGAACTTTGAAGCGATTCCTAGTTTTATGTGGAGCGGCGGAAGTAATATATCACTAGTCTCCCTTATGAACGGCTCATTTTTCAGTTTAAGTTGTTTTACGTTTTCGGCATCTCTTGCACTCCAGTTTGTGCGCTTATACTGATTGCCCGGGTATCGTGAGTCCCAATCGCAAATAAAGCAAAAGAAGCTAGGGAAGCCACCTTTTGAAATTATTCCTGAAAGAAGAGCACTTGAGAAAGGATACTACTAAATACAAATAGAAAATAGTACCTTGCATTATGTTCACGACTTTTAAATCGCAACAAATTTTCCATTTGTGCTCCTCATATTTGATTTTCTCCAATATATTACCTAAAGTTTCATAGCATTCCTTCATATTAGTGCCATATGCTAATGGAATTGAAGGCTTGTTGTTAGTTTTATGGAGCAGCACAGCTTTTAAACTTGATACTGAGCCATCAATAAACAATCGCCAGTCATCAGCAGCATACGCCATTCCCAACTGATTCACTAATCCTTCGATGTCAATGCAGTGGGTAAACGTGTTCGCTGCATCGACGGTGTAAAATGTTTGGAACTCTGTTTGACGGCTCCGGTATGATGAGGCACTAACGGTATGCTCTGTAAGCTTTCGGCGCTTCAAAAATGAGGTTAGAAATTCTGCATTCCGCTGTGATAAGCCCATCTTAGCCACAACATAGTCCATTTCGTTTTGTACGAGGGGTTTTGGTTTATCGTCGTCAATATCAGGCTCATAATCGGGATCTTGGAAATCTGATTGATTTGTGAAAGTCGTAGTGGATGACCGTGTGGACATAACATCCGGACTCGGAGGCTTAGGTGGTTTGACACCATCAGGCATTGACACCGGGAGTATGCCTGTATAAGCGGCCTCGTCGATGATACCAATCCAAAAGGCGGAATTAACAAGTGCCACACACTGTATTTGGAGTGTAATCTTCACCGCTGGGATCAACCTCATCGAAATAAGATGCATAGGCTAGCTTAAATTCCGGAGTAGACCTTTTCCTTTGCACACTTGTAGGCACCATATGACCACAAACTAAACAAAAATAATCAGTGTTTGGACACCGGCTATTTTCCATATTGCACAATAGTTGAATTGTAAAATTTTGCACAAAACACGGATATAATTAGACTTTTCACTTTCGAATACACTTGTTGAATGACAATGAAACGATACTTGAACTGTTATTTATACTGCGTGCTAGTCTGATTGTCAAGTGTGTTTTATCTTCGTGTTGCACATCACACCAATTTTAAAATCCTGTTTAGGAAGATGAGGTGTTGTAAAAACCCAGTTCCACCTAAAAACCGCAACACGAAGATAAAACACACATGACAATCACACCCACTCAGAAACATTTTTTAAGAAGTTTGGCTATTTCCATATTATCATGAAAAAATAGCATTTTTTCCCAATTTTTTGCAATTTTGATGCAGTGGATGAAATTTTTTGGGTCGGTCCATATGAGAATTTTTTTGCTTTTTTTTGGATCTACAACTTTGCCAAAGACATAAAAACAAAATTCCGAACGGTTTATGATATATGGATTCCATAAAAATTTTCCTTTTTTAAAAAAATCGTGTTTGGGTACAAAAATTTAGGGTGTCCATAAAAAAAAATTCGATGTAATCTGGCCAAGTCCTTTGCAGGTTTTTTTTAGTTTCGATATATACTTCAAAAAAAAACGGGTATGAAGGAGGAACCACACGATGACCTTAAAAATGTTGCACTGTGTAATGGAAGACGTGATGGTGAGAAGACTTAATAATTTCATAGAACGTTTTAAAATCATTAATCCAAATCAAAACGGTTTCCAAAAAAACAAAAGTATAAATAAATTACTTGGAAACTACTCTATCTCAACGTATGCCTGGCTGAAGGTTTACAATATATGGTACTATCCGTGGATTTCAGCAAAGCCTTTGATACCCTATCTCACAATAAGTTGCTCACAACACTCGAAAGAATAGGAGTAGGTGGGAATTCCTTAAATTTTTTCAAAAGCTATCTGCATTGCAGAAGTTACAAAGTAAAAATAAATAACCGTTTAAGAGATGAAACACCTATAACATATGGAGTTCCACAAGGGTCAAAATTGGGACCAATACTCTACCTTCTTTACGCAAATGATTTGATAAGTTTATTAAGACAGAGTAACACTTTCGCATATGCAGATGATACAGCTATTACAGGTGCCACGACAATAGGCTTATAATTAATGCTTCAGTGTTATTTTGAAATTCCATAATATTAATTGTATACAAATTGAAACCATTGACAACAACGATTTATTTACTACAAGAATTAAGCTGGTAAATACGTATAAATACCTAGAAGTGCTGGTAGATCAAAATTTAAAATGGTGCACCCATATAAAGGAAGTACAAAAACAAACTCGTAAGTCTTCACTAATGCTTTATCATCTTAGCAACTCGGCTCCTTTTAGTGTATTAAGGCAGGCATATTCTTTAACTGAATCCTACATGAGGCATGGAATAGCGGCTTGGGGTAGTTCTACCTATTGTAGGGCACTCAAAAATACACCAAACAGAGTTTTTAAGATATTATGGAGGAACTTTAACAAATCTCGAAGCAAAACACAGCTTAATGAACAACAACACTTGCACAAATAATAAGCCAAGTTCAAACAATATAATTAGAGATTTAAAAATATTGAACATTGATAGTATATACCGCACTACATTAATAAATGAATTTTATAGCGATAGTAGATAGTAGATATCTCCACAAATTAGACCACCATTACAACACAAGACGGCGTGCCGAAGGACGTTATAAATTAGAGAAGTTTAAAAACAACTATAGAAAAAGAAAACTTAAAGTTCAATTACCTAAAATCATTAATAGTTTGACAATCAATTTAGTAAATAATACAAGTAATCATAAAAGGAAAAAAGAAATTAAAAATTTTGTCTTTAGTTTGCAATGATTTTATGAATTTAGTAATTTATGAAATTATTGAAATTATAAATTATTTATTAATTACTATGAATTTTATAAAATTATAAAGAAATTATATTAGTTTAAATTATATTAGATTTTATATATTATATTTTATGATTTTTTCCCAGATCTGCAAATAATCCAAATGAATTCGCGGGTCTTAAATTAAGAATTAAAATGTAAATTTAAAATGGGTTTAAAAAAAACAAGTAAAAAAGGGCTAAGTTCGGCTTTGCCGAATCTTTGAATACCCTCCACCAATATCCCAAAAAGATGTTCTCTTCTGTTTTTGATACAAATAATATAAAAAAACGTTTGAAGTAAAATTATGCAGGAAAAAAAATTTTTTGAGGTGAAAAACTTTTTTAGATGTGAAAAGAACTTTTTTGTTGGAAAAAAATTTTTAAGGTGAAAAAATTTTTTGTGGTGAAAAAAAAAATTAGTGGTTAAAAAATGTTTGAGGTGAATACAAAATATTTACTGCTAAGCGACTGGTAAAAAAATATGAGAAAATATGTTATGTATCAGTCGCTACTATGATTTACTAAATTTGTATGGGCAATTTAGAGGCACCTTTACATTTTCACTAGTTTTTTTAAACATGGACTGCACAAAAAAACATTTTAAAGCATATTTTTTGTCAAATACTCAATTTTGTTCCGGCTAATGGGAACTAGCTCTGCAGCTGAATATGCCTAATGGAGAGAATGCACTTTCTGATGCGCCACGTATTGATAAATAGTTGCAACGAATGTTCTTTCTTTAAAAAATTGAAGTATGTTTGACTAAAAGAGAGAATACAGCAAAAAATTAATTTATTGAAGAAAGAACATGAGTTGTAACTATTTTTCAATAGATGGCCCATCAGAAGGTGCAATCTCCATTACGCATATTTTGCAGCAGAGCTAGTCTCCATTAGCCATATTGTGCTACAATATGCAGTAGAGTATTATTGATTTTCTATTTTCTTCGTAACATAAATTAATATTTGCCAAAAACAATGAAAAATGTATGTTTTATGTGCATACTATACCTTAATTTTTTAAATCAATATTCATTTAGATGTTTAAGAGCACAATATTGCACTTTATTCATGTGTATTTTTTTTTTATAAAATAAAAAATTAACATTACATGCACTTGGCAATCCCTCAATTCTTAAAAATACAAATGGAATAAAAAAAATACTATTTTCCTCTATGAAAAATTTTTTTTGACATAAAAATGTGAAACAAATGCTTTTATTACGTCAAACATTTGAAAAAATTGACTTTAAAATTATGTAATAAGTCTACTAGCAACATCTGAATGCATTATAATTTAAAGTATGTAGTTAATTTGATATTTTTGGTAAATAAATTAATTGATAGCCTAATCCAAGGCTATATCGCCATGGGACAGGATATAGTTTTTATGTTATTCTGCGCCACCTATTCAAAAGTAGCGGCACTAAAGCAATTATGTATTTTGCTCTTTCTTCATATATAAATTTCTTTGGACCTAGCCATGGGACAGGGTATTGTTTTAGTTAATTCAGCGCCACCTATTCAAAAGTGGGGGCACTAAAGCAATTATATATTTTGCTCTTTCTTTATATATAAATGTCTTTGGTTACAAAAACAAAAAATACATTTTATGGAATGAAACGAAAAACCAACAAAGCTTAACAGAAAAACCCAATCTGGCTTACTATATCTCCTATAGTAGCCAAAGAATTGGAGATATTTGAACTGAAAATCCTAAGAAAATGCATTGGAAGAAATTATGAAAATTTCATAAAATTATTTTCAAATAGTTACGTCTATGAAAATGGCGATGTTCTACCCTTCTGTAGGTACTCCATGTCGTTGCAAGCCAGATTTGTTGAGAAACTTGCGCTACACGATAATATGCTTGTCAGCCAAATATACGAAAGCGAGAAAAACACCATCTGGGCTGGATCTACATATCTTTTTCCTGTCGTTATACTTTATGGACGTATTAACGACGATCCAGCTCCTCTGGACCTTACCTCATTCTATATGAGCCCAGCCTCCGGCAATCATAAGGGCTGAAGATGATATACATACGTATATACTTAATTTTGCATGAACTGTAATTTGAATATGTTTTGCCAATTTATGTAAAGAACTTTTGTTATTTAGTTTTAGTAATGTTATTTATTTAGTTTTAGTAATGTTATTTACAGAGGTCTGCTCTGTTAGCGACTTTAACATTGTTGCTTTTAACGTTAACTTAGTTATTAAGAGTAACACACATATAGCTCTAAAATGTTATTATTCTCATAGTATGTAAGACAGTAAATGTAATCGAACAAGAAGAAGACTCAATAACATTTTTACTTAACAGAAAACAAAAATAGATACAGAAAAATTGTACCAATTTGTATGGAAATTTTAGAGGTACCTTCACATTTTCACTCATAACTTTTGAACCGCTTGACCGATTTTGCTCGTTTTAAATAACAAACTGCTCGGGAGGATGTTCAATAATCTGGGTAAAAATAGGCACCCCCACTTGCGTCTTCGCGTCGTGATCGCCATTTCAACAGACAGACAGACGGACATCGCTAAATCGACTTAAAATTGCATAAGGATCACGAATATATATACTTTAACCTATATTTCGACATATTACAAACGGAATGACAAACTGATATATACCCTCACCATATATGGTGGAGGGTATAAAAAGCGCATTATTACATATGTATATATATATTATATAGAGAAGGCAGAAAAATGTTGCATTTTTCATGTATTTTGCGAAACCTTTATCGATGCGAAAAATATAAAATCAAGGCCCAGCACCCCGTTTTCGCATCGAGAAATTTATAGTCACCCTATTTTATACAAAGTGACTTAATACATAATAAAGTTGATTGTATTTTTACTGCACATTTTTTTCGAACTTCTAACTTTTAAAGTTGTGGCACATTTAATTTTGAAAAATTTCTTATTGGAGAAATAACAAGATTAAGATTTAAGATTAATATATATTTAATTGCCTGTGACTCACCCTATAGAAAGCAGAACAGGTTTGCGTTTTACATGTTTTTAGCAAAAACTTATCGATGCGAGAAATTCAGAAACGGGGTGCAGGATTACTTAAAAGAAGCGTGAGTGCAAAAAAAAAAAGAATAGCATTGAAGTCAGTATGGGCCCCTTTGTCGATGTACAAATTTGTGAATGTTCTTTCTTGAATGAACGATATAGATATATATTTTTCGGACGCCCTATGCACTTTTGCCTCAAATTTATTACCTTTTTGGATTGACGTTTTTTAATTATTTTCTTGGCTTTTTTTGTAGGCTTAATATCATTATCCTGGGTTTCAATACAATTATCCTGGGTTTCAATACAATCCTCGTAGTCCATATCATTATTTGCATGAATTTCATTGTCTTCTTCATCTTTATTCAGGCCTTTGCAACATTCCTCACTTTCATGTTTAATTTTAGAACCAATTGAATTTGCATTATTTGCGGTCGTAGCTACAAATTCGATGGGCTCCAAAGGATCTTCTATAGTTATTGTATTTGTTAATAAATTCTTCACAATTGTATCTGTCTTTTTAGCTGGCATATGTTCTTCTAGTTTTATTTCAGGTTCGAAAATTGTGTGTTCCACATATTCCGAAAAATTGTGCAAATGTCGATCCTCAAGATGTGCAGAAAACTTTTTTAACTGATCCCATTTTGTATTACAAAAAACACAATTAAATGTGTATATTTTATTTTTTTTTGTATTAAGTTTTATATTAATTAAAATTTCACCACATTTCTTATGAATTGAATTTTCATCAGCTCCCATTTTTAATAAATTTTGTATATTTACAGCAAAAATACTATGCATAAAATTATTTTCTACACAATTGTTTATTTTCCTCCCGTAAAGTATGTTAAGTAGATTTGTAAGTAAGTATGCACATTAGATTTATGCCGTTCGTGGACGAACTAGCTCGATTGAACTACTCTTTACTATTAACAAGTGATCTAGTTCGTATGCGTCTGCTCTTTTAAGTCTTCAGCTCTATTTTTTATACTACGTTTCCATTGCGTGTTTGGAGCAAATCATGTTTTGACGAAAAAAAATATATGGGAAAACATGTACAAAACAGTGTTTTGTTTCAACGCATGCAAAACACGTTCAGTGGAAACTTAGCCTTAAAAACTTAATTCCTTAAATCAATTTTCAAATCTGATTTGAATTTTGACTATTTAATTTGCGAATTCATTTTTCTGATTGATTATTCAATAATTTTTCTGATTCATTATTTACTACCATGATTCAATCTCTATCTTATTATAAGAATCAAGTTGATTTATACATACGGATTCTTTGAATCCGGCTTCTACTATACGTTTACGGTCCGTAAATACGTATCCGTCTAATCTTGCACGTAAACGGAAAATAAACGGGACGGTACGTAAACGGATTGAGGTGTATTGTTTAATTGAGGTGATGTATCGATGTTTTTGTCTCGAAGGGACCAATGTTTTGCTCTATGGGCTACTGACCTCAAGTATCCAGTTCTATTACTTAGCCGCCAGACCTCAGTTCATACCATCCTAGTGCTGGTATTTTGATAATTCCAGCAGGGTCGTCTTTTTATATTTTTCGTAAGGGTACTTTAGCTCAATGACAAACACATCGATATATCATACTTAAAGATCCGACTAAAATTTTCGAAAATACCTTGCACTTTTTTCTGCCTGTAAAGTGGTACGGTCAAAGCTAGATTTATTTTTTTATTCAGTTCCGTAATATAAAGTCTTAAGGGACAAAAAATATATATTATACAGTAATAAGTACACCTAAGTTATTATATTAAAAAAATATCAAAATACAAAATATTTTAATAAGTCTGTTCCCGTACGTTAGCGCGGGTTCCCAAACTTACCCAAATTTACCCAAAAGCGTTCCCGTACGCGAAAATTGGGTAAATGAGAGCGTTTATGAGAGTGTATTAGTGTTTCTCTTTTTACCGAACGTTACCCAAACTTCTTTGGGTAAATTGGGTAAATTGTCAAAAGAACAGTTGATAAACAAAAACAGCTGTTTTATAATTGTAAAAAATTAAACTAAGGAACTTCAGCGATGCTAATTTAGCCCTTTTCGTGTTACAATAAGCGGGTTTTTACTTTCTAAAAACTGCAAATATTTTCTGTTTATAAAAATGGGACATATCGGCACCTTTTAATTTTTCTTACAGCTTTTTTTGAAAATTGTAACCCCCTCTTTTAGATTGGCACGAAATCACGAGATTTTTATGTACACCACTTTGAAAAAACAATGAACAAAGCTCATAAACATTAAATTATGAGAAAAATATATTTATTAGAAATAACTTTAATTTTAATATATTTTTTGAGTCTTATTTCAATTTTCGCATTTCTCCATTAGCGCCTTTTCACTTGTCGTGTTACACTTATTGCACCTAAAAATTTGGCATCACTGATGCATTTTGACATTTTTTTTGGGCTAGAAAAGTGGTTTTTTGCGTTCCCGTACTTTTGGGTAATTTTGTCATTTTATGAGAGTATTTTGTGCTTACTCTCATTTTACCGAACTTTACCCAGAAAGTAAGGGAACAGAGCTAATTTGTCGATTTCTTGTAGATCGTGAAATATAACCAAGCTACAACTTTTAAGAATATTTTTAAAATAGCATCCAAAAAATCGCTTCACATAATCAGAAATGTGTTAACACGTGGAACATTGCATACAAATCGGACGTATTTATCCATACGTAACGTGTCGTATCTACATATGGTTGTCTCTTTTTATCTAATTCATTTAGATTGAAACTGCTGATTCGTCGCGTTACGTCAATGATTTATTTCCTTGTTAAATTAAATGACAAATTAAATTATTTTTTTATAATTCATTGACTTCAATTATAATTCATTTTATCTAATAGTTCGGGGTTCATTGAATTTGTTTAATTAAATTTTAAAAATAAATCGATATGTTGCGAACTAATTAAAAATGCTTTACGAACTAAATCAAATGTAATTTTTAAATGAAAATTTATAGATATATGACGTCAATACTGGGAAATAGTTGATGTGGATGTTAAAAAATTTTCAACGTGTTAAAAGGCCTTTAACTCCCGATTTTTTCAATTGCTTTGACGATTTTTGTAAAAAATGTCTTGAAAATTACGGGTTTTCACAAAACTCATCTGGCAGCACTGTATATGTCCTAAAACGAATAAAATTTGTTTTGTTGATTTCCTATCGAGAGCTTGATAAAAATTCTATTGGAAATTTTCATCTATCATGGGGGCCGATGAAAAATCTATCTTTAGAAAATGTGGCGAAATATTTATAAATTTGAGAATGAAAAATAAAAAAAATAAAACATATACTTTTAATTGTGCATATTGTGATACAAATTTTGATCAATTAAAAAAGTTCTCGCATCATCTGGAGGATAAACATTTGCTACAACTTACTGACGAGGAAGTTGAGGAAAAAGTTGCAATATTTGAACCGGAAATCAAAATTGAAGTCAGTAGTGATGCAAAAATTACAAATGATTTACCTGCAAATTTTGAAAGTTCCAAAGAACTAAGTTTTATTGAAGACCCCTTAGAGACTGAAAAACAAGAAGATCAAACCAAAAATATTCGCAATTCATTGGACGTCAAAGAAGAAAATAAAGCAAATTTCAATAATGATAATAAGGATGATATACAAGATTCCAGTAATGATGATATGGATTATGAAGAATGTTTTGATAACAATGACGACGACTATGAGCCATCTGCAAAAAGAAAAAATAAAGCTAAAAGACTTTGCCGTAATAAAAAAGTATGTATAAAATAAATTATAATACATTTATACTTAAGCCAAAACTATTTAAACCATTTAATTATTTTAGAGTTTAAGATCTTTTTCTGATGAAACCTCTGATGATTCAATTAATGCTGATAATGTAAGTATGTATTTTTTACAACCAATGGCAAAACTGCACGTAATCTGGCACAAAAAATTACAACCAATCTAAAATAAAAAAAAAATAGAGGAGCCCAAAAAGTTTAAAAATCTAGAAAACCCACATGTTCGTTCTATAGTGCCCGAATTTTTTTCACTTGCTAATCTGTGGACGGAAAATCAGTCAAAAGACGAGGGCTGACTAGCTGATAAAGATATACATATTCAGTGGCGTGCCCAGGATTTTGTTTCGGTGGGGGGCGGGCCAAAATATATTTTCTAAAATTTGTTTAAAAGCTAGCAATTTCTAAACCTTAATTTTTTAGCTTTTAAATTCATAAATAATTTTTATATAAAACTTATTTATTACATTGACAGATCTAATGTATACGTTTAATATTAAGTACATTTTGAATGTTTTTGTGTTTTAAAGCATTTAGATCATTTTCATAAAAATCTATTATGCTACAAAATTCTTTTGACAAAACGTCAAAGACTCGGCTTTGTACGATTTCCACATTATCGTGACCGGAAAATCTATTTGTCAGGCTTTGTTTTTAGTATATTTAAAGTTGTAGAATTTGGTGTCGCAGGCGAAAATTTTGTGTTTCATAAATTAAGAACAAATATAATTCTTAAGAGGTTTCAAAATTTGCCAAGCTCTAAAAGCCAATGTCAACAAAAAGCGTATATCGGAAATAGATGGCTCTTTCATTGTTACCAGCAAATGTAATAAAGGGCTAACTATATTATACTTTTGCTAACTTAAGCTACTGTCAAAAATTAACGAAAAGTCTGTCAAATGCTTAACCAACTTATTGAAGACTTTTGGGTGGCTACAATGTACTTTTTAAACTTTAATACTTACTACACTTAGTTGCAAATATTTGTACTTTTGCAAAAACTGTTTTCTTCTTATTTTTCCAAAATATATGTATCTTTTCGAAAAATATTATTTAATGTATGCAATTTATAAATATTTTACAATTAACAAGTAAATCTATATAAATTTTAAATAATTTAAAGAATCAAATGACAACATAAATAAAAAAGTACTAAAAAATGCAACAGTGCTTGCATCTCAATCAAAAAACAAATACAAAACCCACCCCTTTTGTTATACATGCACGTTTGTTTTTTTAACATTTTCAATTAAATTTTCTATAAAAATATTTTCCGCGTACATTGCAATTTGTTTTTTTTTCATAAACAGTTTTTCTAAAAACACATGATTCCTTAAGTAAAGTGCGGTCAGTTTCGCTGTTTGCTTAAGCAAATGACACTTGACGAAACTTAACGAATAGTTTGTTAAGTACAATATAGTCATACACATTTGATTACATGTATTCGCACATTTGCTTAAGCTAGCAAAAGTATAATATAGTTAGCTCTTAAGAACTATTTTGAAAGGCAGTAGTTGCGCATCACTAAAATATTTGATTTATATAAAATGGTTTTTATTCTAAATCTTTAAAATATTTCAATTTAGGTTGGCCCAAGTAACTTTAATGTTTATAAGGAGTACATTCGGATGTTATTGATGCCATGCAATATAAAAGCGTATAATGCTGTGCATAAGCAACATTTCTTTGCTATGCATATTTTGGGTGCATTTTTCATTTCATCATATTTGGGGTAATTTTTATTTCTTTAAATTGGGTTTATTTTGCATTATGAATAAAAACCTCAATCTAATAAATCAAAATATGCCCCAAACTTAATTTTCGATTTCGAATTTTTGAATTTTATTTCTAATTTTTTGAATTAAAATTGTAATCTTTTATTTCGGATTTTTTTTTAATTTCAATTGTCATTTTTGGGCAATTTTGTCTATTTTTTTTATAAAAAAAGCTTTATTTGTATGTCTATATCTATAACTACTTGTTTTCATATATGGACTTCAATGGAACACGAAATGATTTACATTTATTAACAAACACATAATTTATTTGTTAGCTTTTGTTGTTTTTAATATTTTATCTAATTACAAATAGAAAAATTTCAAATATTTTTATGAAAAATATTTTTGTTTACATTTAAAAGAGAAAAGGCAAGAATTGCCAAGATTTGGCAGAATTTTTTTAAATTCAAACTTTTTAACTACTATAACTACTTCAAAAGTCTATAAAAGTTAAGTTTTTAAATAAATATTTTCAACTTTAAATACATATGTTTTGATATAAAAATAAACTCATAATTCTGAAATTTTGGGGGATTCCAGTTAAGACTTAATGTGGTACTTGAATCTCAGATTTTTAATAAAAAAAAGTAATACAATTGGAAACACGATTTTTTTTGTTTTAAAAAAAAAATACAAATAAAATAATTCCACTTAGGACCCGTGCGAGGTAGCTAAATAAATTCTAAACAAAATACAAATTGACAAATCAACTTAAGTGTATTTTTGGTTGTTTTTACCCAAATAATGTTACGGGTTTGGAATAATTTATAATACAGGAAGGAAAAGTGTAGAGATTTTAATTTTTTACATATTACAAGGTTCGGTAACTGAGAGGAAATTAAGCAAATTTCCTTGCTTTTAAAGCAAATTCTTCTCATATCTGCACAAATTATAGCAAAATCTGGTAAAACCCAATTGGACTTGCAAAAAAATTAATTGCAATGAAAATCAATTGGAAACAAAAAAATAAAAGTTATTTTGTATATATGTATACTAAACATAGTAAAAAAATTGTATTTTGGAAATAATTTCTGGGCCCGAGACCCCCCCCCCCCCCCCTAGGAAAGCCACTGATCAACAACAACACAATAATTTATGTAGCTAAGAACTTTGGAAAAAGACTTCAGCTTTAAACCTTGTGTAAATAAACGAATTTTAAAATTGGTTCGACCCTATTTTAAGCCTATTTTAAAATGACATTTTTGATTTGTGTTTATTTTCATTTTAAACATTTTTGTAAAAAATTGCCATTTAATCAAATGAATTTATTTGTTTTTGTTTAATAAATAATGGACATTCTATATTTGATCAAAAGAATTGGTAAGAACCATTTTTATTTGAAAAACGTGATATTTTTAATTGTATTTTGTTCATATCATAATAGAAAGTATGGCCAAAATTTAAAAAAATCGTCAGACGAAAATTTACAAAAAGAGGATCGACCCGTTTTCAATTCCGGATAAAGAATTTAAGCAGAAATAATATTTTTTGATATTATTTATTGAAAGTAAACTAGTGGAGTGTTGTTTAATCAAAACTAAAAATAAAACCGATTATTTGAATACTTTTTTTATCAACAATAAAATCATTATATATGTAACACTTTTACTGGGCATTTTGTTTTGACTGTTTTTCTCTTTTTATTTAATAAACAAGTTTTCATAAATTTTTTATTCTATAAAAACAATATTTTTCCTGAGCCTGATATCGACCTAAATTAAAAAAAAAAAAATTCACAAAGAACAATATTTTTGGTATTACTAATAAAAATTCTAAAAAAACGGATTTTATACCCACCCTAATTTATGAAATGTGTTTCTACAAAACCACCTCCTTTGTATAGATAAGAAACTATTTTGTTTTAATTATAAACATACACATACGCTTTATTTATTGCTTTTTCTGATTTATTCTTCATCAAATTAATAATTGTTGACTCAAACGAACAGAATAAAATCAATGGTATAAAAACGACCGATGATTATCGTTTGATTAATTTAAAATCATCAACAAATATGTGAGTTAGAGTATATTCAACGTTTGAACGCAAACACATATTTATTCTTGTGTTGATTGCGTATGAACGTTTTGCAATCAGCATTTGCAGTTCTCTGTTATGCATACGAATTTTTAATAAACCTTTTTTAGGCTTAAAATTATTTTTAACTAAAATGTATTTGAAACTTGAATTAAGATTTTTTTATGAATACCGCTGATAGTGTTTGAAACCTACTTTAGACTCGAATAAACTACATCACCCAAGAACTAATCATTTTGATATCCGACATCATTATGTTATATACAGTGATTTCATCGTATAATCCGACAAGTGTTAGTGATTAGTTAATAACTTTTTTACAGGTCACGTTATATCCAAAATTTTTTCTCAGCTAGAAATACATTTTCATTGTGTTTAATGAAAAAGTATTTTTTTTAGAAGTTTTTTAAAAAAAGTGATTTATTCGACACCCTTATGGCTATCTAGCGCATATTGAAAGCGTAAACAAAACTTTTATTAACTCTTTCTATAGAATCGAATAGTATAGTCAGATTTTCTATAAATGCAGCTGTTTTTGCTCTGATGAAAAGAGGTCTCTAAAACACCGTCTTTGGCGGCCGTGCGCATGTACAAGGAGTTGAAATAAAAAAACGCAATACTTTTTTTATGCAAAATCTTTTTAAAAAGTGGTGATATATATTTCTGACGAACTCTTATATAACATATGTATATACAGTCGTGGTTACACAATAAAGTTATTATACTTGACTTTTTGTTCAATATATCAAATATATAGAACTGTTCAAACTAGCAATCAGTAAGTCTTAGAATATTGAGTCTTAAGTGAACACATTATTATGTCGCTTAAGTTTAAGTAGGTAAATAAGCATATAAAAACAAATATTTGGTTACAAAATTATTGTGTTAAAAATTTCAGCACCTTCTAAGTCGATTATACTAATATTTTTAACCAACGTTCAAAAATAGAAGTACTACCCCCGGAGAAAGGGAACTCATTTGGAAATGCTTCCAAAAATTTTGTTCGGAGGCTAATAGGGTAATATCACTTACAATATCGCGTGGAAAAATTCTCATGATAAAAACATTATAAAAAATATAAGACTATCAATAATTTTCCAAGAAAAAAAAAACCGAAAAACGTATTCTTTCGCAGACAGGTTTATTTCAAGCGATTCGGCTGTTAAAACCAGCATCTGTGAATTGTTTCAGAATGGCATGTCTTTCGTAAATATTTTTCGACCATAACAGTCAGTTTCTGGACGCTGTTGCTGGATTTTTTACGAATTTGTTGCACTAACCACTTAGACTTACCTTCTGTAAATAGCGTTCAATTGTGCTGAACTGTTGAAGAGCTTAAATTAACCATTTCAGCAATTTTCCGCTGAGTGTATCCACTTTTATGGCGCATTAATACACTGAAAATAGTTTGTAAGTAAAAATAACAGAAAATGTCATTTACAAGAAATGATATATCATTTAAAACCCGGTCTACTTTTTATTTAAATTAAATTAAATGCCTTTTGTTATTTTTAAATGTCGATTAAACAACTGACACATCCGTAAGAAACAAATAATATAATCAATAAAAATAAATGTAAAAATTTTACCTACCAATTCCTTAAAAAATAAATGATTTTATCATTTATTTGAAATTATTTCCCTGTTTGTGGGTTTTTTTTTTAATTTGCAAAATGTATGTATGCATAGCTATAGACACTTTTTGTGTGAATGTGTTTGTGTATACATGTGTGTTTGTGAAGTTCTTGTAATTTGAATTGAAATAATTTTGTATATATACAACCAATTTAAACAAAAAAACAAATTGAAATTTTTTGAATATTTTTTTTGAAACAGACAGCAAACAAAATTTAAATTTGTAATAATGGTAACGGACACAAATAAAACACAAATTTCCGTTTTGTGAGTAAATTTTTCTTAAATTTCAAACAAATTAAAAAAATAAATGAAACTGAAAAAATCGGTAAGTGATAGTAAATCATTTCGAATAAATGTATAAAAAAGTTTATATAAATAATTCTTTGAAAAATAAATGTATGTTCCTTTATTATACCCTCCACCATATATGGTGAGGGTATATATCAGTTTGTCATTCCGTTTGTAATATGTCGAAATATAGGTTTAAGACCCCATAAAGTATATATATTCGTGATCCTTATGTAATTTTAAGTCGATTTAGCGATGTCCGTCTGCCTGTCTGTTGAAATGGCGATCACGACGCGAAGACGCAAGCGGGGTTACCTATTTTTACCCAGATTATTAAACATCCTTCCGAGCAGTTTGGTATTTAAAATGAGCAAAATCGGTCAAGCGGTTCAAAAGTTATGAGTGAAAATGTGAAGATACCTCTAAATTTTCCATACAAATTGGTACAATTTTTCTGTATCTATTTTTTTCTGTTAAGTAAGTAGAAATGTTAGAGTCACTAACAGAGCAGACCTCTGTAAATAACATTACTAAAACTAAATAACAAAAGTTCTGTTACATAAATCAAAGACATTAATTTGTTAAAGAAAGAAGATTAGTTGAAACTATTTCCCAATAGGTGGCGCATCTGAAAATTAATTCTCCCTATTAGGCATATTCTGCTACAATATGCAAGAGGGTATTATTGATTTTCTATTTTGTTTGTAACATAAAAGAATGTTTGCCAAAAACTATACAAAATATATGTTTTATGTGTATTATACTTAAATTTTCTAAATCAATATTCATTTAGATGTTTGAGAGCACAGTATTGCAGTTTATCGTATGTGCATATATTTATTTTGAAAGAAAGATTTAACATAAATATGCATTTTCCAATGCCTCAATACTTTAAAATTTTATAAATCACCGAAAATATATAATTTTGAACTATGAAAATTTGTTTTTAAAATAAAAATGTAAAACAAATTCTTTTACCACGTCGAAAATTTCAAAAATTGACGTTAGTATTATAAAAGTCTGCTAGTAGCAAAATACATAATTGCTTTAGTGCCGCTACTTTTGAATAGGTGGCGCTGAATTAACTTAAACAATACCCTGCCCCATAACAAGGTCCAAATAAATTTATGTATAGGGAAAGAGCAAAATGCATAATTGCTTTAGTGCCGCTACTTTTGAATAGGTGGCGCAGAATCACATTAAAACTATATCCTGGCCCATAGCGATATAGCCTTGGATTAGGCTTTCAATTAATTTATTTACCAAAAATATTAAATTAACTACATACTTTAAATTATAATGCATTCAGATGTTGGTAGTAGACTTATTACATAATTTTAAAATCAATTTTTCAAATGTTTGACGTAATAAAAGCATTTGTTTCACATTTTTATACCAAAAGAGAAATTTTCATAGAGGAAAATAGTATTTTTTTTATTCCATTTGTATTTTTGAGAATTGAGGGATTGGCTGTTAATTTTTTATTGGATGTTAATTTTTTCTTTTATAGAAAAATACACATGAATAAAGTGCAATATTGTGCTCTTAAACATCTAAATGAATATTTATTTAAAAGATTAAGGTATAATATGCACATAAAACATATATTTTTTATAGTTTTTGGCAAATATTCATTTATGTTACGAAGAAAATAGAAAATCAATAATACTCTACTGCATATTGCAGCACAATATGGCTAATGGAGACTAGCTCTGCAGCAAAATATTCCTAATGGAGAATGCACCTTCTGATGGGCCATCTATTGACAAATAATTTCAACTCATGTTCTTTCTTTAATAAATTAATTTCTTTGCTGTATTCTCTCTATTAGACAAACACACTTCAATTTTTTAAAGAAAGAACATTCGTTGCAACTATTTATCAATACGTGGCGCATCAGAAAGTGCATTCTCTCCATTAGGCATATTCAGATGCAGAGCTAGTCCCCATTAGCCGCAACAAAATTCAGTATTTGACAAAAACTATGCTTTAAATTGTGTTGTTTGTGCAGTCCATGTTAAAAAAAAAAAACTAGTGAAAATGTAAAGGTGCCTCTAAATTGCCCATACAAATTTAGTACAATTTCATAGTAGCGACTGATACATATCATATTTTCTCATATTTTTTCATTATTTGTATTCACCTCAAACATTTTTTAACCACTAAAATTTTTTTTTAACCACAAAAAATTTTTTCACCTTAAAATTTTTTTCCACCTCTAAATTTTTTTTTCACCAAAAAAGTTCTTTTCACATCTAAAAAAATGTTTCACCTCAAAAAATTTTTTCACCTACATAATTTTACTTCAAACTTTTTTTTAATATTATTTGTATCAAAAACCGAAGAGAACATCTTTTTAGGATATTGGTGGAGGGTATTCAAAGATTCGGCACAGCCGAATTTATCCCTTTTTACTTGTTTTTAAATGGAACGGAAAACTTTTTTATTAAACTACAAACAGTAAACTACATAATTCAATTGATGTGCGCGGTGACATGCTTAAAAAGATTCACAAAAAGACAATTGGAATCATTACAGACAATAATTTTCAAATTTTAAGCTGAAGTCAACAAAAAATGGCCAAATTAGCTGCATCATTTAAGCTGTGGGGGAAAATTATGTGCATAATTTTGTTTTTTTTTTTACATTCTAGAGAGTTCAATGCGCATTTTTGTTGTTGTTTTTATATTGAATATGAATAAAACTGTACTATTAACAAACCTACATACTTCTTTTTATTTTTAGAACAAAAATTTTAAATATATAACAGTTTTTAAAAATATTTAACTGCATAAAATAAGCTGTGAGCCACTTTATATATATGTATATATAAAGGGTGATTTTTTGATATTTGGTTTTTCAGTGTAAAAAAAGGTTTGTGACATTTTGCAATGTCAAAAGTAAGGTTTGCGATTTTACCATAAATAGAATAACAAACGAACAAAGGTTGCAAATCATTGAATTTTATTATCAAAATTCGTACTGTTTGAGAAATGTGTTTCTATCGAAAAATTGTTGCAGTGACAAAGCTAATTTTTGGCTCAATGGATACTTCAACAAACGAAATTGCCGAATTTGTTGTGAAGATGAACTGTTTATTGAACTTTGGGCTGGCGGCATCATTGGATCGTATTTGTTCGATAATGATGAAAATCGCAAAGTTACAGTCAATGGAGTAAGGTACCGTGCGATGATCAATGACTTTTTCCCTAAAATGGAAGAATTAGACTTCGTTAACATTTGATTTCAACAAGACGGTGCCACATATCACATATTATGCAATATCATGAACCTATTGAGAGGCGAGTTTAGTGAGCAATTAATATCAAGTTTTGGAGCAGTCTATTGGCCACCAAAATCATGCGATTTGACCCCACTAGACTATTTTTTGTGTCTCGTGTACAGGGACAAGCCAGCCATAATTCCAGCCTTGGAAGACGACATTGTAGTTACCATTGATGCGATACCGGCCGAAATGCTGGAAAAAGTATGCCAAAGTTGGAGCTCACGGATGGACCACAAACGGCGTAGTCGCGGCAACATTTACATCAAATAATCTTTAAAAAGTTATCGCCCCAAATAAATATTTCATTCACTTTTGTAAATTTTCTGTTCTTTCAATTTTTAAATTTGATGTTTTTGTTGCTAGCTGTAACGCCTTTATTCGTATTTAGTTAATTGCCAAGTAATAATTTTTCTATTAAATTTATTTTACTGTTCTGGTGTTTTCCTGAAGTTTCCTTTTTTATTTTATTTAATACAAGCGGGCAAAGCCCGCTACTTTGTTAGCGTACACAGTAAAAAGTTTTGGTTTAATTTGTACACTTAGCGGTATTCATTGTAAACTTCTTTGGAATTAAATTTGAAATTAATACCTAAATAGTTTATATCTCAAACCATACGGTATAAATTTAAATTGTATAACGGTATAAATTTAAATTGGGAATTGTTTTAACACCATAAAAAATTGCGAGTTTTTAATGACTACTTGAAATAGAAATAACACCAAAAAAAACAATAAAAACTATTTCCTTTAGTTTACAAATAACCCCGAAACAGGCATCAGAAATTTTTTATTTTTGTTTTAAATTAAATTTCTCTCTTTAAACAATTTTTTTCCTTTAAGTTTATAAACAACACCTAGAAATAATTAAAAAACATGTGTAAAGTTCTATCTATCTCATGAACTAGCTTGTTTTGATTTAAAACTCTCTCTGCTCGTTTTGATTTAAAACTCTCCTGCCTAGAATAAAATCAACACCCGTTTAGTATACAATTCATTCCGTATGGTAAGGAAAATAACACCTAAAGGGTGTTAATTTTAGTTCTGCTTAGCTTAAAACCAACACCCGTTTAGTATAAAATTCATTCCGTTATGTCTTGAAAATAACACCTACTCAAGAATACAACCAGTTTGATCTTTCGAAATCTAATTTACTCCGTTCCTTCTGTGCTAGAAATAGTTTGTCGATTTGTCATAATTCCAAACCTACTCACTTTGACGTCAATCATGCGTCGACTTCTTTAATTGACTTTTTCTAAGTCAGTGATTGTTCTCTGGTAAATTTCTCTGATCAGGTACAATGTCCCTCAGTATCCCATCAAGCGCTTATTTTTGCTTCTTTTAACATGCGTTTAGAGTGTTTTGATGTTGTTGTAGAGTACCGTGATTTGAATAATATTGACTGGACAGGTTTATTTGCCTTTCTATCGGATTTTGATTCTGGACATTTCTTTTATTCTAATGATATTGATTATAAATGCTCTGTATTTTGTTCGCTTGTTGAAAAGCTTTATTCTTTTGTTCCCTTCAAAAGAAGGGTTAGATCTAGTTGTTATGATTGGATGAAGTCGGGAGATATTGTTTTGGCGAGATCGCTTAGAGACCTTGCGTTTTCTGATTACCAATTGAATCCTACTAGTCATAGTTGTAAAATTTTCTGTAAATACCGTAATAAAGCTAAACCTGTCATGCGGCGTATAAAGAGGAAGCACTATGCTAGTTTATTTTGGGGTTTGGATACATCTGGTATGTGGAGAGTGCTTAAAACAGCTGGTTGTGTTAGTACAGATGATTTGGTATTTGATGTTGATGTAGATGTCATAAATCAATAATTTGTGCGTGGTATTGTTTCTGATCAACCTGTTGGGTTTGATTTTAATATTTTTTTTGACACTGATGGACAGTTCTCTTTTCGTTGTATTGATGAGTATGAGTTTCTTGAAGCTTTATCTAGAGTAAAGTCTAAATCAATTGGTATTGATGGCATCACTATACAGTTTATTAAGATTGTTTATCCATATATTTCTGACATAATTCTTCATTTTATTAATTCTATATTGACCTTTTCTGTATTTCCTAAGGCTTGGAAAACGGCACGTGTGGTTCCTATCCCTAAATCAGGTATTATTCGAGGTCCGGATGATCTTAGACCCATTTCCATTATTTATCTAAGGTAGTGGAACATTTATTAAAGGATCAAATTCTTGCGTTTACTAAAGGAAAAATCATTAAGTCACAATATGCTTTTCGTCGTGGCTACAGTACTACATCGTTGTTGCTAAATTTAACTGACAATATTCGCGAATGTGAAAATAGTAGGAAATTGTATGTTTTGGTTTCCCTGGACTTGACTAAGGCTTTTAATTCTATTTGCTAAACAACCATGATCACTAAGCTTAAAGATAGGTTTAACTTCTCCCGGTCAGCCTGTAAGCTTATAATGTCGTTTTTAAGTGATAGATTTCAGTTTGTTGATTTAAATAGTACTTTTTCAAGTAAACTTTTATTAAATTCTGGTGTTCCCCAGGGTTCGGTTTTGGGGCCGCTTTTATTTATTCTTTATGTAAATGATATGCCTGAAATTCTTGATCTTTCTATTTGTAAGCCATTTCTATTTGCTGATGACATATTGCTTCTTTTCAGTACAGATCGTGATTATTAATTTTTGCCTTGGAAATATTTGTCAGTGGATGGCTAATAATTATCTGGCTATAAATGCTTCTAAAACTAAGGTTATGGTTTTTGGATCATCAGAACGTTATATATCTAGTTTAAACGTATGCATTCATGGCTGCCATATTGAACTTGTGTGTCAACATAAGTGTTTAGGGGTTGTTCTTGATAGTCATCTGAGTTTTGAGTCTCACATTGACTCTGTGCATCGCATAGTTTTTGGTGCTCTGCGCAGAATTTGTGTTGTTAATTCTATTGTACGTTTTATTTATAACATTCGTAGACGTGAACATATTTCTGAATTTGTCAAAAAATTTCTATGTTGCTCATTTCTGGAATTTATTAATTACCGGAATATTGTTTTATTCTATATAACTATGAAAAGTGGAGTTGTAACGCGATTATGTAACCGTTTTGTTTTTACTCGTTCTACTAGGAATAAACAAATTCTTTTTCCTAAAATTAGATGTTCCATTTTTCGTAGATCATTTGTTTTAGGATTGCTGGTCTCTGGAACAAATTGCCTTATCAACTCCGTATTTTCTCCCATTCTAATAATGTTTTTCGACTGAAACTTTTGGAGCACCTTGCGGGTGTGGCTGTATAATTTATGCTTTTATGCTGCATTGGTTTTGTAATTCTTATTATTCTAATGGGTTGCTTTTCTGACTGATCGGACTTTTAATTTAACTTTGTCCATTTATTTTTTGTCTGATACATTTTTTATTCTACGGCTCGGGAGCCAACAAGTCTAATTTTATGATGTGTTATATATATTTTTTTTATTGTATATGTATTCTTTTTATTTAGTTTTAAGTTCTTGCTCAGGTTTTTTTTGCTATGTAATACGTTTTTTTGACCTGGATGGCTTTTGTATTACTCTATGAACTAATAAATAAATAATATTTCTAATGGTATTAATACAATTCTTGGTCAGGTGTAGAGTCTAATACATATTGGTATTTATTTTATGCTCTAAAAACAAAACTCTCTCACTGTCTCTCGTTCAATCTCTTTATTAGTATACCATATTTGAATACATTTCTTGTAGATATATAAAATATAAGTTTATTTTCATCTTAGTACGTATTTGGTGTACTTTTAACTTTCATCTTGAACAAAATTATTTGTATTCTGTTTCCTTATACACATGAATGAAAAAAAAAACAGTTCGTTTCTTTCTTCATTTGATTTAATATATTCATCCACACTCATTTCATCTTTATGATAGTGTTTATGTGTGTCCCAGTTCACACACAGCAATTTTTATTGCAGCAATTCCGAGTTTCTAGGAGAGGTATGGAAAAAGAACGGAAAGGTGTATCGACTTGCATGCACTTGCAATTCTCTTGTGTTTTCTGATTCGTACTTTTTTTATATGTCTCGCTTCACACACAGCAATTTTTCTTGCAGCAATTTTCTTAAATTCTTTTTTGAACTTGCAGAGAAAGTTTCTTTTTGTAATTTTGGTTTTTTTTACATGTAAAAAAGTACGAATTAGAAAACACAAGAGAATTGCAAGTACAAGCAAGACGGTACCCCTTTCCGTTTTTCTTCCCTCTCTCTACTATAAACTCAGAATTGCTGCATTAACAATTGCTTATTGTGAACAGGGACTATGAAAAGATACGAAAACCGAACTGTGACTAAAGGTACGTTCAGACTAATGAAATATTTGACGAAAATATTTGTTCTGATATTTGCTTCAAAATGTGTCAAATAAAAAAATATTTCGTTTAATGTTCAAATGTGTCAAACGTGAAAGAAAAAAAAACTGGAAGACAATGGGTACGGAATTGGATTCGTAAACGGAATCAGGAAGGATGTTGCGCTAAATTATTAAAAGAACTGCAGTCAGAAACACCTGAGCTCTAGAAAAACTTTCTTCGCATTAATGCTGCTGATTTCGAATTTTTGGTTAGTACAACTTTTGATTCGGGGCAATTTCTGCATCTCAGAAACTATCAAACCGATTTGAATGAAATTAAAAACATAGATATTTCCATATTTATATGGATACATAAGCTATGCATTTTTTAAAAAATACGACCACGAGTGGACATAGCGGGAACTTCTGCCTCTCCGAAACTATCTAATAGATTTTAATGAAATTTAAAACGTAGATGGATCCTTATTCATATAGCCCAGGGATGCGAAAGTTGGTACAATTGTACCATTTTTGGTACGATTTGAGTCTTAAAAGTACGACGGTACTCCCATGGTTTATTTGGTACAATTTTCAAAGCAACTTTGAAAAGGGAATTAAGAAAATTGCACGCAATCAATTGCATCCTATAAATCGTCAACAGTTTCCTGTCTAGTCCAAACGAAAGATTTGTTACATTCATCGAATTCCTGTTGCTATAATTTTAAAATAACAAATAGTTTGTTACCTACTTATATATGATATTGATCTCATGGATTTTGTACCTTATTTTACATATTTTTATTATATACTTTTAATGTACAACTGAATTTTCTGTACAGTTTTTTTGTTATGTTAATTAAAAATATTAAAAAAAAATTTATGGTTGGTGTTTTTTTTATACTAAAAAAATGGTACAATTGAGTTCAAAAAAGTACAATTTGGTAATGACTTTTGTACAAAATTAAAATTCTCATTTCGCATCCCTGATATAGCCATATTAGGATAATGCGGCTCACTTCTAATTTTTCCTACATGTAAAAAGTTGCAAACAAAACAAGCCATAAATAATTAAAATCTGTTTACAACTTTTGATTTTATTCACAACAGACGAAAGAATTTCATAAATCGCAATATTTGTATGGTGATAAAAGGCAAGTATGTTTTGAGAAAGGAACAAGAACCCTCCATATTTGTTTGGTTGAAATTCTTAGATTTGGACCCTGCAGCGCGTATGATGCTCCTAGAATGGTCAAATGTATGACCTACCGCACTTTTTTTTTATCCCTATCATTTATTTATAACATCACTACCCGCTATCTTCATTCGTTAAAGGTTCTCCCAAACAAAATTTTCCTTACAGACTAGAAATATATCAAAGAAAAAGCCCAATAACTGCTCGGGAGTTTTCGTGAAAAGCTTTTCTTTAAAAGCAACTTTACTGCATTCGTACTGTTAGGTTTCCCAAAAACTGTGTTAAAAGAAGATCTTCTGTTAAAATATAGCCACGCTGTAAAATATATCGCATTTGTTCAACAGTTATTTATTAACTCAACATTTAAATTTTTTAACTTTTTGGCAAAAAAAATCTCGTACTATTCATATCTAACCGCTGTAAAAAAATCAAGCTATTTCGTCTACTTTGTGGTAATGAAACGGTTAGTAACATTTTTAAAAAAGTAGAATTTTCTAAAAATTTTATTTGAATCGATTAACTAATTTATATTAAATTGATAAATTATTCGAGTTATTCGTTATTCTGAATTTGCTATTAAAAGTATTTGATTATATAATGGCGGAAAAAACAACGATTAAGCGAGTGGATACTCTATTATATACACAAGTATATATTTAAATAATTATATTGCTTAATTTACAGAACTCACTTGTTTATAATATTTATTTTTAAGTCAAACAATTGTACTTATTAAATCAGACTCAAATTGTATTATTTTACTGTGTTTTACTTACATTTTAATTGTATTAGCCGATATCGCAAGGAATTTAATGGTATTAAAGGTTGACAACATTATATGACACAGCTGTTATTTTTCGTTGTTTGCTCTTACAATTTTTTTGTAATATCAAATAAATGTTTGCTCAAAAATTACTAAAATATTTGATCTTTAGTGTTCACACTATGTTCACATTGGGCAAATATTTGTTTGCCAGCAAATAATTTTATTTGCTCAAAATCAGCTGTTATTTTATTTGACACTCAAAAATATTTTGTGTTCAGACTACGTTAATGAAATATTTGATGTTTGCTTTCAAATATTTCACCAATCTGAACGTACCTTAGATTCCATGCTAGAGTATTGGCTAAGAGTTTCCAGTTTCCTCATGCAGTTGTTGCTACGTCTAGTGATTTCGTTACTAACTAAGGGTACATTGAGATCTTTTTGCATGTTATCATTCCTAACATACGAGGGTGCGTTCGTTATAATCTTCAAGATCTTGTACTGCCTTCTCTGAATTTTCGCAATGCTAGACAATAAGGCAGTCACCATCTGGGTTTTATGTTCAACGCCTCACCTACATTTCATTTTCTAACCCCAACGCGAGTGTAAAAAAATAAAATTTTATAAATCACTACGTCATTGGGTTGGACTTTTACGTTTTCACTTTAATTGTTAAATTAATATAATTTCGGGTTTACCTGCATTTATGCATATATAGAATTTATGTTTGATTTGTTACACTCATCCCTACATTTTTGCTATTGGCAACATCAATGTTAACAGCTGATTAAAATCTAAATAAATAAAAGATAACAATTTGAATTTTTTTTGTACATAAAATTATAAATAGTCATGTATAAGGAATTGTGGTAGGCCAATTCCATTAAGTTTTTGTCCGATAACTTCCCAACGACTGTTGATCGATGCTTTGTTGGACCCAAAACTAGGATTACCATTGGCTAGATCCTTTTATTACTGTATGTCCAAATCAGCAATTAGCTAATATTAAAGACATGTGCTTAAATTGTTTTTACATATGTTCAAACAATTCTTTTACCGTAACAAGTAGTATTAATAGTGAAGTTTTTATTTTATAGTTGATCTTTTTAATACTTATATGTATGAAAATGTATATACAATTAGCACTTTCAAGGGCACAAAGAATGTTGATAAAGGAAAATATAAAAACACAAAAACAGTAAGTAAATTTCATCTAAATTTTTATACCCTTCACCACAGGTGGAAGGGTATATATAAGTTTGTCATTCCGTTTGTAATTTCTACAATATTGATCTTAGACCCTATAAAGTATATATATTCTGGGTCCTTATGAAGAGCGAAGTTGATTTAACGATGTCCGTCTGTGTGTTGAAATGGGTTTTCCGAAGAACCCAGACATGATTAGGACTTGATTGTTTTTTATTTCTGTTACATGTGATCCATTTCTGTTTGCTATTAAAAATCAGACAGATCGGTTAATAAATGGCTGAGATATTAGCAAAAAACCAGGACTACCTCTAATTTTTCCAGTAAAATCCCTTTGTTTAATATGTATGTAGAATTTTGAGCATAACAACACATCCATGTGTTAAAATTCTTTTCTTTCATCTCCACCTTTTATACACAAACAACCCACATACAAAGATTTGTCATTTAAATAAAAACTAAACAAATCCCTAATGAACGAAGACTTTTATATATGTACCTCTATTGACGATGATTTTGTGTGAGCTTCAATAGCTCAGTTGTCTAGACGCTATGTCACAAATACTTTTTTTCTCTAAGCCCGCGGGGTTCGAGGTTCGAATCTCGGTCAGGTCAATTCACTTTTTTTTTGTACATTTTTTTTATTATTTTCTTAAGACTATTTTTTTTGCTTATTTTTGGTTTTTTTTTTTGTTGTGTCATTTCTATACGCGAAGTAAAGTGAAACAGTGGTTTTTATAATTCAGTACAATAACTTTATTACGTAACTTATTAATACAAAGATCAGAATGTTCTAGATCAAAAGAAGTATTTAGAAGGAATGAACAACTACAGTAATATTTTAAGTTACTCAATTTGACAATTCAAAAACATAGAATTATTACAGAGTTGTATGCATTTGGAATGAATGCAGAATTGTATAATATCAACAATCTCCCCCTCAAGCCAAATGCATTCGAGAAATCAAAACAAAAATATTTATATTCATTCAAAATTACATTTTCAATTTTAAAAGATTGCAACCATATGTATGCTTTTGTTTAGATAGCACTTTTGTTAATATATCAGCAGCATTTTCATCAGAGGGTACGTATTTGACATCGATATCCTTCCCATCGTATTTCTCTCTTATGTAGTGATAGCGTATGTCTATGTGTTTGCTCTTCTTCTGGACTGTTTGATTTTTTACCAAAAACGTAGCACCTTGATTGTCGCATAGAATAGGAGTAGGATCGTCAATATAGTTTTTAAACCCCATCTCACTTAGAAGACCACGATGAAATACCACTTCCTTTGTACCCTGGCATAAAGCAATGTATTCGGCTTCCATCGTACTTAAAGCCACCACAGATTGTTTACGGGACTCCCAAGCAATAGGACCACCTGCCATAAATACAACATGACCAGAGTATGATTTTCTATCATTCGAGTCGCAACCCCAGTCTGAATCTGTGAAACATTCGAAATTTTGAAAATTAGTAGAAAAAGTAATTTTACCTACTGGATTCTTTTTCAGATATCTTAGTACGTATTTAGCTGCTTGAAAATGTTCTTTATGTTGGTGAGAATTAAATTGAGACAATCTCGACACCACATGAATCAGATCAGGTCTTGTTATGACGGCCAGGTACATCAATGCACCAATCAAACTTTGATAATTTTTAATATCAAGATCATCGCATTGATTTTCGCATTTTTGCAAAACTGTTCCACTAGGCCATGGAGTGGCTGCCGGCTTACATTCTGACATATCCCATCGTTCAAGAATTTCTGCAGCATATTTTCTTTGATGAATCGTTATATCGCCTCTTAAACCATCACGATCAATTTCCATACCCAAATAAAATGATATGGGACCACGGTTAATAACTTCCACATATTTGTTTAAGGTTTTTATAATTTTATTCATCTTTTCTTCACTTGAACAGGCTAACAACATGTCATCGACATATATTGCAATAAGGCTTATTTCACTGCCGTTTCGTTTCATATACACGCAAGTATCAAATTTACACCTCACAAATCCCATTTCCAACAAAATATCATTTACCTTTTTGTTCCATTCACGTCCGGCTTGTTTTAAACCGTATAAGGCCTTGCTTAATTTACAAATTTTGTTTGGATGGTTTTTGTCTTCAAACATTGGAGGTTGAATCATGAAGACGTCATCTTCCAATTTTCCATTCAAGTAAGCTGCAACTATATCTATATGATTTACAAGTAATTTATGTTTAGCTGATAAAGCTAGTAATAACCGTATGGTCGAATGCCGCACAACAGGTGCAAAAGTTTCTTGGTAGTCTACGTTGTGTTTTTGTGAACACCCATGAGCCACAAGCCTCGCCTTGTATTTTTCTACAGAGCCGTCAGGTTTACGCTTTAATGCAAATACCCATTTGCAACCAATTATATTTTTTCCTTTAGGCTTATCCACCAGCTGCCATGTTTTATTTTTTATTAATGAATTATATTCTGCTTGCATAGCCTCTTTCCATTTTTCAGAATTTTCGGAATTTAATGCCTCTGTTACAGTGTTCAGATTTTCAATAATAGAATTTAACATTTCCGGCCCATCTTCTGAACAATAAACTTTTCGAGGTCTGCCCTTACCACCATTTCTAATCATTTTAGGTCTACCACGTTTTCTTTTTTTTATCGATAATAATTGTATCTTCTCTTTCAGAATCACTATCAGAAGGACTCACCTCTTTCTCTTTTTCAAAGTCATCATCTTCCATAAGTTGTATAGCATTATCATCTTCCATAAATTGTATAGCATTATCATCTTCTACTTCTTGTAGTTCATTAGCAACGTCTGGTTGTTCATGATAATCATCACCACTTTGTTCAGAATTATCATCATCTTTATTCGTATTTTGTTTAAAAATGTTTACAAAAAAATATTCTTGTTGTTCGTCTTTAGCATCAGAAGTTTTTTCAAAAGATTGCTCAAAAAATGTAACATCACGAGCAATAACAATTTGTCTTGTATGAATATTATATAAACGATATGCTTTCGTATACTGTTGATAACCAACAAATTTCATTTTGGTACCTTTTGGTAAAAACTTACCACCTTTTGGTTTTGGTCCCTTTTGCAGCACAACTGCATCACAACCAAATGTTTTTAAATGAGATACGGACGGTTGTATACCACACCACCTCTCATAAGGTGTAACATTATCGAGAACTTTTGTTGGAGCACGATTCCTTATGTACGTAGCAGTATTTATAGCTTCTCCCCATAAACTTTGTGGTAATCCAGATGATTCTAATAAACAGCGAGCCATCTCCACAAGGGTTCTATTCGCCCTTTCAGATACACCATTTTGTTGTGGCGAATACCCAACTGTTGTTTGATGAACAATTCCTTTTTTCGCGAACAATTCTTTAAAATTGAAGTTAACATACTCCTTTCCATTATCGCTTCTGACAACTTTTATTTGGCGGCCTGTCTGCGTCTCCGCAATCGCAGCAAAATTAGTAAATGCATCAAATGCATCACTTTTTTTCTTTAAGAAATAAGTTGAAGTATAGCGGGAGAAATCATCAATAAATGTGATAAAATACAATGAGCCACCAATACTTTTTACTCCAAACGGTCCGCATAAATCTGTATGCACTAGTTCCAAAACATTTTTAGTTTGTACATTTCCACAGTTTTTGTACGGTTTAGCAGAAATTTTACCCACAGCACAAGTAACACATTCAATTGTTTTTGGCATTTTTACATTGAAACCTTTTACCATATTTTTAGTTGCTAATTTGTTCAGATCATTTACGTTTATATGTCCGAATCTTTGGTGCCACTTTCTTACCGTACTTTCGTCGATAACCGCTTTTAAACTTTCATTAGTTTTAATAATTTCCAAATTTACAATAAAAATATCACCTTTTAAATCAGCTGTTAGAATTTTTTCTTTTTGTTTACTTTGCATTATTGCTTTGTTATTGGCACAGTAAACAGAATGACCAGCTTTTATTATTTTGCTTATTGATAAAAAATTTTAATGAAGTTTTGGCACATACCAAACGTCGTTTAAAATAAGAGTACAAAAATTAGTTTTTAATTTTATTTTGCCAATACCTTCTGCATAAATGCTCTCACCAGATGCTAAAACAATTTTTTGTTTTATTTCTGTCAACGTAACAAAACAATATTTTGTTCTACACATGTGTGACGTCGCGCCGCTGTCTAGTACCCACAAATCTCTTAAGTTCATTTTGTTTTCATTTAATGAACACGCATAGTCACTATCCCTTTTGTCATTGTCTTTGCACTGAGAACGTATGTGGCCCTTTTTACCACAGCGAAAACATTTAAAATTATTGTTATTGTATACATTACCATCGTTACTTTTTTTTAAGTTTTGGGCTGAGAATTTTTAGAAAAATTACTTTGGTTGCTGTTCTTGTTGTAAAGCTTTTTGTTTCTCTTATAATCATTTCTCGAATTCGCCGCAAATACAGTTTCACTGCGTGTATCATTTTTGTTGCCTTGTCTCATTTCTTCTTCTAAAACTTTGGAAATTAATTTATTAAACGTTGGTAAAAAATCTCTGCTTTCTATAGCGACCACAAAATTTTACATTTCATCAGGAAGGCTGCATAATAAAAAGATGGACAACAGATCATCATTTATGGTGATTCCTATTTCCTTTAGCTCATCGATTATATGAGTAAATTCATTTATTTGTGGAGAAAATTTTTCATTTACATGAAATTTAAAACGTACAAGTTTCTTAAACAAATTAACTTTTCTGGATGCTGTGTCAGCTTTGTACAAAGAGCTTAAAGTATTCCAGGCACTTTTTGCCGTAGCACAATTTTTAATATGAATTAACTCACTTGGTTTTACACTCAAAGTTATTGTAGCTAGTGCTTTATTGTCATTTGTAATCCATTTGAGTGCATCTTCTTCAGGGCACTCTTCTTCCATGGTATGCCACAAATCCAACGTTATAAGCAAACTTTTTACCTGAATGCACCATGTTGCGTAATTTTCACCATTAAATTTTTCAATACCAGCTATAGCATTTGACATTTTTGTTGTTTTTAACACCGGATAAAACAATTAAAGCCAAAAAACCACACACTGGGTATAACCTCACTTTTTACAAGATTATATTAATTATTGTTCAAACATACAATTTGGAAAACTGGGCCCATAACCTTTGTTGTGTAATTTCTATACGCGAAGTAGAATATGCGTGGATTTCCAAATATTCCTTGTACTTTAAAAGTGAAACAGTGGTTTTTATAATTCAGTACAATAACTTTATTACGTAACTTATTAATACAAAGATCAGAATGTTCTAGATCAAAAGAAGTATTTAGAAGGAACAACTACAGTAATATTTTAAGTTACTCAATTTGACAATTCAAAAACATAGAATTATTACAGAGTTGTATGCATTTGGAATGAATGCAGAATTGTATAATATCAACATTTTTTAACATTTAATAATTAATTTATATAAAATTTTATATTAATAATTAAAATTCTTTTCTTTCATCTCCACATTTTATACACAAACAACACACATACAAAGATTTGTCATTTAAATAAAAACTAAACAAATCCCTAATGAACGAAGACTTTTATATATGTACCTCTATTGACGATGATTTTGTGTGAGCTTCAATAGCTCAGTTGTCTAGACGTTATGTCACAAATACTTTTTTTCTCTAAGCCCGCGGGGTTCGAGGTTCGATTCACTTTTTTTTTGTACATTTTTTTTATTATTTTCTTAAGACTTTTTTTTTGCTTATTTTTGGTTTTTTTTTGACATTTAATAATTAATTTATATAAAATTTTATATTAATAATTATTAAAGGAATTTTAATTATAATTAAAATTCCTTTCTTTCATCTCCACATTTTATACACAAACAACACACATACAAAGATTTGTCATTTAAATAAAAACTAAACAAATCCCTAATGAACGAAGACTTTTATATATGTACCTCTATAGACGATGATTTTGTGTGAGCTTCAATAGCTCAGTTGTCTAGACGCTATGTCACAAATACTTTTTTTCTCTAAGCCCGCGGGGTTCGAGGTTCGAATCTCGGTCAGGTCAATTCACTTTTTTTTTGTACATTTTTTTTATTATTTTCTTAAGACTTTTTATTTTGCTTATTTTTGGTTTTTTTTAACATTTAATAATTAATTTATATAAAATTTTATATTAATAATTAAAATTCGTTTCTTTCATCTCCACCTTTTATACACAAACAACACACATATAAAGATTTGTCATTTAAATAAAAACTAAACAAATCTCTAATGAACGAAGACTTTTATATATGTACCTCTATTGACGATGATTTTGTGTGAGCTTAAATAGCTCAGTTGTCTAGACGCTATGTCACAAATACTTTTTTTCTCTAAGGCCGCGGGTTCGAATCTCGGTCAGGTCAATTCACTTTTTTTTTGTACATTTTTTTTTTTATTATTTTTTTAAGACTTTTTTGCTTATTTTTGGTTTTTTTAACATTTAATAATTAATTTATATAAAATTTTATATTAATAATTAAATAATCCATAAATAGGCTAAAAACATCAACATTTTTATAAAAACCCTCTGATACAAACAAAATACAAACGTTTTTATACCTTTCACCACAGGTGGAAGGGTCGCGGGTTCGAATCCCGGTCAATTCACTTTTTTTTTGTACATTTTTTTTATTTTCTTAAGATTTTTTTTTTGTTTATTTTTTGTTTTTTTTTACATTTAATAATTAATTTAAATAAAATTTTATATTAATAATTAAATAATCCATAAATAGGCTAAAAACATCAAAATTTGTATAAAAACCCTCTGATACAAACAAAATACAAACGGTTTTATTTCTATTTTTTGCTCCGATTTAAAAGAATTTATAAAAAGATTTTTAAACCATTTTATTTCTCACATATTAAGAAAATTTTATACATAATTTCCCTTTGAGTGCAACTATTTTAGGTCATAACTTATAATAATTTATGAAAAAATTATAAACTATTTTCCTTAAAATTTTTAAAATTAAGCTAAAGAAATTACAAATATTTCTAATAAAAAAGCGAAATAAAATCCCAAATGCAAATTTGCCAGCTAAATCAAACTATTTTCTAGAAATAAAACACATGCAGTTGTAGTGATTTCTTTTAACGATTTGTTGAAATTCTTTTCTTTCACCTCTTCACCTTTTATACACAAACAACAAACACTATTCTAGAGCTTATGACCTATGGATACGTCTTATATAGCAAAAGATCGAAAATCTTTAGTATAACATATTTGCTGAAAAACTCGGAAATATCGGTTCAGATACAAAAAAGTTATGCCCAAAACATAAATTTTTTTAAAATACTTATTTTCTGGAACCATAAATCTTCCCGAGTCCAAGTTTTATCTCGAAACTAAATGGTTAATTTCCTCTTAAAGGCGTCCGTATATAAATCTGTCCATTTCATATATGTCCATATATAAACTTCAGTTTTTTCCCAACCATGATGAAGGGTATATAACACAGTGCAACACATAAATTGGTTCCACTTTCGTACCCGGTTTTTTTTGAAGTGTATATCGAAACTAAAAAAAATCCGCAACGGACTTGGCCAGATTACATCGAAATTTTTTTTATGGACACCCTAACATGATTTTTTCAAAAAAGGAAAATTTTTATAGAATCCATATATCATAAACCGTTCGGAATTTTGTTTTTATGTCTTTGGCAGTTGTAGATCCAAACCAAAGCAAAAAAATTCTCACATTGGGTCGGTCCCCAAAAAAATTGCATCCACTGCATCAAAATTGCAAAAAATTGGGAAAAAATGCTATTTTTTTATGATCTTTTCATGATTTTGTCCTGAAATGGCTTAAATACTGGGAACTTAAGAAATCTTTCTTCAGCTAAATTATATCTAACAACAATATAAACAACTCTCTAGTACATGTCATCTTAATACGAACATTCCTTAACCCTAGAAAGCACATCTTTTTGCTCACACTTATTTTGCATAGCCAATGTTTGTCGTTTCGACAAAGAAAGACTATATAGGTTAATGCCGTTTTTGTTGTTATCAAATTTACACCTCACAAATCCCATTTCCAACAAAATATCATTTACCTTTTTGTTCCATTCACGTCCGGCTTGTTTTAAACCGTATAAGGCCTTGCTTAATTTACAAATTTTGTTTGGATGGTTTTTGTCTTCAAACATTGGAGGTTGAATCATGAAGACGTCATCTTCCAATTTTCCATTCAAGTAAGCTGCAACTATATCTATATGATTTACAAGTAATTTATGTTTAGCTGATAAAGCTAGTAATAACCGTATGGTCGAATGCCGCACAACAGGTGCAAAAGTTTCTTGGTAGTCTACGTTGTGTTTTTGTGAACACCCATGAGCCACAAGCCTCGCCTTGTATTTTTCTACAGAGCCGTCAGGTTTACGCTTTAATGCAAATACCCATTTGCAACCAATTATATTTTTTCCTTTAGGCTTATCCACCAGCTGCCATGTTTTATTTTTTATTAATGAATTATATTCTGCTTGCATAGCCTCTTTCCATTTTTCAGAATTTTCGGAATTTAATGCCTCTGTTACAGTGTTCAGATTTTCAATAATAGAATTTAACATTTCCGGCCCATCTTCTGAACAATAAACTTTTCGAGGTCTGCCCTTACCACCATTTCTAATCATTTTAGGTCTACCACGTTTTCTTTTTTTTATCGATAATAATTGTATCTTCTCTTTCAGAATCACTATCAGAAGGACTCACCTCTTTCTCTTTTTCAAAGTCATCATCTTCCATAAGTTGTATAGCATTATCATCTTCCATAAATTGTATAGCATTATCATCTTCTACTTCTTGTAGTTCATTAGCAACGTCTGGTTGTTCATGATAATCATCACCACTTTGTTCAGAATTATCATCATCTTTATTCGTATTTTGTTTAAAAATGTTTACAAAAAAATATTCTTGTTGTTCGTCTTTAGCATCAGAAGTTTTTTCAAAAGATTGCTCAAAAAATGTAACATCACGAGCAATAACAATTTGTCTTGTATGAATATTATATAAACGATATGCTTTCGTATACTGTTGATAACCAACAAATTTCATTTTGGTACCTTTTGGTAAAAACTTACCACCTTTTGGTTTTGGTCCCTTTTGCAGCACAACTGCATCACAACCAAATGTTTTTAAATGAGATACGGACGGTTGTATACCACACCACCTCTCATAAGGTGTAACATTATCGAGAACTTTTGTTGGAGCACGATTCCTTATGTACGTAGCAGTATTTATAGCTTCTCCCCATAAACTTTGTGGTAATCCAGATGATTCTAATAAACAGCGAGCCATCTCCACAAGGGTTCTATTCGCCCTTTCAGATACACCATTTTGTTGTGGCGAATACCCAACTGTTGTTTGATGAACAATTCCTTTTTTCGCGAACAATTCTTTAAAATTGAAGTTAACATACTCCTTTCCATTATCGCTTCTGACAACTTTTATTTGGCGGCCTGTCTGCGTCTCCGCAATCGCAGCAAAATTAGTAAATGCATCAAATGCATCACTTTTTTTCTTTAAGAAATAAGTTGAAGTATAGCGGGAGAAATCATCAATAAATGTGATAAAATACAATGAGCCACCAATACTTTTTACTCCAAACGGTCCGCATAAATCTGTATGCACTAGTTCCAAAACATTTTTAGTTTGTACATTTCCACAGTTTTTGTACGGTTTAGCAGAAATTTTACCCACAGCACAAGTAACACATTCAATTGTTTTTGGCATTTTTACATTGAAACCTTTTACCATATTTTTAGTTGCTAATTTGTTCAGATCATTTACGTTTATATGTCCGAATCTTTGGTGCCACTTTCTTACCGTACTTTCGTCGATAACCGCTTTTAAACTTTCATTAGTTTTAATAATTTCCAAATTTACAATAAAAATATCACCTTTTAAATCAGCTGTTAGAATTTTTTCTTTTTGTTTACTTTGCATTATTGCTTTGTTATTGGCACAGTAAACAGAATGACCAGCTTTTATTATTTTGCTTATTGATAAAAAATTTTAATGAAGTTTTGGCACATACCAAACGTCGTTTAAAATAAGAGTACAAAAATTAGTTTTTAATTTTATTTTGCCAATACCTTCTGCATAAATGCTCTCACCAGATGCTAAAACAATTTTTTGTTTTATTTCTGTCAACGTAACAAAACAATATTTTGTTCTACACATGTGTGACGTCGCGCCGCTGTCTAGTACCCACAAATCTCTTAAGTTCATTTTGTTTTCATTTAATGAACACGCATAGTCACTATCCCTTTTGTCATTGTCTTTGCACTGAGAACGTATGTGGCCCTTTTTACCACAGCGAAAACATTTAAAATTATTGTTATTGTATACATTACCATCGTTACTTTTTTTTAAGTTTTGGGCTGAGAATTTTTAGAAAAATTACTTTGGTTGCTGTTCTTGTTGTAAAGCTTTTTGTTTCTCTTATAATCATTTCTCGAATTCGCCGCAAATACAGTTTCACTGCGTGTATCATTTTTGTTGCCTTGTCTCATTTCTTCTTCTAAAACTTTGGAAATTAATTTATTAAACGTTGGTAAAAAATCTCTGCTTTCTATAGCGACCACAAAATTTTACATTTCATCAGGAAGGCTGCATAATAAAAAGATGGACAACAGATCATCATTTATGGTGATTCCTATTTCCTTTAGCTCATCGATTATATGAGTAAATTCATTTATTTGTGGAGAAAATTTTTCATTTACATGAAATTTAAAACGTACAAGTTTCTTAAACAAATTAACTTTTCTGGATGCTGTGTCAGCTTTGTACAAAGAGCTTAAAGTATTCCAGGCACTTTTTGCCGTAGCACAATTTTTAATATGAATTAACTCACTTGGTTTTACACTCAAAGTTATTGTAGCTAGTGCTTTATTGTCATTTGTAATCCATTTGAGTGCATCTTCTTCAGGGCACTCTTCTTCCATGGTATGCCACAAATCCAACGTTATAAGCAAACTTTTTACCTGAATGCACCATGTTGCGTAATTTTCACCATTAAATTTTTCAATACCAGCTATAGCATTTGACATTTTTGTTGTTTTTAACACCGGATAAAACAATTAAAGCCAAAAAACCACACACTGGGTATAACCTCACTTTTTACAAGATTATATTAATTATTGTTCAAACATACAATTTGGAAAACTGGGCCCATAACCTTTGTTGTGTAATTTCTATACGCGAAGTAGAATATGCGTGGATTTCCAAATATTCCTTGTACTTTAAAAGTGAAACAGTGGTTTTTATAATTCAGTACAATAACTTTATTACGTAACTTATTAATACAAAGATCAGAATGTTCTAGATCAAAAGAAGTATTTAGAAGGAACAACTACAGTAATATTTTAAGTTACTCAATTTGACAATTCAAAAACATAGAATTATTACAGAGTTGTATGCATTTGGAATGAATGCAGAATTGTATAATATCAACATTTTTTAACATTTAATAATTAATTTATATAAAATTTTATATTAATAATTAAAATTCTTTTCTTTCATCTCCACATTTTATACACAAACAACACACATACAAAGATTTGTCATTTAAATAAAAACTAAACAAATCCCTAATGAACGAAGACTTTTATATATGTACCTCTATTGACGATGATTTTGTGTGAGCTTCAATAGCTCAGTTGTCTAGACGTTATGTCACAAATACTTTTTTTCTCTAAGCCCGCGGGGTTCGAGGTTCGATTCACTTTTTTTTTGTACATTTTTTTTATTATTTTCTTAAGACTTTTTTTTTGCTTATTTTTGGTTTTTTTTTGACATTTAATAATTAATTTATATAAAATTTTATATTAATAATTATTAAAGGAATTTTAATTATAATTAAAATTCCTTTCTTTCATCTCCACATTTTATACACAAACAACACACATACAAAGATTTGTCATTTAAATAAAAACTAAACAAATCCCTAATGAACGAAGACTTTTATATATGTACCTCTATAGACGATGATTTTGTGTGAGCTTCAATAGCTCAGTTGTCTAGACGCTATGTCACAAATACTTTTTTTCTCTAAGCCCGCGGGGTTCGAGGTTCGAATCTCGGTCAGGTCAATTCACTTTTTTTTTGTACATTTTTTTTATTATTTTCTTAAGACTTTTTATTTTGCTTATTTTTGGTTTTTTTTAACATTTAATAATTAATTTATATAAAATTTTATATTAATAATTAAAATTCGTTTCTTTCATCTCCACCTTTTATACACAAACAACACACATATAAAGATTTGTCATTTAAATAAAAACTAAACAAATCTCTAATGAACGAAGACTTTTATATATGTACCTCTATTGACGATGATTTTGTGTGAGCTTAAATAGCTCAGTTGTCTAGACGCTATGTCACAAATACTTTTTTTCTCTAAGGCCGCGGGTTCGAATCTCGGTCAGGTCAATTCACTTTTTTTTTGTACATTTTTTTTTTTATTATTTTTTTAAGACTTTTTTGCTTATTTTTGGTTTTTTTAACATTTAATAATTAATTTATATAAAATTTTATATTAATAATTAAATAATCCATAAATAGGCTAAAAACATCAACATTTTTATAAAAACCCTCTGATACAAACAAAATACAAACGTTTTTATACCTTTCACCACAGGTGGAAGGGTCGCGGGTTCGAATCCCGGTCAATTCACTTTTTTTTTGTACATTTTTTTTATTTTCTTAAGATTTTTTTTTTGTTTATTTTTTGTTTTTTTTTTACATTTAATAATTAATTTAAATAAAATTTTATATTAATAATTAAATAATCCATAAATAGGCTAAAAACATCAAAATTTGTATAAAAACCCTCTGATACAAACAAAATACAAACGGTTTTATTTCTATTTTTTGCTCCGATTTAAAAGAATTTATAAAAAGATTTTTAAACCATTTTATTTCTCACATATTAAGAAAATTTTATACATAATTTCCCTTTGAGTGCAACTATTTTAGGTCATAACTTATAATAATTTATGAAAAAATTATAAACTATTTTCCTTAAAATTTTTAAAATTAAGCTAAAGAAATTACAAATATTTCTAATAAAAAAAGCGAAATAAAATCCCAAATGCAAATTTGCCAGCTAAATCAAACTATTTTCTAGAAATAAAACACATGCAGTTGTAGTGATTTCTTTTAACGATTTGTTGAAATTCTTTTCTTTCACCTCTTCACCTTTTATACACAAACAACAAACACTATTCTAGAGCTTATGACCTATGGATACGTCTTATATAGCAAAAGATCGAAAATCTTTAGTATAACATATTTGCTGAAAAACTCGGAAATATCGGTTCAGATACAAAAAAGTTATGCCCAAAACATAAATTTTTTTAAAATACTTATTTTCTGGAACCATAAATCTTCCCGAGTCCAAGTTTTATCTCCAAACTAAATGGTTAATTTCCTCTTAAAGGCGTCCGTATATAAATCTGTCCATTTCATATATGTCCATATATAAACTTCAGTTTTTTCCCAACCATGATGAAGGGTATATAACACAGTGCAACACATAAATTGGTTCCTCTTTCGTACCCGGTTTTTTTTGAAGTGTATATCGAAACTAAAAAAAATCCGCAACGGACTTGGCCAGATTACATCGAAATTTTTTTTTATGGACACCCTAACATGATTTTTTTAAAGATCATAAAAAAATAGCATTTTTTCCCAATTTTTTGCAATTTTGATGCAGTGGATGCAGTTTTTTTGGGTCGGTCCATATGAGAATTTTTTTGCTTTGGTTTGGATCTACAACTTTGCCAAAGACATAAAAAGAAAATTCCGAACGGTTTATGATATATGGATTCCATAAAAATTTTCCTTTTTTAAAAAAATCGTGTTTGGGTACAAAAACTTAGGGTGTCCATAAAAAAAAATTCGATGTAATCTGGCCAAGTCCTTTGCAGGTTTTTTTTAGTTTTGATATATACTTCAAAAAAAAAAACGGGTATGAAGGAGGAACCACACGATGACCTTAAAAATGCTGCACTGTGTAAGATTCGGCATAGCCGAATTTAGCCGCTCTTACTTGTTTTTTTTTCCATACTTCATATTATTTATTGAATCTTCACTTTTAAAAACTGTGAACTAACAATAATTATCCAAATCTTAAAACTAAATATTAATTGTTAAGTCCAGCCAGTGCCAGACTGATGTTATGTGGTTCAACTGGGACCATTATTTCCCTTATTATTAGCGGACCAGATCCGCAGTGTCCCTCCTCCTAAGACGCTGGTGGCCGTGATTATGAGTTAAGTTACGGGCTAGTATGTTGGGGTGTGTTTCCAGTTTTGTTAAATAGCGTTGACAGTGTCTAATAATTTCATCTTTGACCAGAGGTACATTCAGGTCTTTATGTATGTTGTAATTCCTAACATACCAGGGTGCGTTCGTGATCGTCCTCAAGAATTTATTTTGCATTCTCTGAATTTTCCCTATATTGGACGCAGAGGCAGTACCCCAGAGCTGAATTCCGTAGCACCATATGGGTTTCATGATCGAATTGTAAATGAGTAATTTGCAGTCCAGGCCTAGTTTATAGTTTTTGCCAGTAAGCCAAGCGAGTTGAGCAGTTTTTAGCCTCATCTGAGTTATTTTCGCATCTATATGATTTTTCCACGTGAGTCGACGGTCAAGGTGAATACCGAGATATTTCACACATGTGTGTTGGAATATATTCACATTATTAATTTTAATGGGTGGACACGTCTCTTTTCTCAGTGTGAAAGTAATGTGGATACATTTCTGTTCATTCACCTTAATTTTCCACTTATCCAACCAAGCTTCCAATTGTGAAATGTGAGTCTGTAACATTCTAGACGCTATTTTTGAGTCATCGTGGACGCTTAAGATTGCAGTATCGTCAGCGAAAGTCGATGTGTGGGTATTAATATCTAATGGCATGTCTGAAGTATAAATGATATATAACAGAGGACCCAAAATGCTACCTTGTGGAACTCCGGCTTGTATATCTTGAGGAGAGCTGACAAAACTTTTTTCAGCAAGAGTGAATTTTCGATTTGTTATATAGCTTTTGAGTAGCTTGTGAGTATTTGTTGGTAACAAAAGTTTTATTTTAAACAGTAGACCTTCATGCCAAACCTTATCGAAAGCCTGCGAAACATCGATAAAAAGGGCAGAGCAGTATTTTTTCTCCTCGAACGTTTTTCTGACAACAGTAACTAGCCTGTGGGCTTGCTCAATGGTGCTGTGTTTTCTCCTGAAGCCAAATTGGTGTGATGGAATACAGTTGTTTTGTTCCACATAAACAGTTATCTTTTCCATTAGGATTTTCTCGAACAGCTTTGACAAATTGGATAATAGGCTTATAGGCCTATACGATTCCACTTTTGTGTGATCTTTGCCTGGCTTGGGTATCATTTTAACGAGTGAAACTTTCCATTCTGGGGGATAGTATTCAAGGTGTATAATAGCATTAAAAATAAAGAGAATTATCTTTAATGCTATACGGGGTAACTCCAAGAGCATCCTGTTACCGATTCCATCGATACCAGGAGCTTTTTTGGGGTTTAGTTCAAAAATAGCCTTTTCGACCTCTCTCATCTCAAACGTTAATCGGGTAGCTGCTCGGTGCTGGGGTAAAATCGATGGCAACTCTGTTACAGAACTTGTTATATTTGGCGTGAATACTTTTCTTAAATGTTCTACAAACAGATCTCCTTTTTCAGTATCATTTCTAGCCCAACCTCCGTCTGATTTTCTCAAAGGAGGCTTACATAAGACAAGTCTTTTTAAATTTTTCGTTGCACGCCATAATGAGTAATCAGTTCTTGATGTTGGATCTAAATTTTCAAGATATCTGTTTAATGAAGCAGTTCTCTTATGTTCAAGTAGCTTTCTTAATTTTTTCAACCGTTCCTTAAGTTGAGGAGATCTGTGCTGTTGCCACTCTCTTCGAGCTCTTCTTTTTTCATTTAAGAGTCGTTCGACATCGGCAGACAAAATAATATTTTGTCTGTTGTGTCGGGGGGTTTGGTAGCAAGTTGTGCAGCAAGTTTGAGATTTAGTTCAAAATTTTGAATCGAGAGGTCGATATCTTCCGGTGTTCTTAGCGGTATGTTTTCCGAGCAATGTGTACTGATACATTTTTTATACTTCAACCAATCTGTTGTTTTGCCTGTCAGTGCTAAGTCACCAGAGGGGGGTACAATTCCTCGGGGGTTTAAAATAGTAACAACTGTAGGTGTGTGATCAGATGAGAGATCCAATAATGGTTCTACATGGACCAATTCTCTCGCAATAGACATTGTTATTCCAAAGTCTATCAGATCGGGTATTTTCCGACGATCCGTTGGCCAGTACGTGGGTTCTCCACTAGAGATCACATCCATACCCAGCTTAGAAATTGTATTAAACAAAACACGGCCCTTAGGGGTAACATGCTTGGCATTATAGTCTCCAGCTGCCAGAAAACGCGGTCCTAATGATTCGAAAAAGCCTGTGTACTGATCCTCCGTTATGGAGAATCTGGGGGGAGAATAAATTGACGAAATCACTAAGTCCTTATCGAATTCTTCAAAACATATAGTAGTGGCCTGAAGATAATTTTCACAAAGATCACACATAAGAAAATGTTTTAATCTAGATTTAATGAGAATAGCTGATCCTCCACATGACCTGCCTCTTGGGTCCTTAGTATCATACATTGTGTACCCGCAAATTGAAAATGAACTTCTCAGGGTTAAATGGGTCTCAGAAATAAGCATTACGTCAATTTGCTGATTTCTGAGAAAACACTCGAGCTCTTCTTTATGTTGGCATATGCCGTTAGCATTCCAGTAACATATTTTCAAACTGTTCATGGTTTAGTTAACAAAGCTTGCATCAAAATAGACTGATTTCTCATCATCTCTTGCATCATATTACTCATTGAGTTTGTAAAGTTAGTAACAGTTTGAACCAGGGATTCAATGGATCCTTCAAGTCTGCTGAAATTTTGTATCTGGGGCTCAGATTGAGAAAGTGGAACATTTGGATTGACTTGTGCGGCTTGTGGAGTTTTTGGGGGCTGTGGTTGTCCTCTTAAAACTTCAGAGTATGAAGCACTGTTGGTCATAATTTGTGGGTATTGTGGAATATAAAATTTAGGTTCTAACTGTGATTTTATTCGGGGGTTTTGGGTTCTGTTCAAATTTGAGTTTTTTAATTTTAAATATACCTCACAACCTCTGTAAATAGCAGTATGGGGGTTACCGCAATTGCTACATTTCTTTTCAGTATTTACTGTCTTTGGTTTGGTGCAGTCAGCTGTGCTATGCAGCTCAACGCAAACTACGCAAACTGCATGTAGTCTACAATAAGACCTAGTGTGACCATACTCCTGGCAGTTCGTACACTGAGCAGGTCCTTGTCGCTTATGTGGTGCTTCAACTGTAACTCTATAGTGTAGCAAGTACCTAAGTTGATAAATAGGGTGTGTTTCATTTTTCTTCAACTTGATATCGCCAGGCTCTAATTCAACTCGGAAAAGGGGTTGGGGGAGCTTATCCCGGTTTCTAATATTAACAACGGACTTAACTTTAAAGCCGTTGATTTCGAGTGCCTTCTTTACTTCAAGTGGGTCATTGTATGATTCAATACCCTTAATCACTATCTGAAGACCTTTGCTGCTCTTCAACTGGTAAGTATAAAAATTTTTTTTTCTGGATTCAAGAAATGATACTAATTTTCTGAAATTGGATTCACATTGAACTTGAATCTTAGTTTCAACAATTTTGCCATTTTTTATTGGCACAATATAAAAAGAGTTTTCCCCAATAAGGCTGACTAGGGTTTTAACAAATTCATTTGAATTTTGCTCTCTTAGATAGATAGGGGGAGGTCTTTGTGGTTTAGGTATCACCGGGGCATCATTATCTTCGCTTTCCAGTATGGCAAAACGGTTTTGGGATTGAGTGACATTTATTTCACCTCTACTAAGCTTAGGATAGGGAGCTGTTTTAGCCGAATTTGGGCTTCTTTTCCTCTTCACTATTTTAACATACCTGTCTAATCCAGTCTGTACCAATGGTTTGGCGGTAATGATGACTGGCAGGTCAACATTGGGTGTTGCGCCAGTTGAGGGGTTAATATTTAAACTACTTACTGACGGAAAGTGAAGCATACTTTGGGGCTGTTTTAAGTTATTAGGTTGAGCCATAATATTGATATCACTGCTTAACGTAGCAGAAGGTGTTGTTGGTGTTTTAATAGTCTCACTATTTGTTGATATTGTAGCTGTAGGTTTTGGTGAGGTCAAAGCAGACAGCGTTTTGTGTGTTGTTGTTAAACTAGGCACTATATTTGTTGGTACTTTTATATTTTCATGTTCCTTTGTGTTATTGGTTTTAATTTTTTCACATGAGAGTAAAGGAGAACATGAACGGGATCTCTCAATTGTTTTTGCGGTTAAATAATTTTTGTTGTAATTAGGATCACTAATGTTTTTATTAACATTGATGTTATCTCCCTTTAGAAAAACGTAGGCATTTCTGCCATTTGCACTGAGCCTTCTCTCCTCTTGAATTATAAGAAAGAAAAGAAAAAAAAAATAAACAAAACAAACAAGACAAATCCCTGTTTGTTAAGGGTTTTTTATAAATGTTTTTTTTTATTTAAATTTTAAATTGAACACGGTTTATTTGTTTTTTGTAATAAATATATTATTTTTAATCGTCCAAGCGCTGTTGTTTTTTTATATATTTTTTTAAACACTAATAAACCGATATTTTAATAAATTCACGGACCGAATAAATAACACGTCTATCCTTTTTGACTGTCTAGAATGTTGTATCAATTTCATCAAATGCAATAATAAAAAAAAAAAAATCAACTGTATATTAGCATCAATAGCTTTTTCTATTATGCAATAAAAAAAATCAACTGTATGTTAGCATCAATAGCTTTTTCCGTTGATTTGTGAGATAAATGACGATATTTACAATTAGAACTTTCAAGGGCACGATTAATGTTGATGAAGGTCATAGCTGACTAAAAAATGCGTTCCATTAGCTAGTGTCTAAATAACTTTTTCTGTGTATTCTCCATGATTACTAAACAAAAATAAGTAAATTAAAAAAAATATATGATCTCGAACCGGACTTAAAATTCATTTTCAAAAATTCATAAATTTGAAAAACAGTTGTTTTCATAAAAAACTGGAAAACTGTAACGAATCCTAAAAACTGATACTCAATTAAACCGCTTATATTGCAACACTGCATCAACCAAATTTAATGTTTTTCAACACTTTAGCAATTTGAAAGTGTTGCCCAATTTCATAAACATGATGCCGATGAACTTTGTAGCATGTTAAATTTCTCGAAGATAGTTCTGACACTCTATACCTTTGTACTCTTTGATTGACAGAAAGAAGTTGAAAAGACAAGACTGCGTAGCCAGTAAGACGGTTTTAGTAAAAAAAGTTCAAAAATAATTGTTTTTCATAAAAAATACTAAATAAACTAAATACTTTAATATAAAATAAAACGTTGACTTAATGTCATTCATAAAATAAAACAATTGATTCATTCACTAAAATGAGGAGCACATACTACAATTTTATGGAGGCTCAACCGAAGATTTATAAGTTTACTGTGTTTAGTGCAAAATCAATGTTAAAAAAAGAACAAGATAGTTAAAAGGAGCTTCAAATGAAAAAAAAACTTAACAGTAAAAAATTAAATTTTAAATCAAGTGGCGGTTTTCCTTCATATTAAAAAAAGACAAAAAATTTATGAAGAAGAAAAGAAGTTTTTAATCAACAACAACAAAAAAACTGTAAAAGAAATGTTAAAACAAAGAGATAATATTTGAGAATATTCCTAAAAAAATATTTGTGAAAAAAGGGATATTATGAATATTACATATTTTTCTTTATTAAAACAAATGCTTTCATTGCTTGTAGGATTTTTTTTCTAATGGTTCTACAATGTGATAATAGGATAGCTGGCTCCAAAGAAAACTTATACAGTATGACCAGAATTCTTTCCCAAAGAACTTCTGGTCTCAATATTTGCCATATTAATGCTCAAAGCTTAAACAACAAAATGGAAGAATTTCGATATATTTTTAAAGAATCAGGTATTGACATTTTGTGTATATCAGAATCTTGGTTTTATCCTGAAATCCAAGACAGTCTTTACAAGTTAAATGGTTATCGTTTTTTCCGAGCCCATAGGTACTCAAATGGTGGTGGTGCAGCTATTTATGTAAAATCATTCAGATGCTGTAAACTTAAATGTAAATCTCTTGCAGATGAAAAAATCGAGTATCTGTTTCTTGAAATTTTGAATAGTAACGAAAAACTTTTGATTGGGTCTATTTATAAAGATACCGACTTTAGCCCACTGATTAACAGGCTAACAACGCTTACACTTGATTACATAGACGTTATTATTACTGGAGATTTTAATGCGAATATATTTACTGATCAAAGTTTGGTTGAGGATATGAATGCCATTGGCTTGATGCTGGTTAATTGTTCTATGGCAACCCAATTTACAAAGACTTCAAGTACTCTGCTTGAACTTTATTTCATTAATAATCAATCTTTTACTCTTCGCATCCATGTTTTCATGATATTTTTGTCGTATAACTTTAACATCGAAATTAAAAAACAGTCACATACCATAGCGTTTAGAGACTTCAAGAATATTGATTTTCAATCATTGGAAACTGAGCTGTCGACCATTTTATGGAACCAAGTCTTTCTCATGCCAACCGTAGACGAGCAACTATCTTTTTTTGCAGAACAATATTATTTATTTATATGATAAATACATCCAAAATAAAACAAAGAAAATACGTAATGACAAACCGTGGTTTTCTAGCGAAATAAAAATTTTGATCAATAAAACAAACCTAGCATATGTGATATGGAAGAGATTTAAAACAACCGATCTCCATAATGCTTTTAAAGACGCTAGAAGAAAAGTCAATTTTAAAATTAGATCATCAAAATTAATATTCTATAAAGAGAAGTTTGAGTCAGCTATTGTTAATAGTTCTGCTAAAATCGATAATGCAATTGATATAAATGAACTTAATTATGAGTTTACTAAAATTTCAATGTCTGAAGTTAATATAAACTTTGACGATAATTATTCCAACTCCACGGATGCCAACTATGATAATGCTAATGGCACGCTATGTTTTAACTTCATTAATTTTTCTCAAGAATATGCTCTAGAATCTTTTTTAAGTATTAAATCTAATTCAGTGGGATGTGATAAAAAATTTATTAAATTAATAATTCCTTATACTCTCATGTATATTACACATTTTTTCAATACGATTGTTACTACATCCACTTTTCCATCAGCGAGGAAACACGCAAAAATTATTCCTTTACCAAAAGCTGACAATACCTATCGACCGATAGCTATACTTCCTTATTTATCTAAAGTCTTCGAACGGCTAATTCAAACACAAATGAAACTCTTCTTACCAACAACCAATCTGGTTTCCGACCAAAACACAGTTGTACTTCTGCCTTAATTGAAGTTTCAGAGGAGCTAAGAGCCAACATCGATAGCGGTATGGTATCATTTCTCATTCTGCTTGATCATTCTAAAGCATTTGATACAGTAGACTTTTCAATTCTTTGCCAAAAATTAAGGTGCTTGTTTCATTTCTCAGAAACTGCCGTTAAGCTGATATATTCATACCTGTGTGACAGAAGTCAAGCAGCGTACCATGGCTCTGATATTTCTTGTAGCTGTTCAACTACGAGTGGTGTACCGCAGGGTTCCATACTAGGTTCATTATTGTATGTACTATATTCTAATGACTTGCCTTCCCAACTCAGTTTTTGTGGAATACATACATATGTATGCAGGCGATGTACAACTTTTTATAAGTTGTAAACCATCCGATGTCAATGATTGCATCACAAAAATTAATTATGATCACGGTAATATTAAAAATTGGGTATTGGCAAACGGACTCTATTAATGCACTGAAGTCAAAGGCCATATTAATTGGTAAAACCGAATCTTTAAAAGGTTTTTTTACCACCAATTCTTATCGGAAATTCTGTAATTAAAATAGATGAAACCGCCAAGAACCTAGGTGTAATTTTCAACAAGAAATTAGACTATTCTAATCACATAAATGTTATGTGTGGCAGAACTTATGCCATGTTAAGAAACCTTTGGATGTCGCAGTATTATACACCTTTTAATATAAGAATGTTACTTGCCAACACTATTATACGGATGTGAACTATTCGCTAGCTGTGATAGTTAAAGTATGAATAGGCTTAACGTACGTACAATAATATTGCTAGATATGTGTTTGGTCGCAGTAGGCGAAGCAGAATCACACAGTATTTACTACAAATATGTAACTTACCATTCGATAGCCTGTTAAAGTTGCGAACTTTACTATTTTTCCAAAAAGTAGTTTACACAAAGCAACCTGAATACCTGTACCAAAAGAATAATCTTTTCAAGGTCTGCCAGAGCATACAGAATAAATACATTTCGCTTTAGAAAAGATATGTCCAAAATACACTTTATGCCATTAACCTTTGGCGCCAACTTTCCCCTAATATTCAAACCATAAGCAATGCAAAGCATTTCAAAATTGCAATATTGAAGCACTTAGGACAATAATTTTAAAATATTATTTGTTTTTCAATTTAATTAAACGTGAACATGTTATAACAATTTTTATGTAATTTTGATTTACAACAACATTTTTCCATTTCATATTTTCTAACAAAAATCATATTGTGCAATTATCTCCCCAGTACTATTAGATAAGATTAGTTCTTGTTGTACTGTATTGATTAAAAAATGAATAAATAAATAAATAAAACCTGTTTCTGTATTAACAAGAGAACTTAAAATTAAAGATACAACTTTTAAAAAAATGCCAGGTTTACATATGTTTGTTTGTGTGTCGATAATAAATAAAACAAGTAAGAGCGGCTAAATTCGGCTATGCCGAATCTTATATACCCTTCACCATGGTTGGGAAAAAACTGAAGTTTATATATGGACATATATGAAATGGACAGATTTATATACGGACGCCTTTAAGAGGAAATTAACCATTTAGTTTGGAGATAAAACTTGGACTCGGGAAGATTTATGGTTCCAGAAAATATGTATTTTAAAAAAATTTATGTTTTGGACATAACTTTTTTGTATCTGAACCGATATTTCCGAGTTTTTCAGCAAATATGTTATACTAAAGATTTTCGATCTTTTGCTATATAAGACGTATCCATAGGTCATAATACAGCTCTAGAATAGTGTTTGTTGTTTGTGTATAAAAGGTTAAGAGGTGAAAGAAAAGAATTTCAACAAATCGTTAAAAGAAATCACTAGAACTGCATGTGTTTTATTTCTACAAAATAGTTTGATTTAGCTGGCAAATTTGCATTTAGGATTTTATTTCGCTTTTTTATTAGAAATATTTGTAATTTCTTTAGCTTAATTTTAAAAATTTGAAGGAAAATAGTTTATAATTTTTTTTATAAATTATTATAAGTTATGACCTAAAATAGTTGCACTCAAAGGTAAATTATGTATAAAATTTTCTTAATATGTGAGAAATAAAATGGTTTAAAAATCTTTTTATAAATTCTTTTAAATCGGAGCAAAAAATAGAAATAAAACCGTTTGTATTTTGTTTGTATCAGAGGGTTTTTATACAAATTTTGATGTTTTTAGCCTATTTATGGATTATTTAATTATTTATATAAAATTTTATTTAAATTAATTTTTAAATGTAAAAAAAAAACAAAAAATAAACAAAAAAAAATCTTAACGAACCCGCGACCCTTCCACCTGTGGTGAAAGGTATAAAAACGTTTGTATTTTGTTTGTATCAGAGGGTTTTTATAAAAATGTTGATGTTTTTAGCCTATTTATGGATTATTTAATTATTAATATAAAATTTTATATAAATTAATTATTAAATGTTAAAAAAAACCAAAAATAAGCAAAAAAAAAAAGTCTTAAGAAAATAATAAAAAAAAATGTAAAAAAAAAGTGAATTGACCTGACCTCACCGAGATTTGAACCTCGAACCCCACGGCCTTAGAGAAAAAAAAAGTATTTGTGACACAGCGTCTAGACAACTGAGCTATTGAAGCTCACACAAAATCATCGTCAATAGAGGTACATATATAAAAGTCTTCGTTCATTAGAGATTTGTTTAGTTTTTATTTAAATGACAAATCTTTATATGTGTGTTGTTTGTGTATAAAAGGTGGAGATGAAAGAAAAGAATTTTAATTATTAATATAAAATTTTATATAAATTATTAAATGTTAAAAAAAAAAACAAAAATAAGCAAAAAAAAGTCTTAAGAAAATAATAAAAAAAAAAATGTACAAAAAAAAAGTGAATTGACCTCACCGAGATTTGAACCTCGAACCCCACGGCCTTAGAGAAAAAAAAAGTATTTGTGACACAGCGTCTAGACAACTGAGCTATTGAAGCTCACACAAAATCATCGTCAATAGAGGTACATATATAAAAGTCTTCGTTAATTAGAGATTTGTTTGGTTTTTATTTAAATGACAAATCTTTGTGTGTTGTTTGTGTATAAAAGGTGGAGATGAAAGAAAAGAATTTTAACACATGGATGTGTTGTTATGCTCAAAATTCTACATACATATTAAACAAAGGGATTTTACTGGAAAAATTAGAGGTAGTCCTGGTTTTTTGCTAATATCTCAGCCATTTATTAACCGATCTGTCTGATTTTTAATAGCAAACAGAAATGGATCACATGTAACAGAAATAAAAAAGAATCAAGTCCTCATCATGTCTGGGTTCTTCGGATAACCCATTTCAACACACAGACGGACAGACGGACATCGTTAAATCAACTTCGCTCTTCATAAGGACCCAGAATATATATACTTTATAGGGTATAAGATCAATATTGTAGAAATTACAAACGGAATGACAAACTTATATTTACCTTTCCACCTATGGTGAAGGGTATAACAAACAACCTTGTCGCTAAGCTTTAAAGATGTTCTAACATAAAATTAAATATTAACATAGAGATGTTTAAAGATGAAACTAAAGATGCTAAAGATAGAATTAAAAATGTTTTAAGATGAAAATAAAAATATTAAAGATGAAATAAGAGATGTTTAAGATGATATTGTAAGAAGTTTTAAAATAAATTTGAATTAAAGGAAGTTTAAGATTTTCAATATTTAAAGAAGTTAAAATTAAAGATGTTATAGATGGAATGTTTAAATAAAATTTAAGATGTTTAAAGGAAATTAAAAAAATTGAATTTAAGCAAAATCCATTAATTGTTTTTTTTTTTTTGAAAATGAATTTAATAACTGATTAAGATATCGAAGTACTTTTAATTATTAACCTTATTTTTCTTTTCTTTGGTTAAATTTTATTTTATTTTAATCTGGATTTTATAACTTTTATCATTATAAAAAATTTAAATTGGAACTTTATAGCTACAACCCCCAACTGTTTGATAATGGAACGCGAAGAGATTTTAGCACGTTAAGGGCAAAATTGGGCGAATTAAAATTAGGTACACAGGGACTGAAGAACAAGCTGCAGAAATAACTATTTGAACATTACGGACTAGACTCAACACAGGTTGACATCGAAGCGGGGGACAGTGCTGACGAGTTCGGCACCATCGCAGCCGGTTCTCTTAATAAGGTTAATCTCGAGGGCGTTAGAGGTGTTCCCCGATGATGTGTTCGGCGGCCGAAGTTATAAGACAAATTCGCAGAAGACGGTTAAACAAAAACGAAACGCTAATAGAGTATTTGTAAAGCATTATGAAAATTGCGAACAGAATTGACCTAGAAGAGCAGTATCGTAGCATATTTTATAGAAGGCATTCCCGATCCGAAGCAAACAAGACTGTGTTGTATCAGGCCAGTAATTTCAAGGACCTGAAAACCCAACTAAAGGTATACGAGAAGACTCGATTTCCTCTCCGGTCATCATAAAAGAGAAAAGAAACGGTATTAATCGAGAGGAAAGAGAGAACCGAAACATGAAGTGTGCGGTGATAGGTCACACATCCCGAAAGATTGTACTAAGCAACATAAGTGTTTCAAGTGCCTGAGATTTGGTCATCGCTCATTTGAGTGTCGGGACAGAAAAACTGATAGAAGAATTGACTAAACAGAAGGTGATCAAGCAAACATGGTTCGGAAGGGTCTATGATTGATTTTTAAGGATATGACTACACGGGGTAAACAATTTTCTGCGCTAGTAGATACAGGATGTGACATGTGCTTGGTTCGGTTTTATATGCTGTTCGTTTTGGGAGAAGTAGATTTTGTTGCGAACGCGACTTTAATCTTTCGTCCATGTTAGGCAACAGTTTCAGAAAAGCTGTTGAAAAGAATATGTGCGAAGAATTTTCAGGTATTTTTTTAACGCAGATGAATATAAACAGGATATCCATTATAACCTCGAACACCTACATGGATCTCTCAGTAACCAAGTGATAAAAGCACAAATTGTATTAACAACCAAAAAGGAAATTACAAAGTCCGGTGCAGATGAAGATCATTTTAAAAGATGATATACCCGTATATCAGCGTCCACGTCGTTAACCATTAGCTGACAAAGTCATAGTGTAGAAGCAGGTCTTGGAATGGTTGAAGGAGAAAATTGTGCATCCCAGTACTTCAGAGAACGCATCACCGATTGTACTGGCTTCGAAAAAAGATGGCTCCAAAAGACTATGCTGTGACTACCGCAGGTTGGATCGAATGGTTGAAGCAAAGTGCTGGATTTTATACAACGCTTGACTTACAGAGCGGATTCTTTCACGTTTCCTTGGAATGGGAGGAGTCCAGAAAAAATACAGCGTTTGCCACCCACAACGGACTATATGAATTTCTGTACGTGCCTTTCAGCATAAGTAATTTACCGCCCGTATTCATCTGATTTACATCGGTGATTTTCAAGAATCTCATACAATACGGAACAGTTATAGTGTACATGGACGACCTGAAGAAGTTTAAGATGGTGTTAAATATAGCTGCGGCAAATGGTGTACGCATTAAATGGGAAAAATGTCAAATACTGCAAGAATTAGTTGGTTTTCTAGGTACATCATTCAGAACGGTTCTATAAAACCGGCTGAAGGAAATGTGAAAGCCGTTAAAGATTTTCCAATCCCAACAGACCGCAAATTATTTCAGCGATTTCTTTCCTACTTCAGTAACTTTATTGAGGATTATGCCATTATCGCGAAGCCGTTGACTGATCTGTTAAGGAAGAACATTCCATTTAAGATAACGGATGAATATCTGATAGCCATTCAGCAGCTAAAAAGTCTCTTGTCTGCGCTCCAGTTTTAAAATTGTATGACCCAGACACCGTGACTCAGGTATACGCTGATGCCAGCAAAATTGGCTATGGTGCGATTCTGTTGCAGAAGAGTTTGAAAGACTCGCAGTTTCACCCTGTCCAATACATGAGTCGCAGAAGGAAGCCGTACGAAGAAAATTATCACTCTTATGAGTTAGAGGTTCTCGCGAATACCTTTCTAAATAGAATGATGTACCAACTAAAGTTGCTAGATAGGCCATGTATCTCCAGGAGTTCCAGGAGAATTGACGGTTTTACCAAGTTCGTTTGGCTCTATCTAACGAAATCCATACATACCAAATTGGTTGTTGGCGGTTGAAGCAGGCGTCCATATTCGGTAGCCCTTGAAGGTGTTTACAGATCGTGGGGCAGTATTCACCTAGAAGCTATTTGGCGAATATTGTATGGTGGAAAATGTTCAGCACTTGCTGATAGCCACAGTAGTATCCCGTGGGAATGGTCAGGTGGAACGAATTCATAAAATCTATGCTGGAGAAATTGTATAGCGAAAGTCCTTCAACTTGATGTAAGTATGTTCAGGTGTTTGTAAATTCAACGGTCTCAAGAAGCACCCAATATTCCCCGTACAGACTCTTAAGCAGAGTATTCCCACATTAGATAGTTGTTGAGTGAAGAGGTGGTTCGTGATTTTGATGAGGAAACTGATGAGGTGCGAGATGAAGCTAAAGGAAAAATAGCGAAGGTGCAAAGAGAAAACTGAGAAAACGTTCAACAGAAACCGCAAAGCTGAAACCGAATACGCTGTAAACGAGTTGGTCGCCATCAAGCGCACTGAGTGCTACCGGAATAAAACTAAGTGGCAAATTTCATGGGCCCTACAAAGTCGTCAAGAAAATGCCTCATAGAAGGTACGAAGTTGTTAAGATTGGCTCACATGACAGACAAGAGCCAATAAAACGGTTGTAGCTACAAAAACAGCAAAAATAATTGTTTTTCATAAAAAAATATCAAATGACATCCCACAGGATCGAAAGTATCTAACGACCTCTAAAATTCCCAATCAAATGGTCTACAATCTTGGATCAATTTTACTAAAACTATTATATTTAATAATTAAAAACTTATGTATGCGAGCCTAAATAGACAAATTAAATCAAACGGTATATAAACATATGAAAGTTGTAAAATAATATTTTAGATTCTCGAACACAAAACCTATGTTAAGAAAGTATTTGCATTGTTTTTTACACTTATATCATACCTTTTATGCATACATTCAGAGATTACACAAAAGTTTTACCAGCAGTGCCGAATGCATTGACGGATTTTATACACTAACCTTTTCTTGGGCCTTTGAATTAAACCCCTCCCCAAAAAAGTGGGTTTCTGTGCTGATCAGTTTTTCTCATTTTGAAAATTTTCCTCCACTACGTTGCTTATGATATACTGAGAGTACTCACGGTGGTGATTTCCAAATTTAAACAGTTTTAGTTGTCAAAACTAAACTGTAATTCGATGAGAATTTTAAAATAATAAAATTTTTCGTTTCATTTTTTATATAGGCTACTAGGAGAGAAAAACGAAAGAATTTAAAACAAAAAAAGAGTTTAAATGAACTAAAAGTAAATGAAAAAGAATTGATCCTAGCTTTATTAGAAGCTTTTAGAAAACAACCTTATCTTTGGAATGTCGAAGAAAGAGCCAAAGATGCAAACATTTGTCAGAAAGGTTATGAAATTATTGCAAACGAAGTTAGCGAAAAGTTAAAAACAAATATAACGCGGAATATGGCCAAAAAACGTATTACTGACTTGCGCGTTGAATACTCAAAAGAACTGGAAAAACAACGTAGATCAGAAGAATTTGAAATGCCGTGGTATAAGGAACACATGGACTTTTTGCAGGAGAATATAGAAAAAATGTTAGAACTACGAGTAAGTATATCTTAATATTATTTGCAACGTTTGTTTTTTTTTTTCAATTCTATATTTTCAGCATAAAAAGGGTAGATATAAGCGTTGGGTAAGTAAATAACTATAATTTGTTGAAACTTGCGAATCTAATGTAACTTATTTATGATTTTAACTTTTATAGAAAAAAATTAACGATACACAATTATCCATTTTAATTGAATTATATAAAAAGCACGATATTCTATGGCAAGTAAATAATATCGCTTTCAGAATTGGTACCAAACGTGATGAAATTTATAGCCAAATGATTGAAGAGTTAAAAGTAAATCATAATTTTGATATAACAACAGATATTTTGCAAGATTATATTAAGTACATAAATCGATTATATTCTAAAAATAAAGAACAACAATTGAAATGTGAGTTAGAAAATCGAGAATTCGTGCCGTCATCCCAATTTTATGAGTCAATAATGTTTCTTAATAAAAGTCAGGGACCATTTAAATGTCCAAAATGTGATAAAATTGTACAAAAATATGTCAACTACCATATACATGTTGCTCAGCACGACAATAGCATGCCATTTAAGTGTACTCTGTGTGATATGGCTTATAAAGGATTCGGATCATATTTAACACATTGTAAAACGCATTTAGGAATCTATAATTTTAGCTGTAAAGTTTGTGGAAAAGGATATCAAACTACAGGAGAAATCGACTATCATATGACTTCTCATACTGGTGATAAACCATACTTATGTCAGGTATGTGGTGCCAGTTTCAGAGCTCGCCATGAATATGATAATCACATTCGACGTCATGAAAAACGCTATCGTTATGAATGTCACATTTGTAAGCAAACATTTAATCACTTGCATAAGTTCAATGATCACGTGAAATCTCATCTAAATATACGTGACGTTATTTGCAATATATGTGGTAAAGGTTTTACAGCTGTAAAGTACTTGCGAATACATAAGCTTATACATGAAGATAAGAAACGTTTTAAATGTGAAGTTTGCGGTAAAGAATTCGCACAGAATGCTGGATTAAGACAACATCGTAAACAACATCAGCCACATTTAACAGCTGCCGAGAAAAAAATTAAAAATGAAATGAATATAAGTTATCTCTCTGAATGTACAGACACATAAATTAAATACGAATAGTAAAACACTTGGAGAAACTTTAAATTCTTTTTCACCCCGTACAGTGCTTTACTGCTGTAACTCAAACCAACTTAAAACAGACCAAAAAAAATTTACACAGATTACCGCAGTAAAGGCTGGGAAAAAACATATTAATATTACGATTTTTAATTGAATGACAACCATAGGCTTTTAAAAACATTAATGGACAAGAAATCCATAATAGCCCGTTTTGACAGCGAAATTAATCTATTTGATTAAATTTAATAAACTTTGTTAATCTTCATGTTTTGCACAAGATTTTTTGATAGTTAAAAGTTAAACTTTTTCAGTTTAAATACCAACTCGACTCAACAGCAGCACGTTAAAAATAAGGTTGCATCGATAGCGACCAGACATAAGGCGGCCAAGGAAAATGATCGCGTTCCTGAGTAAAAACGGTTATACATTATATTATATTAATTAATACCACTACACGGTGTCCAAAAAGCATTCACCCGATGTTAAAATTTTAAAAATAAGTTATAATTTATTGCAATTTTATATATATTACTAGCTGTTTATCTCGTAAAACAATTTCCAGAAGAGTATCGTAAATAAAAAAATCGGGGTTAGTTTTTTCTATAAAACGTCATAAAAATAACTTTGGTTTTATTTGGAAATTAAGCGAGGGCTGATGAAGCAAACGTATTTTTTATACGGTATTAAATGCTAGATTAATAGAACATCTTTAAGGCTATGAAGCAAATGTCACAGAGATGACGAAAAAATTTTGTTTCGTGTTGCTTTTGTCACTTTTTGGTTCACTTGCGTTTAAAATATCTTATGTTCTTGGATACCCTTTTTGTGGCAGTTTGGCAGGTTAGCCTCCCTTGGCAAAAAACATATTTAATTGAAACTCTAGACAAGGGAAAAGAAATGGGATGAAACGGGGAACGATTGAAATTAAAACACTAGACAAGGGGTAAATAAATGTAATGGAACGAGTGGAATCAATACACTAGACAAGGGAATAGAAATGAAATGGAAATGGAACGAGTGGAATTAAAACATTAGACAAGGAGAACACCTATAAACAAGAAATCCAAAACTTTAAATTTAAACATCCCCTTCAAAAGATTAAACAAATTTATTTAAAGACTAAAAAAGAATAAAGTATAACAATTTCTTCTCAACATATTCCGATATTTAAAACTACCAATAACGAAGTATCGGGCTTTTAAGCTAGTTATTACAATAAATACCTTAGAATAATTTTGAAAATATAGGGATATATTTTTAAAAATCATTTCTGAATCCTTTTTTGGTTTAAAAAATTTCTTTAATATGTTGGCTCTTATTTTTAACAAAAATAGCAAAGAATATATACAAAGGTCGTGTACGATCAGGATAAATTGAAGCTGAACTAAACACAATTTAGTGTACATGAGTTTTAACTAAATTATTTGAATATCCAAACTGATTGCCTTGTCACTTTTTAAAAATTGGAAATGTTTGTTTTAAAAATTGCAGTTTTTTATTTGTTGTGCTATTTTCTATTTTGTAAGATTTTATGCTTCAAAAAGTAATTGTGCAAAAATTTAACATTGAAATTTTAGTTAAATTATTTTAGTAATTCTGGACTCGTAAGTTGAGACCACTCAGAAAAGCTTAAAAAATTGTTGCAAGGTAATGAATTGTATTTTCTTAAATAACAAAAGTTTTCCGAGTATGTGGAGACGTTATGCTGTTTCAATAATGGTAGCATTATCTTCTGTAAACACTTTAACATATAATTGAATCAGAACTCACAAATGACTGGTTACTTTGGCTACTTTTTTTTGAAAACAGAATAAAAGTGTAATTTCTATAAAACCTTAATTAAAAATAAATAATTTGTTTTTTGACCTTTTTTTGAAAGGAAACGTTATTACAAAAAAATATTGAATGTGCATAAATAAAGTTATTGTGTCGGGTTTTTTCGATTACACTCCTTATATTTATTCACTTCAAATTACATAACCAAAGCCTAGGGCTATATATGAATTAACTCCGGCAAAGCCCGCCACATTGTTAGCGTAGAAACAATGTTTCACGGGCAAAAGCCTGGGATAGCCGAAGTCCCCGGATGAAAATGGTTAAAAAAGTCCTATTAGAGCATTAGCCAACACGCAAAAGAACACATAATTTTTAAGGGATGCAACACTCAGGAAATTCTTCCTACTAATTAATGTTGCTTTTTTTCTAAAGGGATAAAAGTTGGTGAAAGATTAATTGCTTCAAATATGGCAACACTGTAATTGTGTGAGATCATATTGTAAATCTTAGAACATTTGGTGCCCGCTATCTGATGGAGAGTTGGCGAAATTATTGAAGCTTTTTTAGTTCGTAGCCCTTTTATGTTATTTGTACTTCGGTGGGGTTAAGTGCTTTGGGAATACTGAATGATGTTGCGATATGTATACCTCATACCTGAAACTTATACATATTTTTTTTAAATTGATGTTTCCGTCGCCGAGGATCGAACCCGTAACGTTCTGTGTAACAGTCCAACGCCTTAACCATAACACCACAACGCCCTCAAATTCGTTGGAAAACTGTTTTTTAATATATAACTATAATTATACTAAAAAATCTAGGACCGAACAACAACATCCCTGATGAAAAAAAATACGATACGTTTCAATATTTTATTTTAAGAAATAAAAAAAATAATTCGGTCACGAATGCCGTAATTTGACCCCAGTTGTTAGCCCATACTCCAAAAAATAGGTAAATCAAATTTCAGGCTTCTAGCCAAAATGGTTTGTGAATGCCGTTTGACCCTCCCCGTATGGATGTTCAAAAATGCCGTCTTTTTAGTTAAATTATGGACTTACTCCATCAAACATGTATTTCAGGTTTCCAGCCAAAGTTTTTGGGCAGGCCGTCTAAGGGGAGACCTCCGCTTTTTGCACCCCCCGTTGGAATTTCTAAAAATCACATCTGAGCCGATGTATACGCTGGAAGAGGAATATACATGTAAAGTTTCCAGTGGTTTCGGCAGGCCGTCAAAGGGGAGAATTTTGCCCTTCCCCCACGATTTTTCAAAAAGTCCGCTTAAGCTGATGTTTCATACCAAATTTCAACTTCCTAGCTCCTGCGGTTCGGATAGGCCGTTGAGGAGATTTTTCTCAATTTGAACCCCATTTTTCCACGTCCTTGAACAAAATTTCAAAATGTGCCTTATCGCTGAGTTATACCATACTTCAGAGACCGCATATTTTAAATTTCAGGTTTCTAGTCAAATGAGTTGGGCAGTCCTTCAAAGGGGAGGCTTTCCCCTTAGGTTAGGTTAAGAAGTGTTATGCGTTCAAGGGCGCATTTTCACCCGGAGACCAATGCGGTCCATTGTGAGTCCCTTCAGAATAGAGGAAGAGAAAGAGAAGTAAAGAAGAAAAAAGTTGACAGGTTCGAAGAAATAAAGAAACTACGTAGGACAAGACTTACAGTCCCCTCATCAGAAACAGCCGTCCTATTTCCTTGACAAACCCTAGTAGATCGGCTGGATTACATCCAGCGATACACCAAGGCCTGAGACCCTGCATCATAGGACAGTGGCACAAAACATGTTCTACCGTCTCTAGCTCCTCGACATCCCCGCACAGTCTGCAGAGTTCCGGTATTGCATTATCCCATGTATTTGTAAAAGCCCTAACAAAACAATGCCCCGTCAAGAACCCTTAAGGGTCCTGAGACCACTTCTATCCAATCCTGGTAGAACCCTGGTTGCCCCTGCGTCCAATCAGGGCCATAACGCCCTCTACTCCTGCAATCCGCTCTTGTCCTCCAGGACCGGTTAACGGCATCACGGAACCTTTCCCGTATCACCCCATAGTAGTGACATAAGGGGACTTTACCCCTGTCTTTTACCCCTAATTCCAGATTCGAACCCTCCCTCTCGAGTTCGTCCGCCACCTCATTGCTATCCACCTTGCAGTGTCCGGGTACCCAACACAGCCTTACTGCAAATGCAACCATGAGCTCCCTCAGAGTATTCCTACACCGTGCGACCAGGCTCGATCGCACCGTATAATTTGTCAATGCCGTTAGCGCAGCCTGACTATCGACGTAAATTGTCAGTATCACCTCCGTCGTACTTATCCGGGAGTCTGAATGACCTTTTCACGTCAGTGTCAGCAATATAAACACCGGCACCAGTGTCCATCTTGGACCCATCCGTTAATACGTTGGATCCACGCTAAACTTCCCTATCCGGGAACTCCACCGGTGGTGTTACACCGAAGTCCAAGGTCATACTCCTATGATTCGAAATTCCCGCCGTAATACTACCCTGATCAAGCAGACCAACTTCGTATAGAATTATTGTGTAATCATCCCGCCTAGGTCTTATCAAAAAAGACTCATAGAGTCTAATTAAGTTCTAGCAGCCACACTCCTCACATAATGTTCAATGGGGGACAGATGTAATAGGATATCCAACGCTGCCTGTGGCGTGCTTCTCCTTGAACCTGTGATGCCAAGAGAAGCACTCCTCTGAGCCTTGTTGAACATCTTCCTATAGCTGTCCACTCTCAACGCATCCCACCAAACTGCATCCGTAAGTGAGAACAGGCCGTACCACCGATGTATAAATCCAGTTCTCCATATCCCGTCTTAGCCCCCAATTCTTACCGATGGAGTTTCTGCATGTGTAGTTCTCCCCTTTTCATTCTCTCCTGGGTGTTTCTCCTCCAAGACAGTTTACAATCGAGGAAGTTCCCCAAATACTTAGCACTGTCAGATAGAGTTAACTCGACGCCATCCTACACTGGCCCCTTAAAACCCTCTATCTTGTACCTTCTGGTAAAAAGTACCAGCTCAGTCTTAGCAGGCCTTACACCCAGCCCTCTATCCTTCGCCCATGCCGAGAGTTCGCCCAACATCACCTGCATAATTTCACCGATCGTGGACAGAAATTTACCCCTGACTAGCAGAACTATGTCATCCGCATAGGCAACGACTTTCCTACCCCTGGAATCAAAAGACCTGAGAACGCCATTGACCGCAAGCAACCACAGGAGAGGAGATAGAACCCCCCCCTGTGGTCTTCCATTGGTAACCTTTCTCCTTATACTATGATCCCCCAGGCTCGAGTTGATAATCCTGCTGCCAAGCATGCAGACTATCTACTCCTCTAGAAAGCCCTGAACTCCCAGCTCCACCAAGGAATCCCTAATCGCCTCAATCCTAATGTTATTAAAGGCTCCTTCTATGTCCAGATACGCGGCGAGAGTATGGGTACGTTCGTAAATGCAGTAGTTAGGCATCACTGCAGCATTATAAAAGTAAAACGTTCAGAAAAGCATAACTTGGCAGTACTGATTTACGTCAAAAGATTTTTATGCAAACAATTGACAGTGCTGCCGCAAATTTCTGCAATTATCGCATCATTTTCACTTCTGATGCAATAGAGTACAGTATAATTTAATCAAAGTTTTAAAAATATTTAAATTGGAGCAAAATGGAAGAGTACCCGTAAGTAGTGCATTATCTATAAAATGTTTAATACAAATACAAATATAAATAAAATATTTTTATTTTTTAGTACCGACGAAGATTTTACTTTTAATGTACAAAAACTTATAATAAGGAGCAGATTGGATATGGAATCCGAGTTCCAAGGAGGTAAAAAGAAGAAGTCGTTTTTGTGGGGTAAAGTTATTTCAAAAATTAAAGAAATCAAACCGGACTTTGAAATGGCCAAGGAGCAAATAAGTCGAAAATTTTTGAATTTGCAGACAACGTATAAAAGAATTAAACATCGAAATAATTCGACTGGACGAAACGCAACGTCCTGGGAATTTTTTGAAATATTTGATGAAGTCTACGGAACAAAACACTCTATTAATCCACCCTTAAAGAATTTACAGTCGTCTCTCAATGTTCAAGACAAGGAACAAGAAGTGAGTTTCAATGATTCCATTGATTTTTCCGAGATTTCAGCTGAAGAATGTTACCCCCCCCCCAAAAAAAAGATAAAAAGTTAAAGATGAAAATTAAACCCTCGAGTTTTTAAAGGAAGAAGCTAAAAAAGACGATAAAAGGCACAAAGAAATTATGGAATTAGAAAACCGTAAAATTGAAGTGGAGCGAGAAAGAATAAAGGCAGTGATTGAACTAAAAAATATTTTTTTATGTATTTATTTTTCATACTTTAATTTTTTAGTAAATGTCATATTACTAAGGACTCTTTTAGTTTGTTAATGTTTTTTAAGTTTTGTGCCTTTGTAAAAGGCTTTTTATGTAAATATTATTTTGTTTTTTTATTTATTTAAATTCAAATATTTCTTGCCTTATTTTTTATTTTTGTAGTTGAAATGGATTTTAATTAAACCTTAATTTAATTTAAAAGGTTTTTCTTATTTTTATTTAAGAACAAAACAGAACTGTCAAATTGCTTCTTGTAGTTAATTCATCGATGTCTCTTTCATTTTCTTCTAGATATATTGAAGAACTGGGATATGTTTCTATAGTGTTCGTGTTCTCATGTAGATCTGTAGTAATATACTCTGAATGAATTTCGTGATTTATAATAAAATTGTGTAGTATGGTCCAGGCAAATATAGCCTTAAATACTTTTTCAATTGACCCCAAATTTAGATACTTTAAAATTTTATTTTTTTTTTTCAAAATTCCGTAGGCTTGCTCTACAAAGACTGTAGAGGATATGCGGAATCGCCTAGAATGAGTGCATCGAGTTCCACTCGATTTGAAATAATGGAATTGAGAATTGGACTGATTTTGTGTTGTTGTGAAGCGGAAGGCCATATTATTTCATTTTTTAAAAAATAAATAAGGTCTATTGTCTATTTTATGGGTAGTTCCCTTTGCTATATTAAAACGATCACTAAGTTCTCTAAAGGTGACGTCGCACAGTGTCGTGCTGGCGGCCAAAAATAAAAAAAGTCAACTATCGAATTAAAAAAAAATGTTAATACAGTTTTATTAAGTACATTCCAATTAAAAAAAATCTGAAATAATTAAAAAAAAGTTAATTTTTAAGGAAGTTCTGAGCATTCAAAGTTGAAAGTTATAAGTAAATACACAAGTATTAAAAAAAATCTAAAAAAATTCTATAAGTTATATGGGTTAATTGGTAATCAAAATGCCGATAAAGCAGAATAATTTTAACTAAATATAATTACAGTGATGTTAAAATATGGCAACACTGCTTTTTACTACAATGTGATTGTCACATGCGATGTACTGTTATTCTGAATATAAAAAAGAGAAATAAGTGATATTACATAGAAATTTTTAACTTCAGTGGACAATAAAAAAAGATAAAAAGGTATTTGTTATACTTTAATATAACATTTCCACAAGTAATAGCCTGTTTCTCGATTTCGAACGAAAAACTAGTCGAACGAAAGCAAGTCACTCGAATTCGAATCAATTTGGGTACCTCTATTTCGAAAGCCTACAATCGACTTGACTTACGTGTGTCAATTTTTGTTTCTTACGCATTTGCAAATCACAGAGTGCCAGATCATATATTTTGAGCATTTGTTACAATTTTCTTTAAAAGTACCAAAAATACTACTAAACTGATTAAATACAAAAACAACCCTGTTTAACAGTGATCAGCTGTATATGACAAATGAAATACAAAAATAACAATAAAGAAATCAATTTTTATTTAAGAATGTGTTTATTTGTAAAAATTTTTGTTATCGATTGGTTGTGGGTTGTCTGTTCGGTACGGTGTAAAATAAAAAATGTAAATATAAGCTGCTTGGTGCAAACGTAAGTCACAAACAATACACACTTACCTTTTACCACTCAGCAACAGCGTAATAGGGGGTGAAACGGAGTTTAGTTTTCTGGTCAAATTTTCCTCCTCTCCAGAAAACTTTTTTGCTCCGAACACCAGAGTCCCTCCAGCAAAATGAGGCCTCTCTTCCATATAAAATACATGCGTCTTCGGCTGGTCCATTGTTGATTTTTTTAACTAAAATTTAAAGTTCTTAATAAACTATAAATAATTGTATTATTTTGTACTTACCTTTTGTTATCCATTGCTTTTTTTAATTCATTTTGCTTTTAAAAATATCAAAATTGAAAAAAAAATTTACTCGACAAAAAATAGCAAGTGACTGATTTTGACATTTGCGTTCGAGCTGTTCGAAATAGAGAAACCAAATTTTGTATGAAAACAGTTAGGTTTTCATTCGACTTGTCGTTCGAAGTAGTAGGGAATTGGAGACTCATATTGATTTAATTGCTTTTTGATGTTGACACAAAATGCTTTAATTGCCTTCATTTTTGATGTTGACACAAAATGCTTTAATTGCCTTCATTTTAGCTGAGGACTCATATTGATTTAATTGCCTTTCATTTTTGATGTTGACACAAAATGGTTTAATTGCCTTCATTTTAGCTGAGGACTCATATTGATTTAATTGCCTTCTAGTGTGGCCGTCGGTTGTATGCTTATAATATAAAATTTTTATGATCAAGTGAAAGTCATTGATCTACATATTTGTTTTTGGTCTTTTTGAAATTATGTGGTTAGTGTGGCCGTCGGTTAATTCTTTTTATCTCTTGTTATACCCTCCACCATATATGGTGAGGGTATATATCAGTTTGTCATTCCGTTTGTAACATGTCGAAATATAGATTTAAGACCCCATAAAGTATATATATTCGTGATCCTTATGCAATTTTAAGTCGATTTAGCGATGTCTGTCTGTCCGTCTGTCTGTCCGTCTGTCTGTTGAAATGGCGATCACGACGCGAAGACGCAAGCGGGGGTGCCTATTTTTACCCAGATTATTGAACATCCTCCCGAGCAGTTTGGTATTTAAATTACATAAATTGACAAAACATATTCATATTACAGTTCATGCAAAATTTAGTATATACGTATATCATCTTCAGCCCCTATGGTGGAGGGTATTCAAAGATTCGGCACAGCCGAATTTAGCCCTTTTTTACTTGTGTTTTTTTTTTCTATTCTTTGGTGGTATATACATTCTACCGTCGGTTGTTTGATTATAATGTATGTTATGGTTCCGTTCTGGCTGGCAAACGTTGCTTTTGGCACGACATTTTTCGCTCGGCAGCTCGTCGGCTTACGGGTGTGAGGAAACAAGCGTCTGTGAGCCCAGAACCAAACAGAAAATAAATAAAAAGAATTAGAGAAGAGAAGTAACGTGCCGTTAAAGAAATCGTAGAAGATATAGTCCGTCCGAAGTCTGGGCATCCCACCCCCTCTGTGCTACATCGCATAGCCATGAGCTACAGCCAAGGCCCATAAATCGCCGTAGCTCCCTTGATACAAAATTTCGTTTAGTCAGTTCCGTAGTCTGTTACCCTATTACCCCCATGACCACCACTACCCGCACATACCTTGCAGGTAACCCCTTTATTCCCAACCTTTTTAAAAACAATTTAGCAGTTCATGTTTGATTCTTACAAACTCCAAAATAAGAAATTCATTCCATTTTTATTTAAATAAAAAAAACGTTAATTATACTAGTCGGATATAAAAATAAAAAAAAATATAATTATACTTATACTAATAAATTCAAATTATCGATATCAAAAGAAAAAAGAAAATAAAACAAAAAGGTTCAAGTGTCCCTATTTTCCCCGATATAAGTCTAGTTTAAAACGAACTACTCTCTTTGTGATCGAATTCAAAACAAAATGTGTCTTCTCTTAATCTCAATTGCCCCTCTTTAACCACTTCTCTTAAAATCCTAAATGCAGTTTCATAAAGCTAGTAATATAAAAAAAAAATCTCTCTTACCCTTCTGGCTAATCTGATGTTGGCGCCAGCATGTATAACCGAAGGCTGAAAATAAACACACAAAAATAAAGAAATGTTCTGGAGGGGGAAAGAGCTAAGGGCACGTATTTTCTCCTTTTTAATATTGATTTTTATCGAGTAGACTTTAGATTTACTTCGAGTTTAAACTGTATGTATAATTCATGTTGTTTACACGGTAAAAAAAATTAATTTAAAGCATATGAATCCAATTGCGAAAAACAATTATTAGATTAAAATTGAATCAAAATAAAATTATCAAATCAAGATAAATAATAGAAGTATGGAAACAAAAGAAAAACAGAAATAATTAAGGAAATATGAATCAATGAAACTATTAAAATTAAAATGAATATATATATATATAAATAGTAAAGAACAAATTAAAAATAAAAAAAAAAAATTTAACGAAGAGAAAAAAAAATATCAAATTAATAATATAAATAGTTACAAAATAGGTATATATTAAATTATTTGTTTTTCAGCTTATATAAATATTTTCCTCCTTTTTTTTTTTTTTAAATGTCCATTGCTATTTTGACAGTGTATGATCTTGTAAAATTTGCTTACGCTCGTTAAGGTTTTAAGGCTCTCTTCTTCGTTGAGCTTATGAATGTTTAATTTATATAAATAAATAGTTTCCAAAAAAGTGAATATTATTGATTTTAAAAGTAGGATTGTTTATTAAAAATCCTTTGAGGCCCAGTTAAAATATCCCCCGCCAGGACTGGACCTTTAAGCCCGATTTCATAAATTAATATTTTATAAATTTATTGTTATTTTTTATAGAGTCTCACCTCAAACAATTGCGGTAAAAAACAATATTTTTGGGTATATACAAAGAACGAAAAGGAGCAGATATAAACCGTGATGATTTTCCTTGAGAATTTTTATTTAATTAGAATTAAAATTTACGAAAAAAAATAAATGCAATATTAATTTAACACCAAAAGAATGCCGCTCTTAAACAAATCCGACTGTCTTTACCAACTTCAAACCATTCTCACCACGATTTAAAGTTTAAACAGACCATACATGGGACTTTGAATTGAGCGGACTAATGAATTGATTTCATTATCATTGCAGTGATAACAATTGAAATGAAATTAATAAATTAAATAAATAAATTGTTTTAATTAATAATAATGATTAAAGTCAGATTTCAAGAGATTAATGTCAATGTTTTTAAATTTCATCACCACTATTTATGAACCAAAAAAAAACAATATTATAAAACGTCATTTTAAAAGTTATTAATAAATATAGCATAGTCATGTGATTCTCACCCATTACGTATATAAACAAAAAATATTTGACATAAAATTTACCAATAGCCAATATATTTTATATATTGTCTTATTATTGTATTTATAACGCTACTTTGGTAGTTTTCAAATCGTATAAAACTTTTGTATACAAATTAATTTTTTTTTTATTAATTATAATTAGTTTCCTTTTTTTGTATGCAATTGGGCCAATTTATTGCATTAGTGTCAAGTAATGGTAATGAAATTTCAATGGCAATGAAAAATTCCCAAGTATGAAACATATAATACTCAACCAATTCAATTTAAACAAATATTAACCCATAAGAGCCATTTGGGGACGATGTTGAATTTTATGGATCACAGGCTGACGTTACAGACCCGCAACCGTCGATATTTCCGAAAATATGGAGCGAGTGCGTAAAAGAATTTAAGCGAACTGGCTGTGAGACCTAGTTAAACGTGTGGCATCGACCCACGCCCTGACTAAAGCCGGGCCTATTAAATAGTTTGTGCTATATAGTATTACACTAAATAGATTTCGCATGAGGATTTATGTTCAATCTACCAAAAACCAATGATCGTGACCAAGTTGAGGTTTCTACATTGAAATTATTATCAACGTTTTTCGCAATGACCGGGGTCGAATCTTTGGGTCAGCCTTCAGACCCATGAAGTGAAAACTCAATGAACAAATATAACAAAAAGTTTGATTTTTTTTTCTTGTGTATTTTTTTGTGTGAAAGAGAAAAACAGAATGACCATAAATATACATTGGCCAATGCCTCAATACTAGACAACTGTAGAAATTTAATGAAAAAACCCATTTTGATGTATAAAAATTTTTTTTTTTTTTTTCATCCAAAAAAATGTTTTAAGCACGTCAAAATTTTGAAAAATTGCCTTCAAAACCATGATATAAGTCTGCTAATGGCAGCTTAATATATTAGAATTTTAAGTAGATATGTATCTGATATCATATTTTAGTTAATAAAATAATTGAAAGCCAAGTCCAAGGTCAGACCAAACTGGCCATGGAGCAGGGTATTGTTCTTCCATTTTCCTTTTTTTTGTTGTTGCCTGAGCGCCACCTATTGAAAAGAATTGACACTAAAACAATTATGCATTTTGTTCTTTCCATATATATAAATGCCTTTGTATACATCTCCACAGTGAATTTCCCACTCTATGCTCTAACCATTTCATGGTTGCGTTTTCGCCTACCTACATTAACGGTCCAACAGTTTTAGACATGAGAGCGATACAACAACGCAGCTAAAGGCTTCACAAATACGTGATAAAAAAAGTATATAAATATAAATTTGAAAAATATATAAATAATTTGAGACCAAACAAGGTTTTGACATTTCTTTTATCTAACTTTTCCAAAAACCCTATATATTTAGAAAGAAGACTCAGGTCAACAAAAACAAATGATATGATATGTTGCCAAGCCACGAAGATCCGAAGAAATTCTCTGGATACAAAAGAAAAAAAAAATACTAAGTGAGAAACTAGTACCTCTTTCTACTAAATTCCGGACAAAAAACCCTGGATCGATTACAGGTATAAAATGGGTTAAGAAAAAAGAAGTACACAAAAAAAATAATACTAAATTCTCCTAAGCTACAAACATATCCTTAGCATGATATACTCCAAGCTTCTTCCCTTTCAGATCCCCTAACTCATACAACGAGTTTCCAATAACTTTCAGTATCACACATTTTATGTGGGCTGGTGCTAGTTTGGCATTATATTTCTCTCCTAGGTTACTCTGTTTAAAATTTTTCCTATAAACTACCTGGCCAACTTTGTATTTGACGTCTTTGCTACGGGTGTTGTACCTTTTCTCACTTCTCTCATGAGCTAATTTAAGCTGTCTGAAAATTTGATCTCTCATCAACTGTTGTTTGTCGGCACCTGCTTCAACTACGATATCTGCATCCTTGATCACCGACAAGCGTCTTTTTAACTCATATGACGCCCCGTGTTGCATCATTGGCAACCCAAATAGGGCATAATACGGCTCAACGCCTATTGAGCTATGTCTTGCACTTCGCAAAGCGAAGGCTGCATCACTAACGCATTTATCCCAATTTCGCTGATCCTTACCTACAAATGCTCGTATCATCTGTAATACTGACCTATTTACGCGCTCCGAGGCGTTAGCTTGAGGAGAATAAAACCCCGTCCTAACATGCTTTACTCCATACTTGTCTAAAAATATTTTAAACATCTCTGACAAAAACTGCTTCCCATTGTCAGAGTGAAGGTATTCCGGGACCCCAAAAACATGAAAAACACTTCTTTCCAGAAACCTCACAACATCAATCGCGGTGGCTTTACGCATAGGAGTTAGGAACACGAATTTCGTGAAATATCGACGGTTGCGGGTCTGTAACGTCAATATTTTATATATTGTCTTATTATTGTATTTATAACGCTACTTTGGTAGTTTTCAAATCGTATAAAACTTTTGTATACAAATGATTTTTTTTTTTTTTATTAATTATAATTAGTTTCCTTTTTTTGTATGCAATTGGGCCAATTTATTGCATTAGTGTCAAGTAATGGTAATGAAATTTCAATGGCAATGAAAAATTCCCAAGTATGAAACATATAATACTCAACCAATTCAATTTAAACAAATATTAACCCATAAGAGCCATTTGGGGACGATGTTGAATTTTATGGATCACAGGCTGACGTTACATGTAAAAGTGGTGGTTATACAGAAATTGTCATGTGTTTTGCTAGAAGGTGTTATGTGACAAGCATCTTTTTGAAATTATATAGGGTAGCGTTGTCGTCGGTTAATTCTTTTTATCTCTTGTGTTTTTTTTTTCTTTCTATTCTTTGGTGGTATATACATTCTACCGTCGGTTGTTTGCTTATAATGTAAAAGTGGTGGTTATACAAAAATTGTCATGTGTTTTGCTAGAAGGTGTTATGTGACAAGGATCTTTTTGAAATTATATAGGGTAGCGTTGTCGTCGGTTAATTTCTTTTTATCTCTTGTGTTTTTTTTTTCTATTCTTTGGTGGTCATTGATCTACATATTTGTTTTTGTATTAAGAGGAAATTTGCATTAAGTGAAAGTCATTGATCTACATATTTGTTTTTGTATTAAGAGAAAATTTCCATTTTTTCTTTCTTGTATTTATGTTCTATTTTTGTTTTTATTTTTTTTTGTGTTTGGTATATACATTCTACATATAAATGTACAAGTAGGTCATAAATGAATTATTTATTAATGTGACATTTTCATTAATCTACAAATTTTTATGTTTTAATGAAATTCGAATCTGTTTGTTTCTTGTTCGGTTTTGTTTCTTGTAATAAAGCGGTAATTGGAATCTGTTAGTGTTTTGTTTGTTTGTTTAGTTGTGTATAATAAAAAACAATACTATAAATTAGTTTTATGTATTTGGTTTTATTTTACTTTCTTTTAAATAATTCTTAAATTAAAATCTCATTAAATATTTTTTATAAATTTAAATACGTATAATATAATAATTTGGGTTATTTTTTTTTTTTATTTAATTAAAAATTTAGATGTTTATGATAGAGATTTATAAGATTGTTGACTGAATTTTCTCTAAATTTATAGATGATGCAACTACATGTATCAGGTCCTTCAGTATATCTTCCTCTGCCACTTGCGAATGAGACGCAGGCAGCGAGACGAATAATAAAGATGTAGAATTATGGTTGGACGAAAATCCCATCAGAAAATTAAGTTCTGTATCCTTTATTTCATCATATAAGTAGATTACTTTATCCGTTTTTTCGTGTTTGTTGAACTTTTTCTGTCTGTGGAATAAATTTTAAATAAAAAAGAAAAAACAAATATATCTCTTACTTCATCATCCGGTTTTTCCTGTTTGTTGAACTTTTTGAAAATTTTTTGTTAAAACAAATTTTTAATAAAAAAAAATATCTGTGAACTTTATCCACTTATTTTTTCTGTGTGAAGTCATTTTTACTGTTCTTTCAACACCAAACACAACATGCTTCAACATAAAAATAAACATTGTGTTGAGTGTGGAAAGTTTTTCCTTAAGCGCTCCACAATGAAGGAGCATGAAAGGACCCATGCAACCACTTCATCAAAATTTTGTGTTCCTTGCAATAAAGGAGTTAGTAGCTTAACACTTGCGAACACTACAACATCGCAGCAACTGTGGGATGAAGACAATTAACCCTAGACTCACTGTAAGGAGCAGTGATTATAGTGAAAGACTAGCAATTTTAAGCTAGTAAATGAAAAAGATGAAATTCTCATGCCCGAGGAATTTTTCAAAAAAGAGGAATCTATTTTAATAGAACTCCTAAAGGATTGTCAAGCTAAACACATATCCTTTAACCCTGCTGTTAGGTTTGGACCATTTTGGTCAAATTTTTTTTTCTTTCCTTTCTATCTTTTCAACGGTAAAACATATCGACTTGAAACGTCAGCTCACGTGGTTTTTTTCTAAATCAATGTTTTTATTCAAATAATTAAGTGTCTAACATAAATTGGAAGGGAGAAAATAAACAGTTACAAATTTTATGTTAAGGACCATTTTGGTCCATTGTAATTTTTTATTTATTCGCTTCTATGCAGGATGTACAAACAATTTTTCGGCTTAGTTTGCAAATAAATTTGCTGCAGATAACACATTTACTATCGCATTTTGATTTGCAGCAACCACAAATTCCACGTTTTCTAGCAGGTGGGTTTCTTGTATCACTTGTAGAAGCTACGGGGTCTGTGGTAGATGCTCTTACCTCAGCCAATAACTCTGCTGAGAAATTTTGTTTGGGTATGTTGGTTCGTTTCATCATATGTTCTTTGGCCAAAGAAAGTGCTAATAGTCGTAAAAATTCTGGTCGCTTACGATTTTGATCACTGGGTGCCCACGAATCATCGATTTCAGAAAACAATATAAGCGCATTCAATGCTGATATATCTATCATATTTGCAAAAACAACATTCGGCCATCGATTTGTTTTGCGTTTAGTACTGTAGTAGCCAATCTTTTGGTCGACAGTATCTACGCCTCCTAAAAGAAAACAAAATTAAATTTTGTTTACTAAAAATCTATGAACACTGGCAAAAAGTTACACACCTTTTGTTGAATTATAATAAGACACAATCTCAGGCTTCTTTTTTGGTCCATTGGCATCAACTTCTGCCGTTTTGTGCATCGTACTCATCAAAACAGTACCTTTGTTTTTATGGCTGTTGTATGAAACTAATGTTGCGACTTCATTGAAAGCAAATGTTGAAGTATTTAAAGGAACTTTTTTGAATATGAGCAACTTCGGTGGAATAAATGTTTTATTTTTTCGAACTGTACCCACGTATGTCAGTTTCCTTTCCAAAAGCTTTTGCGCCAAATCAAACGACGAAAAGAAATTATCAGCCGTGATATTTTGACCTTTCAAACCTTCAGTCAAGTCCAATACGATGCGCTGTCCTTGGTTTTTCTCAGGCTGATCATTTATTTGTTTTCCTAAATATGGCTGTATCTTCCACACATAACTTGTTTTAGAGTCAACAGACAACCAAAATTTTAAGCCATATTTGGCAGGTTTTGAAGGCATATATTGTCTGAAAGAGCATCGTCCTCTGAAAGACACCAGATGTTCATCAATAGTAACATTTTCATGGCAGTTGAAACTCATTGAAAGAATGCCTTCCCAACGGTTCCACAAATCACGTATAGGAGCAAACTTATCGGTGCTTTGCATTTGTCTTCGGCTCATAACATCATCGAACCGGAGCGCTCTTGTAATCATTTGAAAAGTATCCTCAGACATAATTGCACGGAATATAGGACGACCAAAACGTCTATCAAACAAACCATGTATGTCTTCGTTTTTGCCGCTGCCATATAACAAATAAATTTGCCTACTCTTTTACTGAACCAAGATAAAAAATCTGTATAAATATACATACCGACACACACCAGCAAGAATAAGTACTGCAATATAAGCATGCAAAGTGGCTTCATCAATGTCTTTCCATTTACCCTCGAATTTTACTCTGCCATACATATTGGTATTTTCCATAATTATTTTTTCTAATGGTGGTGGAAAAACAGTAAAAAAGATGAAAGAATATCTTGGCACCTGGATACAGCAAATCGAGTTGGTCCTGGCTGTATTGAAATAATATTTTCAGAACGAGTTCCAATAGAACAGGGTAAGGGAACAGCACTCCATTGCATTTTATTTTTTGCAATAAACAATGGATCTACAGTGCTAGCAGCAGCCACATCTTCTTCACTATCTGTTTCAGAATCACTTGATTCGGTATTTTCAAATTCAGTATTTTCTTCTAAAATACTTGAATTTGAAATATCCGAGGCACTGTCATTTAGGATTTCAGCAATAGCATCGGTGTCCAAAAAACGTCGATTTTTCATTCTAACAAGAAATAAACACAACACAACACAAACAAGACACAAACTGAACTGCAACTAATGCAAACAATTTACACGACTGCATCACAAAATAAAATCAGGGGAATCACAAAAACACAAAAAAAAAACACACACACACATGTCTGCATGATAAAATGCAAAAAGGGGACTCACACAAAAAACACAACTTATTGAATGTCAACAGTAACTTGAATAGCTGATTTGATGGCATAACAAAACAAAATTAGGGGAATCCCACTATTGGCTTTCAAATTTAATTTGTATGAAATATAATAACAAACATTCAAAACAAAATGAATAGCCCAAACGATTTGTTAAGCATACAAATATAACTTTTAGTGAAAATATTTGTTGCCAAATACTTAATTGAAATAAATAAGTATAAAAAATAGACTTACGCCCCTTGTTTTCAAAAAAAATTGGTATAGACCAAAATGGTCCGTTAACCTCGAATTCGTAAGTTTTTTTAACCTAACAGCAGGGTTAAATTCAATATGGAGCTTGTGTGTGATTATATTAAAATAAGCGAGCAAGAAATGGTGGGAGCTACAATGACTCACTCAACAAAAATGTCAATGGTCACTTTAAGCGATGACTTGAATAATATCTATGACTCGCAAACTGATGAAATTAGAAATAAAATGTCTGAGTTCCAAGAAAGGGATAGTGGATGGTCTCTGGTTAACATAAAATTTTTAAATATTAATGTGAATGAAGTTAATATTATAAGAGGATCACAATATATACCTCTGCCAAAGTAATGATGATGTCTACTGCTTCAAATGGTGTTTAATTGCTTCATTGTATTGTGAAAGATAATTGTCTCGTTGTGAACAAACGGAATGTTCATCCTACAACATAGAAAGTATTTCTGCCGACATAATAATTGTAAACAATTTGCAATTAAACTTTTCCAACCTCACCTTTCCATTAAGTCTAAAAAGCTTAAAAGTCTTTGAAAGGCAAAATGTAGATATAAGTGTCAACGTCTTCGGATATGAAGAGAAAAATATAGTCGGACCCTACTATCTAACGAAGGAGGAGAAGAAATATCATATAAACCTCCTGCTTCTCATAGAGGAAGAAAGGTCGCATTACATCGTTATCTCAAGGTTAGTAGCAAAAATACATGTAAAACTTTATAAAAAAGAAATAGTTCAAATTTTTTTGTTCTTTTTATTAAATAAAAGGTTTATTCGAAGCAGTTTGACTGGACACAGAGGAAAAATATTTGTATGTAATGCATGCCTTACTTACAAATATAGTCAACGAGATTTATCACTTCATAAACAAACTTGCAATAAAGTTTGCACAAGGATGACAGAAGGAGCTGATGCTGTTCTAAAATATTCGAATGCTCATAAGGAACTAGATGTTCCGTTTACAGTCTATGCAGACTTTGAATCGATTTTAAGTAGCATAAGTGAAGAGGTTAGTACTAAAACTACAAAAATACAACGACATATTCCATGTGCTTTTAGTTATTTTATAAAATGTAGCTTTAATGATAATTTAGACAAGTTTAAAATTTATTTTGGAGAAGATGCACCTAATGTTTTTGTTAAAGATTTAGTTGAGGACTTAAAAGATATTTATAAAAATTATATTTACAAAGAAGTTGAAATAATAATGACTGAAAATGGTATAATTTTTCATAATACATCAAATATTTGTCATATTTGTGAAAAGGTGATATATTTATCCAAAGTTAAAGATCACTGTCATTTTACTGGCAAGTATAGAGGCCCTGCTCACAATGATTGTAATTTAAAATATAGAAAACCTAAATTTATTGCAGTATTTTTTCACAACTTTTCTTCATATGATTGTCATATGTTCTTTAAATATTTAAAAAGTATTCCAGATAGTGATATACGTGTAGTTCCTCTCAACAAGGAATTATATATATCTTTATCTATATATCTACCTTTTCAAGAAAACTCTACTAAGGAAAAATTCGAAATAAGATTTCTGGATTCGTTCAGATTTATGGCTTCAAGTTTTGATTCCCTAGCAAAAAATTTACGTGTTGAGGATTTAAATATTGTCCGCAAAAATTTCTGTGATAAAAATCATTTTAATCTAATTAGGAGAAAAGGCGTTTTTCCATACTCTTATATTAATTCTGTGGAAAGATTCAATGAAACTGAGCTCCCCAGTCGAGATAAGTTTTTTAATGTTTTAATTGACGCAGAATGTTCTGGAGAAGATTATGAACACGCGAAAAATGTTTGGAATACTTTTAGATGTAAAAATATGTTAGATTATACAAAATTGTATTTAAAAACGGATGTGCTTTTATTGGCAGATATATTTCAAAACTTTAGAAAAATTTGCAAATCCATATATAAGTTAGATCCAAATCATTATTATACCGCCCCAGGTCTTTTATGGGATGCAATGCTTAAAACGACAAAGAAGGAATTAGAATTATTCACATATAAAGATATGCATCTGTTTATACAAAAGGGAATAAGGGGTGGTCTCGTACAATGTTCACAGAGACATGCCAAAGCCAATAATATATATTTAGATGATTATGATAGTAGTAAACCAAAATATTTAGCTTACTTAGATGCAAATAATTTACATGGATGGGCAATGCCACAGTATCTTCCAGCTGGGGGTTTTAAGTGGCTTGTCAAGGACGATTTAAAGAAATTTAATCCAAATAAAATATCTGATACTTCTCCTGTCGGTTACATTTTAGAAGTTGATTTAAAATATCCACACTCTCTTCATAAACTGCATAATGATCTTCCTTTTGCTCCTGAAAATAAAGTAGTTGGAAACTCAAAATGCAAAAAACTTATAGCAGATTTGACTAATAAAACAAAATATCTGATTCATTATCGAAACCTTAAACAATGCCTTGCAAATGGTTTAATTTGTACAAAATATCATAGGGGAATAAAATTCAATCAATCACCATGGCTTCAGAAATATATAAACTTAAATACACAACATAGAGCAGAGGCTCAAAATACATTTGAAAAAGACTTTTTCAAACGTTTAAATAACGCTGTTTATGGGAAGACCATGGAAAATGTTGAGAAAAGGGTGGATGTTAAAATCACAAGAAATTGGGAGAGTGAAGATAGAAATCGTAGAGGTGCAAGATATTTTGTTTCTCGCCCCAATTTTTAAAGCATTTCAAAGTTTTCTGAAGACTTATTTGCAGTTCAGATGGGTAAAGTTGATATATTATACGACAAGCCCATATACATAGGTTTTGCCGTACTTGAATTATCTAAATGGAAAATGTATGATTTTCATTATAGGATAATGAAGTCAAAATATAATCAAAATATAATTCTCAATTATATCTACACCGATTCGTATATATATTCAATAAAAACTGAAGATTTTTACAAAGATATACTTAATGATTTGTTGTCTGAATTTGATACCTCAGATTACCCCGTTAATAATCCTTACGACATACCGTTAGTGAAAAAAAAAGGTTTTGGGTAAAATCAAAGATGAGAATAATGGTACTATTATGACTGAATTTGTTGGTCTTAGATCGAAAATGTATTCCATTAAAACTATTGACAACAAGGAAATTAAAAAAGCAAAGGGGGTTAAGAAGTCTGCTTTAAATAAATATTGTATGTTTGATTATAAAACTGCCTTATTTAATCGTAAAATCTTAAGCGATAATATGTGTTTTTTTTGCATCTAGATTGCATAATGTTTTTACAATAAATATATATAAAATCGTTTTAAGTTATAAGGATGAAAAATGAATAATTATGAACAATCAGGTTCAAACAGTCGCTAGGGGGCATTGTGAATATGATCAGTATAATAAAACCCCTGACAATGAATGTCTAAAATGTAGCAATAGGAATTATATTTTTGATGAAGATGGAGATAATACTATTATGGGAGTAAATATTGACTTAGTACAATTCCAGAATGATTCTGAGGATGAAATATTTAATAGGATCAATTATTAGGGATTAAAACATTGTATTTTAATAGCTTTAAATTAAATTTGATGTATATTTTGTAATATAATTTAATAAGTTTAAGATTAAAAGAGATTCTTGAAAAAAAAAATATTGTATTTTTCTCTTAAATTTTTTTGATTATTAAGCAAAATAAAACACTGATATTTTAGTTTTCTATTTTAAGAATACATATTTTTATTTATAATTTTAAGACATTGTTTTTAAGTGTGTATTTTCTAAATATTTAATAAAGATAATAAAAATGGAAAATTGCCTTCATTTATTTTAAAGTTTAAAAGTTTTTGTAGTAAAAGAGCATTTTTCAGTGCACATGCTCCATGTTTGTGAGAACTACAACGGATGCAATCGGGATATTTTTCATCGAGCTCTCTTAAATTACAGCAGTTGATATTTTCTATATTGAAAACGTTTTTCCGCAGCATATTCTCCAACCACTTTTTCTTTTCCAAACCCTTGACAAAAATTAAAGAACCCTCTGTGTTTGATTTGTGAAATTTGCACACAGACTTGAATGATGCGGATCCATCTTCCCATTGCAGATGATGATGATTTTTTGTTAACCAATTGACTTGTTTCTGATCTATTCCTGGTCTGTTGCTGATCTATTCCTGGTCTGTTTCTGATCTATTCCTGGTCTGTTGCTGATCTATTCCTGGTCTGTTGCTGATCTATTCCTGGTCTGTTGCTGATCTATTCCTGGTCTGTTTCTGATCTATTCCTGGTCTGTTGCTGATCTATTCCTGGTATGTTTCTGATCTATTCCTGGTCTGTTGCTGATCTATTCCTGGTCTGTTTCTGATCTATTCCTGGTCTGTTGCTGATCTATTCCTGGTCTGTTTCTGATCTATTCCTGCTCTGTTTCTGATCTATTCCTGGTCTGTTTCTGATCTATTCCTGGTCTGTTTCTGATCTATTCCTGGTCTGTTGCTGATCTATTCCTGGTCTGTTTCTGATCTATTCCTGGTCTGTTGCTGATCTATTCCTGGTCTGTTTCTGATCTATTCCTGGTCTTTTTCTGATCTATTCCTGCTCTGTTGCTGATCTATTCCTGGTCTGTTTCTGATCTATTCCTGGTCTGTTTCTGATCTATTCCTGGTCTGTTGCTGATCTATTCCTGGTCTGTTGCTGATCTATTCCTGGTCTGTTGCTGATCTATTCCTGGTCTGTTTCTGATCTATTCCTGGTCTGTTGCTGATCTATTCCTGGTCTGTTTCTGATCTGTTCCTGGTCTGTTGCTGCTCTATTCCTGGTCTGTTGCTGATCTATTCCTGGTCTGTTTCTGATCTATTTCTGGTCTGTTGCTGATCTATTCCTGGTCTGTTTCTGATCTATTCCTGGTCTGTTGCTGATCTATTCCTGGTCTGTTTCTGATCTATTCCTGGTCTGTTGCTGATCTATTGCTGGTCTGTTGCTGATCTATTCCTGGTCTGTTGCTGATCTATTCCTGGTCTGTTGCTGATCTATTCCTGGTCTGATATGACTGAAGTGTTGGAGGAACTGGTAAAGGTAAGAAATGCTTTGAAGAAGAAATTTCGAAGCATAAAAATGGGTGAAGCTAATACTCATGAAAGACTACAAAAAACATTTAAGCCCATAACTAACCCGCTGAAAGAATTTATAAATAATTCTTCTAAAGAAAAGAGAATTTCTAAAGATGAAAAAGAAGAAATTAAAAATGAAATAAAAAATGAAATAGAAAATGAGACGAGTTTATCGTTTAGAAAATTACCAATGAAACTGGGGACAAGTACCCCAAAGAAAGATTTTACGAGTGATGAATACAAAACAATTGATAAAAATAATTATGATGATGATGATATTTACTATCAAACTGAATCCCCCGTTGATGTTACAAACGATACAAGAATAAACTCACTCGATTTATCGCATTTAGCTCGAAAAAATGAACAGGAAACGCTTTATGGTCCTCACAAAGAATTGGGAATTTGGGAATAGCTACATTAAGTTGAGTGATGATAAAATTATGCTAGGAAATCAAAATTGGTTGCTAACACCAGGTTTGGTTCAGTTAATGTTTTATAAAATTCCAAAAAATTATGATAAAACAGAATTGGAGATTTACAAAAAGATTTTAATGGAGACAAATGCTCACAAAAGAGACTATAAATCAGACGGACAAATTAAAGGGACAAGGGCCTACAAATATGTAAACATTATCAGCAAATTATTTAAAAATGACAAAACAGGAAGTGGTCTAATGAAATTAAATTCTAATAAACCTAATTATGTATATTGGAATGATCCGAATGAGTTAGTTGACCGCCTCATATTATTAATCGCCTCTCAAGCTGCTGGTCATAACAATCATAACAATGAAATTGTTTCTATTATCGAAGAACTGCAGGAAGCTGATATAATATTATAATATATATAAAGTTTTGTGAGTTAACGATATATATTGAAAATGTCTGTCGGAATAGTTCGGACACTATTACAATTCTAAGCTGAACTATCATAATATAATAAGAAAGAATAAAAATTATGTTTGAGACTGCCATCAATATACCACCAAACTCATCAGCTTACTGCATTCTTATTCATGATCGTTTAATTGAATAAACGCCTTTGACAGGACAGGTTCATAAAATTGTTTAAGCAATGGAAATGCCAAAAATAGTTTTTATTGATCTCCAAGGCTTTAGAGCAGATTCTAATAATTTTATTGCCAAAGAAATTGCATTGGTTTTTAACGCTAAGGAGTATATAAATTTTATCATAAAACCCTCCTTCGATTATAGTTATTTATCACCAAAGAATCAAAAACAAGTCAATTGGTTAACAAAAAATCATCATCATCTGCAATGGGAAGATGGATCCGTATCATTCAAGTCTGTGTGCAAATTTCCCAAATCAAACACAGAGGGTTCTTTAATTTTTGTCAAGGGTTTGGAAAAGAAAAAGTGGTTGGAGAATATGCTGCGGAAAAACGTTTTCATTTGTAATTTAAGAGAGCTCTATGAAAAATATCCCGATTGCATCGGTTGTAGTTCTCACAAACATGGAGCATGTGCACTGAAAAATGCTCTTTTACTACAAAAATTTTTAAACTTTGAAATAAATGAAGGCAATTTTCCATTTTTATTATCTTTATTAAATATTTAGAAAATACACACTTAAAAACAATGTCTTAAAATTATAAATAAAAATATGTATTCTTAAAATAGAAAACTAAAATATCAGTGTTTTATTTTGCTTAATAATCAAAAAAATTTAAGAGAAAAATACAATATTTTTTTTTTTCAAAGACGGATTAATTCTTCACTCTTTATTTCAAAATATTGTGAAATGTATCCTAAAGATACTACAATAAATTGCTCACTTTATTTTCATAGTATTGTCAAATAGTTTAAATATTCACATTATAAATGCGGAGGGTACAATAAATAATAATTTCTGGATTCAGACAGAAAGAACGACTCAGACGATTAAGATATCAATGCGGGAACAAATTGTAGAATTCTTTTTAAAGAACGCTGATTATTTCAAATTATATGAGAATAAAAGAATTCTAAATTCAGCGCATGGAGGGCATTTTGAGGATTGCATATGGTCTGACGACAGATGTACTGAAGGACCTGATACATGTAGTTGCATCATCTATAAATTTAGAGAAAATTCAGTCAACGATCTTATAAATCTCTATCATAAACATCTAAATTTTTAATTAAATAAAAAAAAATAACCGAAATTATTATATTATACGTATTTAAATTTATAAGAAATATTTAATGAGATTTTAATTTAAGAATTATTTAAAAGAAAGTAAAATAAAACCAAATACATAAAACTAATTTATAGTATTGTTTTTTATTATACACAACTAAACAAACAAACAAAACACTAACAGATTCCAATTACCGCTTTATTACAAGAAACAAAACCGAACAGACAAACAAACAGATTCGAATTTCATTAAAACATAAAAATTTGTAGATTAATGAAAATGTCACATTAATAAATAATTAATTTATGACCTACTTGTTCATTTATATGTAGAATGTATATACCAAACACAAAAAAAATAAAAACAAAAATAGAACATAAATACAAGACAGAAAAAATGGAAATTTTCTCTTAATACAAAAAACAAATATGTAGATCAATGACTTTCCCTTAATGCAAATTTCCTCTTAATACAAAAACAAATATGTAGATCAATGACCACCAAAGAATAGAAAGAAAAAAAAACAAGTAAGAGCGGCTAAATTCGGCTATGCCGAATCTTATATACCCTTCACCATGGTTGGGAAAAAACTGAAGTTTATATATGGACATATATGGAATGGACAGATTTATATACGGACGCCTTTAAGAGGAAATTAACCATTTAGTTTGGAGATAAAACTTGGACTCGGGAATATAGGTACTTTAAAAAAATTTATGTTTTGGGCATAACTTTTTTGTATCTGAACCGATATTTCCGAGTTTTTCAGCAAATATGTTATACTAAAGATTTTCGATCTTTTGCTATATAAGACGTATCCATAGGTCATAATACAGCTCTAGAATAGTGTTTGTTGTTTGTGTATAAAAGGTGAAGAGGTGAAAGAAAAGAATTTCAACAAATCGTTAAAAGAAATCATTACAACTGCATGTGTTTTATTTCTACAAAATAGTTTGATTTAGCTGGCAAATTTACATTTGGGATTTTATTTCGCTTTTTTATTAGAAATATTTGTAATTTCTTTAGCTTAATTTTAAAAATTTGAAGGAAAATAGTTTATAATTTTTTTTATAAATTATTATAAGTTATGACCTAAAATAGTTGCACTCAAAGGTAAATTATGTATAAAATGTTCTTAATATGTGAGAAATAAAATGGTTTAAAAATCTTTTTATAAATTCTTTTAAATCGGAGCAAAAAAAAGAAATAAAACCGTTTGTATTTTGTTTGTATCAGAGGGTTTTTATAAAAATTTTGATGTTTTTAGCCTATTTATGGATTATTTAATTATTAATATAAAATTTTATTTAAATTAATTATTAAATGTAAAAAAAAAAAAACAAAAAATAAACAAAAAAAATCTTAAGAAAATAAAAAAAAAAATGTACAAAAAAAAGTGAATTGACCTGACCGAGATTCGAACCCGCGGCCTTAGAGAAAAAAAGTATTTGTGACATGGCGTCTAGACAACTGAGCTATTGAAGCTCACACAAAATCATCGTCAATAGATGTACATATATAAAAGTCTTCGTTCATTAGAGATTTGTTTAATTTTTATTTAAATGACAAATCTTTGTATGTGTGTTGTTTGTGTATAAAAGGTGGAGATGAAAGAAAAGAATTTTAATTATTAATATAAAATTTTATATAAATTAGTTATTAAATGTTAAAAAAAAACCAAAAATAAGCAAAAAAAAAAAATATTAAGAAAATAATAAAAAAAAATGTACAAAAAAAAAGTGAATTGACCTGAGCGAGATTTGAACCTCGAACTCCGCGGGCTTAGAGAAAAAAAGTATTTGTGACATGGCGTCTAGACAACTGAGCTATTGAAGCTCACACAAAATCATCGTCAATAGATGTACATATATAAAAGTCTTCGTTCATTAGGGATTTGTTTAGTTTTTATTTAAATGACAAATCTTTGTATGTGTGTTGTTTGTGTATAAAAGGTGGAGATGAAAGAAAAGAATTTTAATTATTAATATAAAATTTTATATAAATTAATTATTAAATGTTAAAAAAAACCAAAAATAAGCAAAAAAAAAAATATTAAGAAAATAATAAAAAAAAAAAAAAAGTGAATTGACCTGAGCGAGATTTGAACCTCGAACTCCGCGGGCTTAGAGAAAAAAAGTATTTGTGACATAGCGTCTAGACAACTGAGCTATTGAAGCTCACACAAAATCATCGTCAATAGATGTACATATATAAAAGTCTTCGTCATTAGGGATTTGTTTAGTTTTTATTTAAATGACAAATCTTTGTATGTGTGTTGTTTGTGTATAAATGGTGTAGATGAAAGAAAAGAATTTTAACACATTGATGTGTTGTTATGCTCAAAATTCTACATACATATTAAACAAAGGGATTTTACTGGAAAAATTAGAGGTAGTCCTGGTTTTTTGCTAATATCTCAGCCATTTATTAACCGATCTGTCTGATTTTTAATAGCAAACAGAAATGGATCACATGTAACAGAAATAAAAAAGAATCAAGTCCTCATCACGTCTGGGTTCTTCGGAAAACCCATTTCAACACACAGACGGACATCGTTAAATCAACTTCGCTCTTCATAAGGACCCAGAATATATATACTTTATAGGGTCTAAGATCAATATTGTAGAAATTACAAACGGAATGACAAACTTATATATACCCTTCCACCTGTGGTGAAGAGTATAAAAACACAAAGAGATAAAAAGAATTAACCGACGACAACGCTACCCTATATAATTTAAAAAAGATCCTTGTCACATAACACCTTCTAGCAAAACACATGACAATTTTTGTATAACCACCACTTTTACATTATAAGCAAACAACCGACAGTAGAATGTATATACCACCAAAGAATAGAAAAAAAAACACAAGAGATAAAAAGAATTAACCGACGGCCACACTAACCACATAATTTCAAAAAGACCAAAACAAATATGTAGATCAATGACTTTCACTTGATCATAAAAATTTTGTATAACCACCACTTTTACATTATAAGCAAACATCCACATGTAGAATGTATATACCACCAAAGAATAGAAAAAAAAACACAAGTAAAAAAGGGCTAAGTTCGGCTGTGCCGAATCTTTGAATACCCTCCACCATAGGGGCTGAAGATGATATACGTATATACTTAATTTTGCATGAACTGTTATATGAATATATTTTGTCAATTTATGTAATTTAAAAACCAAACTGCTCGGGAGGATGTTCAATAATCGGGGTAAAAATAGGCACCCCCGCTTGCGTCTTCGCGTCGTGATCGCCATTTCAACAGACAGACAGACGGACATACAGACAGACAGACAGACAGACAGACGGACAGACAGACATCGCTAAATCGACTTAAAATTTCGACATGTTACAAACGGAATGACAAACTGATATATACCCTCACCATATATGGTGGAGGGTATAACAAGAGATAAAAAAGAATTAACCGACGGCCACACTAACCACATAATTTCAAAAAGACCAAAAACAAATATGTAGATCAATGACTTTCACTTGATCATAAAAATTTTGTATTACAACCCTTTTATATTATAAAGCATAGTACACAAAGTGCAGTAGAGTGTGAAGTAGTATATTATTTAGAAAAATTCTACAAAATAAAACTGGATAAAAATAAAATTAATGAAGTACATTTTATATTATTAAAAATTTAAAAGGAGTGGAAAAAGTGTTATTATGTCAAAGAACGATTAGAGAAGAAATTTCGTGCGTGGCTAGATATACCATTTGTTGTTACTGATAAAAATTTGAATTTTGTAAGTATTTAACATAAGTTAAATTTTTTTGTACTAAAGTAATACCTTTCAAAGGAACCAAGCACGAGTCGAAGAGGCAGACCTGCAGTAAACTAATGTATAGGGTACGTTCGTAAATGCAGTAGTTGCGCATCACTGCAGCATAATAAAAGTAAAACGTTCAAAAAAGCATCACTTGGCAGCACTGATTTAAGTCAAACGTTTTTTTATGCAAACAATTGGCAGTTCTGCCGCAAATTTTTGCAACTATGGCATCATTGAAATTTCTGATGCAATAGTGCGAAATCAGTCTTCTTCGTTTTAATTGATTTTTAATTTCTTTTAATTCTTTTTTTTATTATAAGTTAACAAAAAGTTGTCATTTTACAATCAAGATTTTCAATAATATTTGTTAATGTTATTGTGCTGAATGTGTTTTTTATCTTTTGCAAAACGTTCTAAAAAGCAAACTGTGCAGTTGTTAAGCAGTAGCAAAGCATCTGCAACAGATGATCACGCATTAGCAACACAAATTGGCATAACTGCCGCAGTGATGCACAAATTTTCTGCATTTACGAACGTACCCATACAAAAAAATTAAAGTAGACTTGATAAATGTTTATTTAATGAATTTTGTATGAAATTTTTTCAACAAACCCTTTTGAAAACTATTTTAACTTTTTTGAATATGCAAGTTAATATATTTCGTATATCATATATATACTATATATATAATATATTTCGTATATCATATATACACTATATATATAATATATTTCGTATATAATATATATATATATATATATATATATATATATATATATATATATATTCATCAGATTTTTATAAAATTTAACAGAATTAATTACGTTTACAAAATAATAAACATAGTTTTAGTTAGAGGTTAAATTTTTCGATTTTATTTTTTTCAGAATGTTCTAAGTGTTTCATATACCAAAAAATACTAATTAATTTTATTATACCCTTCACCACAGGTGGAAGGGTATATATAAGTTTGTCATTCCGTTTGTAATTTCTACAATATTGATCTTAGACCCTATAAAGTATATATATTCTGGGTCCTTATGAAGAGCGAAGTTGATTTAACGATGTCCGTCTGTGTGTTGAAATGGGTTTTCCGAAGAACCCAGACATGATGAGGACTTGATTGTTTTTTATTTCTGTTACATGTGATCCATTTCTGTTTGCTATTAAAAATCAGACAGATCGGTTAATAAATGGCTGAGATATTAGCAAAAAACCAGGACTACCTCTAATTTTTTCAGTAAAATCCCTTTGTTTAAAATGTATGTAGAATTTTGAGCATAACAACACATCCATGTGTTAAAATTCTTTTCTTTCATCTCCACCTTTTATACACAAACAACACACATGCAAAGATTTGTCATTTAAATAAAAACTAAACAAATCCCTAATGAACGAAGACTTTTATATATGTACCTCTATTGACGATGATTTTGTGTGAGCTTCAATAGCTCAGTTGTCTAGACGCTATGTCACAAATACTTTTTTTCTCTAAGGCCGCGGGGTTCGAGGTTCGAATCTCGGTCAGGTCAATTCACTTTTTTTTTGTACATTTTTTTTATTATTTTCTTAAGACTTTTTTTTTTTTGCTTAGTTTTGGTTTTTTTTTAACATTTAATAATTAATTTATATAAAATTTTATATTAATAATTAAAATTCTTTTCTTCCATCTCCACATTTTATACACAAACAACACACATACAAAGATATGTCATTTAAATAAAAACTAAACAAATCCCTAATGAACGAAGACTTTTATATATGTACCTCTATTGACGATGATTTTGTGTGAGCTTCAATAGCTCAGTTGTCTAGACGCTATGTCACAAATACTTTTTTTTTTGTACATTTTTTTTTATTATTTTCTTAAGACTTTTTTTTTTTTTGTTTATTTTTGGTTTTTTTTTTAAATTTCATAATTAATTTATATAAAATTTTATATTAATAATTAAAATTCTTTTCTGTCATCTCCACATTTTATACACAAACAACACACATACAAAGATCTGTCATTTAAATAAAAACTAAACAAATCCCTAATGAACGAAGACTTTTATATATGTACCTCTATTGACGATGATTTTGTGTGAGCTTCAATAGCTCAGTTGTCTAGACGCTATGTCACAAATACTTTTTTTTCTAAGGCCGCGGGGTTCGAGGTTCGAATCTCGGTCAGGTCAATTCACTTTTTTTTTGTACATTTTTTTTATTATTTTCTTAAGACTTTTTTTTGCTTAGTTTTGGTTTTTTTTTTAACATTTAATAATTAATTTATATAAAATTTTATATTAATAATGAAAATTCTTTTCTTTCATCTCCACATTTTATACACAAACAACACACATACAAAGATTTGTCATTTAAATAAAAACTAAACAAATCCCTAATGAACGAAGACTTTTATATATGTACCTCTATTGACGATGATTTTGTGTGAGCTTCAATAGCTCAGTTGTCTAGACGCTATGTCACAAATACTTTTTTTCTCTAAGCCCGCGGGGTTCGAGGTTCGAATCTCGTTTCAGGTCAATTCACTTTTTTTTTGTACATTTTTTTTATTATTTTCTTAAGACTGTTTTTTTTTCTTATTTTTGGTTTTTTTTAACATTTAATAATTAATTTATATAAAATTTTATATTAATAATTAAATAATCCATAAATAGGCTAAAAACATCAACATTTTTATAAAAACCCTCTGATACAAACAAAATACAAACCTTTTTATACCTTTCACCACAGGTGGAAGGGTCGCGGGTTCGTTAAAATTTTTTTTTTGTTTATTTTTTGTTTTTTTTTTACATTTAATAATTAATTTAAATAAAATTTTATATTAATAATTAAATAATCCATAAATAGGCTAAAAACATCAAAATTTGTATAAAAACCCTCTGATACAAACAAAATACAAACGGTTTTATTTCTATTTTTTGCTCCGATTTAAAAGAATTTATAAAAAGATTTTTAAACCATTTAAATTTTCACATATTAAGAAAATTTTATACATAATTTACCTTTGAGTGCAACTATTTTAGGTCATAACTTATAATAATTTATAAAAAAAATTATAAACTATTTTCCTTCAAATTTTTAAAATTAAGCTAAAGAAATTACAAATATTTCTAATAAAAAAGCGAAATAAAATCCCAAATGCAAATTTGCCAGCTAAATCAAACTATTTTGTAGAAATAAAACACATGCAGTCCTAGTGATTTCTTTTAACGATTTGTTGAAATTCTTTTCTTTCACCTCTTCACCTTTTATACACAAACAACAAACACTATTCTAGAGCTGTATTATGACCTATGGATACGTCTTATATAGCAAAAGATCGAAAATCTTTAGTATAACATATTTGCTGAAAAACTCGGAAATATCGGTTCAGATACAAAAAAGTTGTGCCCAAAACATAAATTTTTTTAAAATACTTATTTTCTGGAACCATAAATCTTCCCGAGTCCAAGTTTTATCTCCAAACTAAATGGTTAATTTCCTCTTAAAGGCGTCCGTATATAAATCTGTCCATTTCATATATGTCCATATATAAACTTCAGTTTTTTCCCAACCATGGTGAAGGGTATATAAGATTCGGCATAGCCGAATTTAGCCGCTCTTACTTGTTTTGTTTTCAATTTCTTTTAAATTTTCGAAAAATGACATTTTTGAACTGTGCTTGTCTCTACTATGAATTGGACCAGATTTGGCCGAAGCTTTAAAGTTGTTTAAGGTAATCAGTGTACAAAATTTCATAATGGTAGAACTTTTTTTTCTGCTGTTATGACATTTATAATTTTCAGAATATATATGAAGGACCCGAATCCTTGCTCCGAAATTTTCCATATTTGAGACTTGGTGAAGGATAGCACCAAGTCAAACAAGTGTGCCAAATTTAGTAAGTCTACGACAACTCCTTCTATTTTTGGCCGCTCGTTATATGAAAACACGACACTGTGCGTACAGACAATTTTCTAATGAATATCCTAGCCAGTCCATGAGCCATCATACCTTTGGACATACCCCAGGGTCCTAGGATCCTTGTATAAAATCCGCCTGAATCTAGACAGCTCGTTGACGTTATCAATGCCTCCACGAGAGCCGCTTTGCCCCGGTGCTCCCGTGAGCTTGGCCCTGTTAAACAGCCTCCTACCGTCGGCATTTGAACCTGTAGTTCTCTGGTCCACCTTTTGGTGTAACCGGGCAGGACAGCTCATAGCTCTATCTTAGCAGATGAGTGAATCTATTCACAGCACTTTTCACATCAGTCGGCAGCAAGTCGCCCAGGGCCCATTGACAGGTCAAAGTTAAGATTATACGACTATGGTCTGAAAAGGTACAGTCCGTTGCCACCCTCCAATCCACAACAAGTCGCTCGTCACGGTTCACTAATGTCAGATCTATCACTGCCTGCCTATCCTTATTTCTGAACGTCGGAGTGTTACCCATATTACAGATAATAAGATTGTTAGTAGTTATAAAATCAAACATTAACTCACCCCTTCTGGTGTAAATTTGAAAATAATGATTAATGATGTTCCTGTGTACTTTGTTGATACTATGAAATGCCTTGGGGTCATGCTTGATTCTAATCTCCACTTTGATCCTCCAAGATAAATTTCACATTAAGACGATTGTACTCCTTAAATCTTTATCTCCCTTTGTCTGTTAGGAAACGTATTGCACATGCTTTGCTAATGTCGAACATGTTGTATTGTGCTGAAGTTTTTACTGGAACTTCAGATGGAGAATTAAGGAAACTTAAACTTCTTCTTAATAAAGTAGTTCGTTTTGTGTATTGTGTTAGGATTCGAACGCCTATTTCAAATTATGTTGTTGATTTTTTAGGGTGTGATTTAAAAAGCTTTCTTGATACTCGAATTATGTTGCATTTTTATAAAATTATGAAATTTAATTGCTCTTTTCAAGTGAGAGTTTCGAGAATTTGGAACCATTTGCCTGATGAACTTAAATCTTTTTCTTTTTCTGTAAATTGTTTTATACGCAAACTTTTGGAACATGCTCAATTGACGATTTCCTAATTTTTGTGCCTTATATATTTTTGTTTGATGAGTTGTTATAATGTTTTATTTATTCAAATGTGATATTAATTTTACAATTTTTTTTTTGTACAACATAACAGCCTTTATATAAATTTAAATGTTTACTTATTTTGTTAAGCTTAATTTTATCTGTTAGTTTTTTTTTAAGATATTTATATTTGTGTTAGCTTACTGACCATATATGGCCCTATGGGCTCGGTTAGTTTAATGAATTCAATAAATAAATAAGTAATATTAGCGCTCCTCCATTGGTTATGATGTGCATTTGCATCACACCCCATAAACAGGATGGCACCCCTCCTTCTTGTATACGCCACCAATTCTTCCACCTCTGCACCAGGTGGATATATTACCCCGTCCGGCATATACACCGAAGTCAGTGTAAGAGTGCGCTTACCTTTGGCTTCTCTATTAACGACGGTAAAGTCACCGCACCCGAAAGAATAAGAGATAAGAAAATTCAATTCATTCCTCGCTAGTATACACGTTCTTAACTTGTCCTCTCTGGACGGAACAAACAGTGTGTATCCCGTAACCCCTAACCCGCAAACCTTATTCCTAGTGCTTGTGAGGAAAGTTGCTAGTTCAACTGAAGCTGCTTCACAATGGTGCAGGTTTTTTTGCACCACTAACAGCTTCTTTGGTCCTGTCTTGTTTCGGATACCGGAAGCTACCCAAACGAAACTTAACAGCCCCCCCAACCTCCTCTAGGAATTTCATGGACTCTCGATCCACGGCGAACCGGAAGTCCTTTCCCGTATTCTCTTTACAAACCAGTGAGGTCACAAGCCTCCATTGGTTGGTAAGGAGCCTACCGTTCTACTTGCCCAGTACTGCCAGTATGGTTTCCACTGCGCGTACGGGTGGTGGAATCCATACTGTCACTATGGACCTGAGTGCCAGTTAGGAGGCTTGTATGACTTCAAGCTTTGCCTCCGGGTTAAAGTCGCTGCACTTGCCAATCGTGGTTCTTAAGAATTCCAAGGAATTCTTGTTACCACAGTTTACAATTTTCACTCCCTTAACCCAGTCTGCACCATTGAAGGATACATCCTCCTCTTTGCCACTAAATACGGCCAATTCGTCGATGAGCCTACCTTCAAGTAGCTGCCATTGGTTGGTGCTGATCCTCCCATCTGGATCATTCCGATCGATGACGGCGACCTGAAGATGATTATCCAGGCTCGTCGACTTCTTCACCCTCTTGTTTGATGAAGAAGGCTGATCATCTCCAGATCAGGGGCCTTACTGCGTATTTCGAATCGAAAGGAAAAACTAACGTATTTGAAAAAATGGTACTGCGTAAAACGATTTTCGAAAATATATTTTCGAAAGAAAGTTTTTTTTTTCCCTTTTCGTAAAAAAATTTCCCTTTCGTAAATGCAACTCTGTAATACGAAAACGAATGTCAAAAAAGCTAAAAACGTTCGTAAACTATTCGAAAGCTATTTTGATACCGTAATTGGAAAAAAAAACTAAAAATGTAAGTATTTAATTAAATATAAACAAAAAAGTGATTATTTAATAAATATAATAAAAAAGAATGTTGATTTTGATAAAAAAGAGCATAGTGAATTGAATGAAACATGTGAAAATAAAATTACGTTCTTTATTTTGTGAAGGAGCATCTCGAAAAGAAGTCACACTCAACAAGTGCAATTCGAAGTTATGGTTGACTTCATGGTAAAGCATCCGGATTTAGCAAAGGGAATCCTCAAAGTACCTGATGCAAAAACGAAGTGCAGAAATTTGTGAGAGAGATTGACTTTGGATTTAAATGCTGTTTCTTCACCCTCGCGGGATGTTAATGGTTGGAAGAAGGTAGGTTCTATCTATTTTTTTTTTTCTGTTACTTATGTAAATAAAATTTAATTTTAGGTGTGGGCTGATTACAAAAATAATATAAAAAATAAATGTCGCCGTAACAAAAGTAGTATTTCCGGGACAGGTGGAGGGCCATCTAAATACTGCTCACTAACCCCACTGGAAGACAAAGTGGTTCAGCTTCTTTCAATAGACGAGGCGGTCAGCGGAATACCGGCGACATCCGCGTTTGGTATAGTTCCATCAACAAGCACAAATTCAGTTTTAGCTAATAGTGATATTCGCCAATCCACAAGTGCACAATCCACAAGTGTAAGTTCACTTCCAATTAATATTATTGACCAAAACGAAAATAATGGTGAGGTGGAATTGAATTTATCAACTGAAGAACAAAACAATGATGAATATACACCTAGTAGACGGATTCGAAAAGACAAACCGTCAGACAAAGATAATCTTCTTCGAAAACAGGTGGAAAACCAAATTTTGTACCAAGAGAATACAAGCAAAACTTTAACAGATTTACATATTAGTCTGCAAAACACAAGCAAAATATTATCTGATATAAATAATAACATTGCTGGAATGCAGAAATACATCAAAAGGAGTTACGAATTACAAGAACGGAAGTATAAACTCGAAAAAGAAAAATTTGAATTAAAGAAAATTACTGAGATGGAAAAGTCTTAAAGAAAAGAGCGTAAAAAAAGAATTTATGAACTTGAATTGGAAAAGCATGGCGTTAAGCAGTGATTTTTTTAACAACTATTGACTATTTTAAAACTTAATTTGTTTAGTCGTTTTAAATTATTTTTTTTTTATTAATGTGTTAACTTTTTTTTTAGTTTTTTAATAAATATGAATTTATTTAGTTTCTTTTTTAATTTCTTCGCATATTATTTTTTATTACATTTCGAATGTTTTTGGCAATATTTAAAAAATTGTTTTCTTCTTCAATGGCAAAAGATGTAGCAGAATTAGGCAAATTATTTCCATTTTCCAGCTGTGGACTTTCGACATTGAAATCCAAACAAATGTTGTGCAAAGCACAACAAACATTAAGAATCTTTACTCCTTTTACTGGAACATAATGCAACTCTCTTGCAGCTAACAGGCAACGAAATCTAGCCTTTAATAACCCAAAAGCCCTTTCGATTATGGACCTTCCTTTTGAATGTTGCTCATTGAAATACGATTCTGCAGAGTTTTCCGGAGCATTTCTGTATGGAGTCATAAGCCATGGTTCCAAAGGATACCCAGAATCGCCTAAAAGTATATTTTTTTATATATATTTGTATGTATATACAGTGCCGGTCAAAAGTATTCACACAGAGCTGTAGTAGATGCCATTTGTTAAAGACAAATTTTAAAATACCAAACCTTTTATTTTATCAAACTATTATTTTTAAAGGCGTTTTGTAGTGAATTTATTAAGCTTTAATTTAAGCTTCAAAGCGACCAGATTGATAAATGTGCGTCGAGGGTCAAACTGGAAAATGATTTTTACAGAAATTTTTTTGAAAATTAAAAAGAAAAATTTTTCTAAATTTTTTTTTTACAAATCCAAACATTAAAAATTTAAAAAATTTTTCACAAATTTATATTCATGTCTCAACTAATTCTTTTAATGACCTAAAAAATTTTTTAAACACTGTAGAAGAAATCCGCATTTTTCGACCTCCAATTCTATTGACCACCAATTTTGTGTAAACAAAGAAAAAGTTAAATTTTTCTCGTATCTCATTACAATACACTTAGGTGTACCTAAATTAATAAATAATAAAATCTTTAATTGGTGGTCAAAAGAATTGGAGGTCATAAAATTTGGATTTCCTTTATTGTTTAAAAAATTTTAAGTTTTTTTTTAGGTCATTAAAAGAATTAGTTAAGATATGAATATAAATTTGTGAAAATTTTTTTAAATCTTTAATGTTTGAACTTGTAAAAAAAAAAATTTAGAAATATTTTTCAAAAATTTTCTAAAAAATGTCTGTAAAAATAATCATTTTCTAGTTCGAAACTCGTAGCTTTAAAGCGTCCGGGTTGAGTAAATAATATCACCTTAAAAAAAAGACTTATTTGAAAAAAAGTTTGGTATTTCAATTTTTTTCTTTAACAAATTGCATCTACTATAGCTCTGTGTGAAAACCTTTGACCGGCACTGTAGCTTTAAACGAAATGAAAGTTATTTTCAAAAGTGAAAAATAAATTGTACCAAGTATTCGAGTTGTTCTATCTCCACTTTGAAATTGTTCCATTAAATATTTTCTTTCGTCACACAAATTCCAGACATAGGAATCGTGACTTGCTCCACCAAAACGACCATTGACAGCCCTAATGTACATTTTATGGTCGCATATCTATATTAAAAAAAAGATTAAAAACAATTAATAAAAAATTTCTCTTCAACTTGGTCAAAGGTAGGGGTGAAGGGATAGAGGTCCACAAAACCCCCGCAACTGTTTCGTAGTCGCTCTTTGACAACCCTATTGTACACTTACAGCCATTGCATTGATACTGTGCTTTAACTTTCGATTGCAATATAAATGCTCATCTTCTGATGGTGTTATTAACTGAATATGTGTCTCATCAACAGCTCCAATTACACCGAGTATTCCACATTTATCAAAAAAATGTATTTTTGCCTCTCTTTTTTTGTCTTCCGAGATATCAAAAGAAATATGTCTGGGACAAAGTATTTTTCAATTGAATCACAAACTTCTTTAATGCAACTGGAAATGGATTGTTGAGAAATTCCTAGAAGAAGGTCTTGTCCAATTTGATGCTGGTATCCGCCTTGGGCTAGAAATTTAAGTGTGGCTGCTAATTTTAATATTGGTGGAATAGCCGTCGATCTTTGAGGAAGTTTCATATCATCTTTAATGGAATTGTAGACATACATAAATGCTTCCTTGTTAAGTCTAAAATTTTTCACGAAATTAAAATGGATATTAATTATATAGCTTGACAATACCAAATGTTTTTTACTTACTTTTTATTGCTTAGACCCATAATATCAGAATTATCTCTAATAATTTTTCTTTGGACACGTTCTGGGATGCAATTATCATCACTTTCATCCATCCACAATAACACAGAATCCATTATACTAAAACTTTTTTAATTTTTTAAATAAATCTTTTTGTATGCGACGCTTATGCTGAAAATATTTATGTTTTTTCCCACGTTTGTATGAAAATTTTGACATTTAAGAAAAGTGCTACCAAGTTTCTAGGTCATTTGATTCCTTTTTTAGCAAATACAACTCTGCGACTTGTTCGAAAATTTTACACAGTACGAAATTACTTTCGATTCGTAAATTATATTCGAAAGGTTTTTCGATTCGAATGGAATTACGCAGTAAGGCCCCTGACTCTCTTAATGGTCTTCTTGTTGTTGGGACCCTTAGCAGCTTCAGCCGGTGGTGTATCAGACCTCTTCATTGAGTTCGGTAGCCCCAGAACCCCTTGTTTGGAAGACTTGTTTCTACCTGAACCTTTTCCCATATTGGCCTCCTTACGGGAACCAATAGAGGAATCAGACTGAGGATTACAGCATTCTTCCCCTTATCCGCTTCTTGACCACTTTGCCCACTACTACCTTGGGTGTCATTGGGGCAGCACCCTCCGTAATGCCTACCATACGGAAGGTTGATGAAGCCACCAGCCCTTTACTCTTCTAATAATCAGCTGCATCCACATGCTTCTTCCCGGGAGAGGACCAACCCAGAACGGTACTGACAGGGCCGTAGATTCTTTCGAATTTAGCAACGCTTTGTCGGTGCCTTCTCAGAAGATGCCTGTCCCTCGCCGAGAACGTAGAAGGATCTCTCTTCGCCATCTTATCCAGATACACCAGAGAACTCCTCATCCCACTCCGCACCTTCCCCTTCTTTGTTCGGCTGGTGTTGTTAATACCACGTGGAGGGGCGCTTGGCATCTTCTCCACGGCGCCCTGCTGAACAAGCCTCACCGGTGGAAGAGGCAGGCTCTGTGGTCTGACTGTGAGCAGATATACTTTCGATATCATGCTCCTCATCAGGAAGCAGAGTCAGTCTCTTCAACTCCTGAGTAGACCCAGTTTCACCACAGGAGTCACTCGACAGTCCCAGAAGGCAATCCACATATAATTCGGTCAGCACTTGCTGCTCATGCTCCATGATGCTATTGAAAGGGTCAATCCCCCCTTACAAGTACTGCCCGACTCCTCCGAACGATCCTCGTATCTACCCTAGCCGATCACCCTGTCCATCGCGTCATCTTCCTTCCTGTGTACATCCTTATTTTTAATTTTAAAATTCTTAATTTTTTCCCACGAGTAGGCCGTAAAAAACAGAACATCCACACAGTGACGGCGTGCGTGGACTAGGCAACATACAACAGCCCTTTGCCATGACGCTGAGAGGAGCTGTTAGTTTCCTTTCACAGTAACTAGCCACCAAGGCCCTCGGCACTGCTGCCTTCACGTTGACCTTAAAAGTGCATATTTCACGCACCAGCCTCTAGTAAAGCCCCCACCATGCAAGGGGCGAACCCGCGTGCTGTGTACGTTCCCACTACCGCCCCATTATCCTGACAAGATGAGTAACCTTTAGTTGCACACTCCTTCAGTATTCATGACCCAATGTGAAGACGTATTAAGCGCATACCTCAGTACAGAGGATTCGAAACGTAGAGTGCACTTAAGCCCTCGCATCTCGACAAGATTGTTACCCACGCGAGGGAGGCTTTCCCCTTTATGCCCCTTGGTAATTTCCACAAATCCCTCTTGATACAATATCTACACCTGGGGATGAACCCATGTCCCAAATTTCAAAGTCCTAACTCAATATCTACTCAGGAAAAGAAACCTTCATATATAATTTCAACATCTTAGCTCCAGAGGTTTAAGCAGTTTGCCAAGAAAGACTTTTTCTTTTTCCGTAGGAATTTTCAAAAATCCCGTCTGAGTGGATGTCTGCACTGCTGTAGGAACCCATGTACTAAATTTCAACTCCTAGCTTCTGCGGTTTTGGTAGATTTTGTCTTACTCTTTGTAATTTCGTTACTGAGTAATTTTTACTAAACTTTACTGAAAAGTACACAAAAGAACCTATTAAAAAATTTTTTTAAGTTAAGTGTGCATGGCAGAAGACCCCAAGGAAATTTTTTCACAGAACTAGAAATAAAGCAGTGGATATTATATTTAAACTAAACAAATGCGAAAAATTTGAGACATAGACTCTCAAAAATAAAACCAGGTCCTACTGCCTTTAAAGGCGTATTTCGGTTCGATGGTAAAAAGAAGTCTGCATTTTGCCAGCAGCTCATACACAATGATACTATCACTTCCAATAGTTTTCAAATTTCAGAGATATTTAGAACTCATTATACTGCTGTTTTTCAAAAGGAAAATCCTGAAAGACCGATCAACAATATAGAGAAGCAAATCTCATCATGCGTCAATAGACCGCAACATATTTTTACATTAGATGACACGTTTCTGGCCGATGAAAATTTGATAATTACCATTTTACAAACGTGAATAAGGTCAGAATGCTCATAAACAACTTTCATAACAAAAAGTCTTTTGTCTTTGATGGCATCTCCAATTTTATAATTAATAAATTTCCTGACACACTAAAATTATTAGCTGCTTTTCTTTAACAATTGCTTTAATAACGGCTATTTCCCATCGTCTTGAAAAAACGCGAAAATACTTCCAATAAAAAAGCAAGACAGTGAAAGGCCTGATGATTTTCGCCCAATATCACTTTTTCCAACATTGGTAAATTATTTGAATTATTTGGCGTTTGATTCAGTTTATCATAATGGAATCCTCTACAAACTGATAAATATTGGCGTTGAACAGTTTCTGGTAAAAATATTTACTAATAAAAATTTTGACATCCGAATCAACAACATAACCTCAGAACTAGGACATGTGAAAAGTGGGATTCCTCAGGCAAGTATCTTGGCTCGCTTCCTATTCAACATTTTCCTGTATTTAAAGCCTATTTTATTCGCTGATGATTGCCTAATTTATGCACGCAATATATCACCAATACTAACTTTGAATAATACGCCCAGGCTAGAAGTCTGTTGGAAAGAACGAAAAAGATTTCTGGAATGTTTGCAACACTAATGAACAACACATACTTACCTAAGACCACCAAGCTTTTACTTTACAACGTCGCCATCAGATTGGTTCTGTCTCCTGTAGTAGCCAAAAAGAGAAAATGCATTATAAAAATTTCATAAAATGATTTTCAAGCCGATGTTGTACCCTACTGTAAGTACGCCATGTTGTTGCAAACCAGATATCCCCCTTTCCCTGACGTATTGACGACGATCCAGCTCCTGCAATCATAGGGGCTGAAAGTGAAATATATAAATAAATTTAATTTTGCTGAAATTTTACATTTCATTGTACTCTGTAGCTTGGGCAACTTATCTTGTTTCATATGTATCTTATCTTGTTCATATGTATCTTCTATTTTGTTAATTTTACATGAACTGTAATATGAATATGTTTTGTCAATTAATATAACAGTATTTTTGTTATTTAGTTTTAGTAATGAAGAGGGGCATTGGACGATTATGTACATGATGATGTGTAACATGTCTAGCATTTGATAATGTATAGCGTTGTTTGATGGCCATTACAAAAACAAATACACGGAGTCATCAAGCAATACTGTACAGCACGCTTGATCAGCGTCTATTGGTCGCTTAAGAAATACAATTATATGCAAACAAAAAATATGTCTAGCTGTTTTAAAAGATTAATGCAAAAGCATAACTTAACGTTTTTCAAGCGTTCTTAAAAGCATTTTATCTTATTTGCATTTATTTTTATATCATTTATTCAAATTAACCGAGCCTCTTTGGGACATATATGGCTAATAGTATATAAGGTGCAAATATAAATTCAAATACTTAAACCTATCAATCTTACAAAAAATAGTTATTCGAATAAATTTGTACCAATTTGTATTTAATCAAAATTTTAATAACAGGGAACAATCTTAGACGAACATAATGTTACGATTTTACCCTTTATAAAATCGTTGATTTATTTACCTTTTAAATAAATCGAGTTCTTTCTATATTGCAAATAATTAAGACTGTTTGAAATTGTTTATAGCTCTATTTATTTATAACCGTCACTAAAAATTACAGAAATACACTTTAATAGCACACTTTATTGACACGGTATAAATAGACTAAACGTTAGCCACACTTTAGTTCTTAACACAAAGTTTTATTATCAACTGAACTACTGCGTCACCGAGTACCAATATTTATATGAGTAGTCAGGTATTCTAGTTATTTCTAGTTTATTACGACACTAGATTTTTCCAGCTGTCAAAGTTCGTGTGAAGAAATTTCTATAACTAGAAATTTCTTGTAACACTGCCGCCCACTTAAGCCTGTTCGTCCCGAACAGACATAGCTATTCCTTTTCCATAGTTGGCTAGTCGTTCCAAATGAACAACCTTCATTTTGGACCTTGGGCTCTGATCTTTCTGTATTCTGTATACCACATCATTCAACCTTTTAATTGCTCTATAGGGTCCGTCCCAATGCGTTTGTAGTTTGGGAGATAATCCTTTCTTTCGTTGCGGGTTAAATAGCAGAACCAGCTGACCCTCATTAAATCCTTCAGAATTTGCTGCCCTATCGTACCTCGCCTTCATCTTATCGCTGATTATTTTAATTCGTTTGCGAACAAACTCATGAAGCTTGTTGAGGTTTTCTTGTTCCTGGGAAGCGTTGTCTCTGTCTTTATCTATAGCGGCGGGCTTAACACCAAATTCTAAATCGCCTGGCAATTTAAGTTCCGTTCCGAAAATAACTTTTGCAGGCGTCCGGGAGGTGGAATCATGAACAGCCGATCTGTATGCAAGCAGAAATTTAGGGATGTGTTCGTCCCAGTCCTTCTGATGTACACTGACCACTTTTCTTAAGTATTCCTCTAAAGTGCGATTGAATCTTTCGACCATACCATCAGATTGTGGATGCAGCGGGGTGGTTCTTGTCTTTCTTATTCCATACAACTCACACATTTCCTTGAAGATAGCAGATTCAAAATTCCTTCCCTGGTCAGAGTGTAATTCTAATGGAACAACGTAGCGGCACACCCAGTTGTTCACAAATGCGCTTATTATCGTTCTGGCTTCCTGGTTCGGTATAGCGTATACAAAATGTATGTATGCATATGAAGTTATAAACACTTTTTGTGTGAATGTGTTTGTGTATGTATGTGTGTTTATGAAGTTCTTGTAATTTGTATTGAAAAATTTTTTTTTAAAAGGTTTCCGGAATCCCTGACAGGGAAAGGGCCTGCTACATCCATTGCTATCCGCTCAAATGGGGCACCCGAGTTGTATTGTTGAAGTTGCCCTCGACTTCTCCTTACCGGTCCTTTAGCTGCGATGCATTGCGCGCAATTTGCTATCCAATCGCTTACAGCTTGCTGGCAGCCGACCCAGTAGAATCGTTGTTTTTACTTCTCTAGGGTTTTGGTGACACCGAGATGACCACCACTGGGACCGTCATGGAACTCTTTTAATACTTCGTCTATTTTGCTTGACGGCACCACAATTAGCTTTGTCTCAGTTTTGGTGTCCGCACTTTCCCATATACGGTATAAGCAGTGATTAATAACCCGTAGACTGTTCCACTGGGTCCAATACGCCTTCATTAGCGGACTTTCAGCTGATATTTGTTCATGTTTAGGCCTCCTGTCCTCTGCTTTGGCTGACATAATTTTTGACAGTATGGGGTCATTCTGTTGCGCCGCCGACCAGGCTTCACTTGACTCAATATGCGTTAGTCTTATATCAATAATGCACTCTTTTCCTACAGCCCTCGAACAATGTTTGCACTCTAAATTGCAGGGGCGTCTTGAAAGGGCGTCCGCTTGCAATGCTTTATGCCTTTCCTGTGCTCGATGCTGAAATCATAGCTTTGATCTCGTTCAATCCAACGTGCCAGCTGCCCTTCTGGTTGTTTAAATTGCAGTAGCCACCTAAGTGCAGAATGGTCGGTTCTTAGTTGAAAGTGCTGACCATACAGATACTTGTGGTAGTGCTTTACACATTCTACCGGCGCCAAGAGTTCCCGTCGCGTTACGCAGTAGTTTCTTTCAGGCTTCGAAAGTACTCGACTGTAATAGCCTATGACTTTTTCGGTTCCATTGATTACCTGCGAAAGCACACAGCACAAATTTTTCCCCGGCCACAGGATATCCAAGAATCGGTGCCGTACATAATAACCCCTTGAAGCTTAGGAATGCTTGTTCTTGGGCTTCTCCCCAATGAAATGGTCGCGCCTTCTTAGTCACCTCATGTAGACTCGCAGCCACACTGGCAAAGTTTGGTACAAATCGTCGGTAGTATGTGAAGAGGCCTAGAAAGCTGCGCAACTCGTGCAGATTTTTCGGGCGAGGCCAATCTTTTACGGCCCGAATCTTATCTTCATCGGTTGATATACCCTCTGCAGTTACGCGGTGCCCTAAATACTTGACTTCCCTCTGGAACAGTGTACATTTCTTTGCGCTAAGGTTAAGTCCAGACGCAGATATTCGCCTTAAAACTTCTACTAAGTTCTTCATCAAGGTACACTAGGCAAGTTTTCCAGTGGAGTCCCTTCAGCACATTTTCCATTAATCGCTCGAATGTTGCTGGAGCATTGCATAGTCCAAAGGGCATCACATTAAACTGCCATAATCCGTCACCTGTGCTAAAGGCAGTTTTCTCCTTGTCTTGATCACAAATTTCCACTTGCCAATTACCACTTTGCCAGTCCAATGTGGAGAACTATTTGGTTCCTGCCAGCGTGTCTAGAGTGTCGTCAATTCTCGGTAGTAGGTAGCTGTCCTTCTTGGTGATATCGTTTAGTTTTCTGTAATCGACACAGAATCGGTTGCTGCCATCTTTTTTCTTGACTAAAACTATAGGGGAGCTCCATGGGCTAGAAGATGGTTCGATTACTCCACTACGCTCCATTTCGTTGACTAACTCCTTTACTTCATTTCATTTAGCTAGAGAAATACTTCTGGGGGCCTGCTTTATTGGCCTCGCTTCACCAGTATTTATTCGATGTTTTACAATCGCCGTTATCCCTTGACTTTGGTTTCTCATGACGAAGACAGAGCCGTATTTCCTGATTAATTGTTTGGCTTTATTTCTATCAGGCGGGGCCAGTTCTTTTACCCATTTTTCCACATATTCTGGAAGCATCTCTCGATCTTCAACGAACGCACTGGAAGGTTCCAAGTTCTTTTCGCAACTGATTATTGCTTCTGGCGCAGTACATTTGGCTATTTCAGAGTTCGCTCGGACAACTTTTTCAGAATTTGATAGGTTCAGTACTCTTACAGGAACTCTTTTGTCTTTGCTGGTTTTTACAAGGGCTTTCGCTGTTATAAGGTCACTTTTTATTTCAGTTGGTTCTACCACCCACAAGCTGTTGTTCTTACATTCTCCCTCCATTCGCACCCATACAAAAGTTTCTGACCGTGCCGGTATTTTCTGATGACTGATGGTTACTAGCTTTCTTACTCGATTCGCCTGCTCATATCCAACATCAAGGGGTATTTCAACATTGCGCCAAATCATAACTTTTTGCCCCATATGCAGATTAATGCCGTGACCAATCATGAAATCTGCACCAATGATTACTTCGTCTACAATATCGGCGACAATAAATACGTGATTGACGCTTATGTTGGCAATTGTTAGTTTTACATTTATTTTACCATAGAGGCAGGCTCCCCAGTAGCTGTGCGCAGACTTAGCCCGTATAGTGGTTCAACTGCCTTTTTCACTAAATCGGGCCTGATGATTGACTGTGATGCTCCTGTGTCTATTGTAAAAATGTGCTTTCGCCCGTTGATGTATCCATAAGCAGTAAGATTGCTTTTCTCCTGCTGTATTACTGATATGGAGATTGTGGGGCCATCGGTTGTGGGAGCTAGCTCATGCCCTGTAGTGCTAGCTCTATTTAGTTTAACGGTGACTCTTGAGCTGATTGCTGATCGGCTCGGAGGCTTTTTCTGTTGCAAAATCCTGTAACGATTCGTTTGGTTTCTTCAGCCTACCTCTAAGTTCCATTCTGTATATTTCTTTTTTGGGTTCGCCACCATACTTTCGCTGCAGTGCCACCATTATGTCGTCATAATTATTTCTGCAAGTGATTGGCACACTTTCTACAATTTCTGCAGCGTTTCCTTTTAAGGCCAGAATCAAATCTATAGCCTTTTCTCCGTTGTTCCACATATTTCTGGCGGCAACTGTTTTAAACTGGAACTTAGAAACATTAAACGGTACGCTGCCGTCAAAAGTAGGGGCCTTTGCTCTACCAGAACTTTCCTGAATAATTCGAACTGGACCCTCTTGACATTGGAGATTATTTACTTTATTTTCTAGATCTTGTAGTTTTCTTTCAACATCTTTGGTTTGTACCTCGAATCTATCTACGCCGTTCTCTAAGTCGGAAGCTCTTTTGGAGACCTCAGAGATTTTCTCATAAGTGTCTCCAGAAGTTTCTTGAAGTTTCTCTTCCATCTTAGCAAACATTTTTTCGTTATCTGCTCTCGAAGTATCTATCTTAGCTAAAAGTTTCTCGTTGTCTGCTCTAGAAGCTTCTAAAAGTTTCTGGTTGTCTGCTCTAGAAGTTTCTAAAAGTTTCTCATTTTTTTCCATATTTTCTATCATAGCAGCAAACATCGCGCTTAACTCCATATTACCTTCTGTTTTACGGGTACTAACCTCCATTGCTTCTTTTTCGTCAAATTCGTAAGTAGCTATGTCAATCTTACGCCGCTCGAATTCCTCTTTCAGCCGCTTTTGTAGTTCTGTCTTATTACCTGCTGTCGGTAGCTCCAACTTACTCAATTCCTTCTTGAGTTGCTCCACTTTAAGCTCCTCCAATTCCATGACTGCTTATTATTTTGCAATCCCACTTCTGACACCAATTGTTACGATTTTACCCTTTATAAAATCGTTGATTTATTTACCTTTTAAATAAATAGAGTTCTTTCTATATTGCAAATAATAAACACTGTTTGAAATTGTTTATAGCTCTATTTATTTATAACCGTCACTAAAAATTACAGAAATACACTTTAATAGCACACTTTATTGACTCGGTATAAATAGACTAAACGTTAGCCACACTTTAGTTCTTAACACAAAGTTTTATTATCAACTGAACTACTGCGTCACCGAGTACCAGTATTTATATGAGTAGTCAGGTATTCCAGTTATTTCTAGTTTATTACGACACTAGATTTTTCCAGCTGTCAAAGTTCGTGTGAAGAAATAGCCAAATAGTTCCAATGAAAATTCTACATACACCAAAAATTCTGCAAGAGATTCGGCACCAACAAGGACTTGTCCCAAAAATCATGGTATGCACGATGGTAGCTGATGGCATGAAGATTTTTAAAATCTTTATTGCAAATTTTTTATGAACATTTTAAGTTTTTAGTTCTGGTACCAGAAATTCATAAGGGAAGATTGCGCTAAAACTAGGACTTGTCCTAAAAATCGTAAAACGCACAAGGGTAGCTGTTGGTATAAGGATTCCAAAAATCTTTATTGCAAATTTTCAAAAAGAACAGTTTTTGAGAAAATTGCACTTTTTTATGAACATCTTTATTTTTTAGTTCTGGTACCAGAAATTCATAAGGGAAGATGGCGCTAAAACTAGGACTTGTCTCAAAAATCGTGAAACGCACAAAGGTAGCTGTTGGTATGAGGATTTCAAAAATCTTTATTGCAAATGTTCAAAAAGAACAGTTTTTGAGAAAATTGCACTTTTTTATGAACATTTTTATTTTTTAGTTCTGGTACCAGAAAATCATAAGGGAAGATTGCGCTAAAACTAGGACTTGTCCTAAAAATCGTAAAACGCACAAGGGTAGCTGTTGGTATTAGGATTCCAAAAATCTTTATTGCAAATTTTCAAAAAGAACAGTTTTTGAGAAAATTGCACTTTTTTATGAAAATTTTTATTTTTTGTTCTGGTACCAGAAATTCATAAAGGAAGATTGCGCTAAAACTAGGACTTGTCCTAAAAATTTCAAAAAGAACAGTTATTGAGAAAATTGCACTTTTTTATGAACATTTTTATATTTTAGTTCTGGTACCAGAAATTCATAAGGGAAGATTGCGCTAAAACTAGGACTTGTCCTAAAATCGTAAAACGCACAAAGGTAGCTATTGGTATAAGGATTTCAAAAATCTTTATTGCAAATTTTCAAAAAACACAGTTTTTAAGAAAATTGCACTTTTTTATGAACATTTTTAGTTATTAGTTCTGGTACCATAAATTTATAAGGGAAGATTGCGCTAAAACTAGGACTTGTCTCAAAAATCGTCAAACGCACAAATGTAGCTGTTGGTATGAGGATTTCAAAAATCTTTATTGCAAATTTTGAAAAAGAACAATTTTTGAGAAAATTGCACTTTTTTATGAACATTTTTATTTTTTAGTTCTGGTACCAGAAATTCATAAGGGAAGATTGCGCTAAAACTAGGACTTGTCTCAAAAATCGTGAAACGCACAAAGATCGCTGTTGATCTGAGGATTTCAAAAATCTTTATTGCAAATTTTCAAAAAGAACAGTTTTTGAGAAAATTACACTTTTTCATGAACATTTTTATTTTTTTGTTCTGGTACCAGAAATTCATAAGGGAAGATTGCGCTAAAACTAGGACTTGTCTCAAAAATCGTGAAACGCACAAAGGTAGCTGTTGGTATGAGGATTCCAAAAATCTTTATTGAAAATTTTCAAAAAGAACAGTTTTTGAGAAAATTGCACTTTTTTATGAACATTTTTATTTTTTAGTTCTGGTACCAGAAATTCATAAGGGAAGATTGCGCTAAAACTAGGACTTGTCCTAAAAATCGTGAAACGCACAAAGGTAGCTGTTGGTATAAGGATTTTAAAAATCTTTATTGCAAATTTTGAAAAAGAACAGTTTTTGAGAAAATTGCACTTTTTTATGAACATTTTTATTTTTTAGTTCAGGCACCAGAAATTCATAAGGGAAGATTGCGCTAAAACTAGGACTTGTCTCAAAAATCGTGAAACGCACAAAGGTAGCTGTTGGTATGAGGATTTCTAAAACCTTTATTGCAAATTTTGAAAAAGAACAGTTTTTGAGAAAATTGCACTTTTTTCTGAACATTTTTATTTTTTAGTTCTGGAACCAGAAATTCATAAGGGAAGATTGCGCTAAAACTAGGACTTGTCTCAAAAATCGTGAAACGCACAAAGGTAGCTGTTGGTATGAGGATTTCAAAAATCTTTATTGCAAATTTTGAAAAAGAATAGTTTTTGAGAAAATTGCACTTTTTTCTGAACATTTTTATTTTTTAGTTCTGGAACCAGAAATTCATAAGGGAAGATTGCATTAAAACTAGGACTTGTCCCAAAAATCGTGAAACGCACAAAGGTAGCTGTTGGTATGAGGATTTCAAAAATCTTTATTGCAAATTTTCAAAAAGAACAGTTTTTGAGAAAATTGCACTTTTTATTCTCTGTTAAAAAACCCCAATAATTCCAAATTCGAAAACTGTTTTTCCCCGCTGTGAGATACATAAAAGCAATAGAATAGCGGGAAATGTTTGGCTGGCAACAATGTTGACGAAAAGAATATTCAGTCGCGAAATCACCTCCGTGAAGTTAATTTTTTTCGTAAATAACAGGGTGACTCCAAGAACAAAATTATTGCATTCAATACTATTTTTTTTTTTTCAAATATAGCGACGTCGTTAGCTTTTTCAATCATGTAGTACTGTTTTTAACAACTGCAATACTTTACGTCGCTAATTTTTTTTACCAAATTAACCTCCGTGAAGTTAGCGACGTCGCTAACTTTTTTTTAAATTTTTTTCGTAAATAACAGGGTGACTCCAAGAACAAAATTATTGCATTCAATACTATTTTTTTCAACTATAACGACGTCGTTAGCTTTTTCAATCATGTAGTACTGTTTTTAACATTTTTTCGTCGCTAACTTTTTTACTAAATTAAATGACTTGAATATGATTTGGAGTTCCCAAAAAACCTTATCTATGGAGCACTTAGACCCGTCGCCAGACTTTTGAAACCAGAAGCTGATAGGTAGATTCTTTAGTAACGTTTTGGTGTATAGCAGTTGCATGGTACCAGTTTTTTTGTGGAATTGCTCCACGAAAATATGAACCACAACTGGTGGTCAGTAAACAAAAACTAGTTTTGTGGAACACCAACAACTTTTTTCAGAATTTCATAAACAGGAACTGGTAGCCAGTCCCCTTGCCAACATTTCTGCATATAACATTAGTATGGTATCAGTTTCTTGTGGAATTGTTCCACGAAAATATGACCCACAACTGGTGGTCAGTAAACAAAAACTGGTTTTGTGGAACACCAACAACTTTTTTCAGAATTTCATAAACAGGAACTGGTAGCCAGTCCCCTTGCCAACATTTCTGTATATAACATTAGTATGGTATCAGTTTTTTGTGGAATTGCTACACGAAAATATGACCCACAACTGGTGGTCAGTAAACAAAAATTGGTTTTGTGGAACACCAACCACTTTTTTCAGAATTTCATAAACAGGAACTGGTAGCCAGTCCCCTTGCCAACATTTCTGTATATAACATTAGTATGGTATCAGTTTTTTGTGGAATTGCTACACGAAAATATGACCTACAACTGGTGGTCAGTAAACAAAAACTGGTTTTGTGGAACACCAACAATTTTTTTCAGAATTTCATAAACAGGAACTGGTAGCCAGTCCCCTCGCCAACATTTCTGTATATAACATTAGTATGGTATCAGTTTTTTGTGGAATTGCTACACGAAAATATGACCCACAACTGGTGGTCAGTAAACAAAAACTGGTTTTGTGGAACACCAACAAATTTTTTCAGAATTTCATAAACAGGAACTGGTAGCCAGTCCCCTTACCAACATTTCTGTATATAACATTAGTATGGTATCAGTTTTTTGTAGAATTGTTCCACGAAAATATGACCCACAACTGGTGGTCAGTAAACAAAAACTGGTTTTGTGAAACACCAACAACTTTTTTCAGAATTTCATAAACAGGAACTGGTAGCCAGTCCCCTTGCCAACATTTCTGTATATAACATTAGTATGGTATCAGGTTTTTGTGGAATTGCTACACGAAAATATGACCCACAACTGGTGGTCAGTAACCAAAATCTAGTTTTGTGGAACACCAACACATTTCTAACACATTTGCTAGAAAAAGGTATATGACGAATTCTTTGTCGGTCGACCTTTTGGCGATAATATCCTATCTCTATTGGAATTAGAGACCCTGCAACCAAAAAAGTGGTTGAGAAGCAATATCGTAAATGCTGGTTTGGCTGTTTTATTAAAGGAAAATAAATCCACTTTTAGAGGTGTACCTGTGCAGGTTGATAATGATTGTTTTAAAAATCACCTTATTTTAATAGATGCTTTAAAAGGCTGTTTAACATCATTGATAATTCCTCAGATTTTGAATAACCATTTTTACCTCATTATATTAAATGTACAAAAGAAGGAAATATCTTGTTTAGATCCTAAGCATCAAAAAAGATCGACTGAAAAGTTTATTGAACATTACTTAAGAGAAATTTTAATAATTAAAAATGAAAAATGGGCAGTTAAAAATTGTATTTGTGATAAACAGTATGATAGTGTGGAATGTGTTGTTTTTTTTTTTTTCAGTATGCTGAAAGATACATAAAAAATCTTCCAATGACAAAGTTAGAGCCAAAACTTGAATACAGAAAAAAAATTCATACTAAACTTATGCAATATTCTAGTAGATCAGTATGCCTTCATTGTTCTTGTACTAGAGACCTTGAAGCTGAATGTTTTAAGTGCAAAAAAAAATTTGCTCTAAGTGTATTGAAATTGTGTATTTAAGTGATGGTGCCACAAGTATTATTTGTAAGTTATGCCAATTTGAAAATAATTTAAAATCTTCTTAAACTGCATTTACATTACACTCCAAATCTATTTTAAACTAGATTTCAAAATCTATTTCGTGTACAATAGTGTACAGTACCATATGATCAAAATCCAGTTTAAACTAGATTTTGAGCAAAAGGTTAATGCAATCTTCATGCATTTTCATGGATTTGATATTAAAAAATGTATTCCTTTTAAAACAAAATATCTTTTAATATAGAAATCCTTAAAAAGGTTGATATATAGATAAATTTTTTAAGTTGTGGTACCAAACAAATTTATTAAAATTTTAAAGAAATATTATAAATAAATAATAATATAATAACATAAATAAAAATATAAGATTTTTTGGTATGTAATTAATGTATATATGTAATAAATATATGTACATATTTAATAAATGTATATATATAATAAATATATGTAAATATATATGTAGTAAATGTATATATGTAATAAATATGTCACTATATGTAAATATATAAAAAAAGAAAATACGTATGTATATAATATTTATTTTTGTTATTTCTTTAATGAAGTTTTAAGTTTTGTAAAATAAATATATTGAATTAATAAGTTTAATTTCTTCGACCTTTTTAATATATGTAGATTCCTTGAGGTTGACTATTTATTACCTGGAATAAATAAATTGACATAAAAAAGTATAGATACTTTCCCAATATAAACATAAATTCCCAATACAAACATAAATTCAAAATTTCAAACAAAATGCAAATTATGTTCAAATACAATTAAAGTGTGATTTTTTTCTAAGACTGGCCACCAGTTCCTGTTTTTAGAATTCTGAAAAAAGTTATTGCTGTTCCACAAAACTATTTTTTGTTTACTGACCACCAGTTGTGGGTCATATTTTCGTGTAGCAATTCCACAAAAAACTGATACCATACTAATGTTATTACATAAATGTTAACAAGGGGACTGGCTACCAGTTCCTGTTTATGAAATTTTGAAAAAAGTTGTTGGTGTTCCACAAAACAAGTTTTTGTTTACTGACCACCAGTTGTGGGTCATATTTTCGTGTAGCAATTCCACAAAAAACTGATACCATACTAATGTTATATACAGAAATGTTGGCAAGGGGACTGGCTACCAGTTCCTGTTTATGAAATTCTGAAAAAAGTTGTTGGTGTTCCACAAAACCAGTTTTTGTTTACTGACCACCAGTTGTGGGTCATATTTTCGTGGAACAATTCCACAAGAAACTGATACCATACTAATGTTATATACAAAAATGTTGGCAAGGGGACTGGCTGCCAGTTCCTGCTTATGAAATTCTGAAAAAAGTTGTTGGTGTTCCACAAAACTAGTTTTTGTTTACTGACCACCAGTTGTGGGTCATATTTTCGTGGAACAATTCCACAAAAAACTGATACCATACTAATGTTATATACAGAAATGTTGGCAAGGGAACTGGCTACCAGTTCCTGTTTATGAAATTCTGAAAAAAGTTGTTGGTGTTCCACAAAACCAGTTTTTGTTTACTGACCACCAGTTGTGGGTCATATTTTCGTGTAGCAATTCCACAAAAAACTGATACCATACTAATGTTATATACAGAAATGTTGGCAAGGGGACTGGCTACCAGTTCCTGTTTTTAGAATTCTGAAAAAATTTGTGGGTTTTCCACAAAACTATTTTTTGTTTACTGACCACCAGTTGTGGGTCATATTTTCGCGTAGCAATTCCACAAAAAACTGATACCATACTAATGTTATATACAGAAATGTTGGCAAGGGGACTGGCTACCAGTTCCTGTTTTTAGAATTCTGATAAAAGTTATTGCTGTTCCACAAAACTATTTTTTGTTTACTGACCACCAGTTGTGGGTCATATTTTAGCGAAGCAATTCCACAAAAAACTGATACCATACTAATGTTATATATAGAAATGTTGGCAAGGGGACTGGCTACCAGTTCCTGTTTATGAAATTCTGAAAAAAGTTGTTGGTGTTCCACAAAACTAGTTTTTGTTTACTGACCACCAGTTGTGGTTCATATTTTCGTGGAGCAATTCCACAAAAAAACTGGTACCATACAACTGCTATACACCAAAACGTTACTAAAGAATCTACCTATCAGTTTTTGGTTTCAAAAGTCTGGCGACGGGTCTAAGTGCTCCATAGATAAGGTTTTTTGGGAACTCGAAATCATATTCAAGTCATTTAATTTGGTAAAAAAGTTAGCGACGTAAAGTATTGCAGTTGTTAAAAACAGTACTACATGATTGAAAAAGCTAAGGACGTCGCTATAGTTGAAAAAATAATAAAAAAAATAATAATTTTGTTCTTGGAGTCACCCTGTTATTTACGAAAAAAATTAAAAAAAGTTAGCGAGAGGTTTAAAAAAATAATAATTTTGTTCTTGGAGTCACCCTGTTATTTACGAAAAAATTAAAAAAAAGTTAGCGACGTCGCTAACATCACGGAGGTTAAAAAAAATAATAAAAAAATAATAATTTTGTTCTTGGAGTCACCCTGTTATTTACGAAAAAAATTAAAAAAAAGTTAGCGACGTCGCTAACTTCACGGAGGTCGCGAAATCCCACGTTCAAACACTAATATTTGGGTATGTTCAGTGAATATTTTGTTAATATACCACAGTGTTACCAGATAGAATTAATACAATTGTATGTAAAATTATCAAAAGTTCAAAAATTACCCACGACGTTAATATTTTTAATGAATAAATTAAAATAAAAAAGTGAACCTACTTAGTTCCTGATCTAAGAGCTCTACAAATAAGTATGTTTGTAATATTAAATTATTAAATAGACAAATGGTACATAAATTTTTTTTTATTGAAAAAATAATTTTTTTTTTTTTAATTTATATTAGAAAATATTGTTAATGAACAGAAACTAAAACTTTTTAAGTTCTTTTGTATTTATATACATATACATATCTATATATATATATATATATATATATACATATATATATATATATATATATATATGTATATATTCATTGTGCATACTTTGAAGACATCTGTATATACAGCCAAAAAAGTCCCTATAATATGTGCTGTATCCAGTAAAATGTCTTCAGTGTATAGAGTAGATAAACAAAATGTCTTCATAGTAGCTTGAGGAACGAAAAACCGTCCCCGCAACATGCGCCCTGCACATATATATATATATATATATATATATATATATATATATAATTAGGTTTACTTTTTTATTTTAATTTATTCATTAAAAATATTAACGTCGTCGGTAATTTTTGAACTTTTGATAATTTTACATATAATTGTACTAATTCTATCTGGTAACACTGATGTATATTAACAAAATATTCACTGAACATACCCAAATATAAGTTTTTGAACGTAGGATTTCGCGACTGAATATTCTTTTAGTCAACATTGGTGCCAGCCAAACATTTCCCGCTATTCTATTGCTTTTATGTGGCTCACAGCGGGGAAAAACAGTTTTCGAATTTGGAATTATTGGGGTTTTTAACAAAGAATAAAAAAGTGTAATTTTCTCAAAAACTGTTCTTTTTGAAAATTAGCAATAAAGATATTTAAATTCCTCATACCAACAGCTACCATTGTGCGTTTCTCGATTTTTAGGACAAGTCCTAGTTTTAGCGCAATCTTCGCCCATGAATTTCTGGTACCAGAACTAAATAATAAAAATATTCAGAAAAAAGTGCAATTTTCTCAAAAACTGTTAATTTTGAAAATTTGCAATAAAGATTTTAAAAATCTTCATGCCATCAGCTACCATTGTGCGTTTCACGAGTTTTAGGACAAGTCCTAGTTTTAGCGCAATCTTCCCTTATGAATTTCTGGTATCAGAACTAAAAAATAAAAATTTTCATAAAAAAGTGCAATTTTCTCAAAAACTGTTCTTTTTGAAAATTTGCAATAAAGATTTTTGGAATTCTCATACCAACAGCTACCATTGTGCGTTTCACGATTTTTAGGACAAGTCCTAGTTTTAGCGCAATCTTCGCCCATGAATTTCTGGTACCAGAACTAAAAAATAAAAATGTTCACAAAAGAGTGCAATTTTCTCAAAAACTATTCTTTTTGAAAATTTGCAATAAAGATTTTTGGAATCCTCATATCAACAGCTACCTTTGTGCGTTTCACGATTTTTAGGACAAGTCCTAGTTTTAGCGCAATCTTGCCTTATGAATTTCTGGTACCAGAACTAAAAAATAAAAATGTTCATAAAAAAGTGCAATTTGCTCAAAACTGTTATTTTTGAAAATTTGCAATAAAGATTTTTGGAATCCTTATACCGACAGCTTCCCTTATGAATTTCTGGTACCAGAACTAATAACTAAAAATGTTCATAAAAAAGTGCAATTTTCTCAAAAACTGTTCTTTTTGAAAATTTGCAATAAAGATTTTTGGAATCCTCATACCAACAGCTACCTTTGTGCGTTTTACGATTTTTAGGACAAGTCCTAGTTTTAGCGCAATCTTCCCTTATGAATTTCTGGTACCAGAACTAAAAAATAAAAATGTTCATAAAAAAGTGCAAGTTTCTACCTTTGTGCGTTTCACGATTTTTGAGACAAGTCCTAGTTTTAGCGCAATCTTCCCTTATGAATTTCTGGTGCCTGAACTAAAAAATAAAAATGTTCATAAAAAAGTGCAATTTTCTCAAAAACTGTTCTTTTTCAAAATTTGCAATAAAGATTTTTAAAATCCTTATACCAACAGCTACCTTTGTGCGTTTCACGATTTTTAGGACAAGTCCTAGTTTTAGCGCAATCTTCCCTTATGAATTTCTGGTACCACAACTAAAAAATAAAAATGTTCATAAAAATGTGCAATTTTCTCAAAAACTGTGTTTTTTGAAAATTTGCAATAAAGATTTTTGGAATCCTCATAACAACAGCTTCCTTTGTGCGTTTCACGATTTTTAGAATAAGTCCTAGTTTAAGCGCAATCTTCCCTTATGGATTTCTGGTACCAGAACTAATAACTAAAAATGTTCATAAAAAAGTGCAATTTTCTCAAAAACTGTTCTTTTTCAAAATTTGCAATAAAGATTTTTAGAATCCTTATACCAACAGCTACCTTTGTGCGTTTCACGATTTTTAGGACAAGTCCTAGTTTTAGCGCAATCTTTCCTTATGAATTTCTGGTATCAGAACTAAAAACTAAAAATGTTCATAGAAAAGTGCAATTTTCTCAACAACTATTCTTTTTGAAAATTTGCAATAAAGATTTTAAAAACCTTCATGCCATCAGCTACCATCGTGCATACCATGATTTTTGGGACAAGTACTTGTTGGTGCCGAATCTCTTGCAGAATTTTTGGTGTATGTAGAATTTTCATTGGAACTATTTGGCTATTTCTCCTCTTCTTCATAAATTGCATGCACTGAGGAGTGAAAACGTGTTAAAAACGACAGCTGTCATTAATATTACATACACAGTGTTGCCACCTAATTTTTAACAAACCAAGGATAACTCTGCCAGGCTAATGGCACACACGTAACAATACATTGTAAAAGAAAAACCAAAAAATAAGATAACATGCGAAGAGATGTGCTCTCTCACTCTTAAGCCATATATGATTCTAACAATCCTATTACCAATTTTAATAAAATTTTTAAAATTACGATAAGGTGCTGAATAAACTTCAATGCCATAATTCACTATTGATAAAAGAAGTACATGTGCCACCAAAATTCTGACTTTTTAAGGAGGTTATATTTCAAACTATATAGTATTTTCAAAACAAAGCATACTTTCGATGTTGTAGAACTTATGCGTTTGTTAAATAAAAATTTATCATCTAGGACTACACCCAACCAACGCATATTATTCACTATTACAATTACACGATTATTGATTTTAATTGCCAAAGAAGATATATCTATAGTACCAAAAGACATAGCTTTAGTGTTATTTGCATTTATGTGAATGAAGTTGTTTTCCATCCATGAGCCTACAATATCCAGTGTATAATTAATACGTGTATTCAAAGAGTCAACAAATTGCTTCTCTCCAAAGAAAACCAAATTAATATATTAATATCATCGGCATATAAAAAAATTTCTGAAATTGGAAGATCAATATAGAGCATAAACAACAGGGGACCTAGGACAGACCCCTGCGGAACGCCACTGAAACAAGCCAACAAGGTAGAGTATCTATCGCCATAAGCAACAAATTGTTGTCTATCATTGAGGTATGATAATAGGAAAGAACAAGTAAGAGCGGCTAAATTCGGCTATGCCGAATCTTATATACCCTTCACCATGGTTGGGAAAAAACTGAAGTTTATATATGGACATATATGGAATGGACAGATTTATATACGGACGCCTTTAAGAGGAAATTAACCATTTAGTTTGGAGATAAAACTTGGACTCGGGAATATAGGTACTTTAAAAAAATTTATGTTTTGGGCATAACTTTTTTGTATCTGAACCGATATTTCCGAGTTTTTCAGCAAATATGTTATACTAAAGATTTTCGATATTTTGCTATATAAGACGTATCCATAGGTCATAATACAGCTCTAGAATAGTGTTTGTTGTTTGTGTATAAAAGGTGAAGAGGTGAAAGAAAAGAATTTCAACAAATCGTTAAAAGAAATCACTACAACTGCATGTGTTTTATTTCTACAAAATAGTTTGATTTAGCTGGCAAATTTACATTTGGGATTTTATTTCGCTTTTTTATTAGAAATATTTGTAATTTCTTTAGCTTAATTTTAAAAATTTGAAGGAAAATAGTTTATAATTTTTTTTATAAATTATTATAAGTTATGACCTAAAATAGTTGCACTCAAAGGTAAATTATGTATAAAATTTTCTTAATATGTGAGAAATAAAATGGTTTAAAAATCTTTTTATAAATTCTTTTAAATCGGAGCAAAAAAAAGAAATAAAACCGTTTGTATTTTGTTTGTATCAAAGGGTTTTTATAAAAATTTTGATGTTTTTAGCCTATTTATGGATTATTTAATTATTAATATAAAATTTTATTTAAATTAATTATTAAATGTAAAAAAAAAAACAAAAAATAAACAAAAAAAAAATCTTAAGAAAATAAAAAAAAATGTACAAAAAAAAAGTGAATTGACCTGACCGAGATTCGAACCCGCGGCCTTAGAGAAAAAAAGTATTTGTGACATAGCGTCAAGACAACTGAGCTATTGAAGCTCACACAAAATCATCGTCAATAGAGGTACATATATAAAAGTCTTCGTTCATTAGAGATTTGTTTAGTTTTTATTTAAATGACAAATCTTTGTATGTGTGTTGTTTGTGTATAAAAGGTGGAGATGAAAGAAAAGAATTTTAATTATTAATATAAAATTTTATATAAATTAATTATTAAATGTTAAAAAAAAACCAAAAATAAGCAAAAAAAATCTTAAGAAAATAATAAAAAAAATGTACAAAAAAAAAGTGAATTGACCTGACCGAGATTTGAACCTCGAACCCCGCGGGCTTAGAGAAAAAAAGTATTTGTGACATAGCGTCTAGACAACTGAGCTATTGAAGCTCACACAAAATCATCGCCAATAGATGTACATATATAAAAGTCTTCGTTCATTGGGGATTTGTTTAGTTTTTATTTAAATGAAAGAAAAGAATTTTAACACATGGATGTGTTGTTATGCTCAAAATTCTACATACATATTAAACAAAGGGATTTTACTGGAAAAATTAGAGGTAGTCCTGGTTTTTTGCTAATATCTCAGCCATTTATTAAGCGATCTGTCTGATTTTTAATAGCAAACAGAAATGGATCACATGTAACAGAAATAAAAAACAATCAAGTCCTCATTATGTCTGGGTTCTTCGGAAAACCCATTTTAACACACAGACGGGCAGACGGACATCGTTAAATCAACTTCGCTCTTCATAAGGACCCAGAATATATATACTTTATAGGGTCTAAGATCAATATTGTAGAAATTACAAACGGAATGACAAACTTATATATACCCTTCCACCTGTGGTGAAGGGTATAAAAATATTATATTAAAAAATATTAAAACCAATAAATTAAATGTTGAAATGAAATACAATAAAAAAATATTATAAAATATTTTTTTTTTTCATATTCATTTTTTTTATTACTTTATTTATTAAATTTCTTTTTTTTGTTTGTAATTAAAACAACGAATTTTATAAGCTTTTTATTCAAATTAAAAAAAAAAAACGAAAAAAACCGGTTGACCGGTTTTGTCTGCAAAAGCCGAAACCGAAACCGGTTTTTTAAAAATTAGATTTTTCGAAGAAAACCGAAACCGGTTTTTCCAAAAGGCCGGTTTTTTGAATACTCTATTTCCAGTCTAAGAAATAGCTTGCTACCTACTTAAGTATGATATTTATCTCATGTATTTTTGTACCTTATTTTATATATCTTTTTTATTTTATTATATACTTTTAATGTACAACTGAATTTTCTGTAAAGTTTTTTTTTTTGTTAAAAAAATTCTATAATTGGTGTTTTTTTATACAGAAGAAATGGTACAATTGAGTTCAAAAAGTACAATTTGATAATGACTTTTGTACGAAATTTAAATTCTTATTTCGCAACCCTGCTGCAATATTTTGATTGTGTTACTGATGGTGGTTTGTCTTCGTTCATTAGAGATTTGTTTAGTTTTTATTTAAATGACAAATCTTTGTATGTGTGTTGTTTGTGTATAAAAGGTGGAGATGAAAGAAAAGAATTTTAATTATTAATATAAAATTTTATATAAATTAGTTATTAAATGTTAAAAAAAAAACCAAAAATAAGCAAAAAAAAATATTAAGAAAATAATAAAAAAATGTACAAAAAAAAATGAATTGACCTGACCGAGATTTGAACCTCGAACTCCGCGGGCTTAGAGAAAAAAGTATTTGTGACATGGCGTCTAGACAACTGAGCTATTGAAGCTCACACAAAATCATCGTCAATAGATGTACATATATAAAAGTCTTCGTTCATTAGGGATTTGTTTAGTTTTTATTTAAATGACAAATCTTTGTATGTGTGTTGTTTGTGTATAAAAGGTGGAGATGAAAGAAAAGAATTTTAATTATTAATATAAAATTTTATATAAATTAATTATTAAATGTTAAAAAAAAAAAAACCAAAAATAAGCAAAAAAAAAAAAATATTAAGAAAATAATAAAAAAAAAAGTGAATTGACCTGACCGAGATTTGAACCTCGAACTCCGCGGGCTTAGAGAAAAAAAGTATTTGTGACATAGCGTCTAGACAACTGAGCTATTGAAGCTCACACAAAATCATCGTCAATAGATGTACATATATAAAAGTCTTTGTTCATTAGGGATTTGTTTAGTTTTTATTTAAATGACAAATCTTTGTATGTGTGTTGTTTGTGTATAAATGGTGGAGATGAAAGAAAAGAATTTTAACGCATGGATGTGTTGTTATGCTCAAAATTCTACATACATATTAAACAAAGGGATTTTACTGGAAAAATTAGAGGTAGTCCTGGTTTTTTGCTAATATCTCAGCCATTTATTAACCGATCTGTCTGATTTTTAATAGCAAACAGAAATGGATCACATGTAACAGAAATAAAAAAGAATCAAGTCCTCATCACGTCTGGGTTCTTCGGAAAACCCATTTCAACACACAGACGGACAGACGGACATCGTTAAATCAACTTCGCTCTTCATAAGGACCCAGAATATATATACTTTATAGGGTCTAAGATCAATATTGTAGAAATTACAAACGGAATGACAAACTTTTATATACCCTTCCACCTGTGGTGAAGGGTATAAAAAAATATTAAGAAAATAATAAAAAAAAATGTACAAAAAAAAAAAGTGAATTGACCTGACTGAGATTTGAACCTCGAACTCCGCGGGCTTAGAGAAAAAAAGTATTTGTGACATAGCGTCTAGACAACTGAGCTATTGAAGCTCACACAAAATCATCGTCAATAGATGTACATATATAAAAGTCTTCGTTCATTAGGGATTTGTTTAGTTTTTATTTAAATGACAAATCTTTGTATGTGTGTTGTTTGTGTATAAATGGTGGAGATGAAAGAAAAGAATTTTAACGCATGGATGTGTTGTTATGCTCAAAATTCTACATACATTTTAAACAAAGGAATTTTACTGGAAAAATTAGAGGTAGTCCTGGTTTTTTGCTAATATCTCAGCCATTTATTAACCGATCTGTCTGATTTTTAATAGCAAACAGAAATGGATCACATGTAACAGAAATAAAAAAGAATCAAGTCCTCATCACGTCTGGGTTCTTCGGAAAACCCATTTCAACACACAGACGGACAGACGGACATCGTTAAATCAACTTCGCTCTTCATAAGGACCCAGAATATATATACTTTATATTGTAGAAATTACAAACGGAATGACAAACTTATATATACCCTTCCACCTGTGGTGAAGGGTATAACAATGTTCTTTCCTGAAATTAAAATTCTTGAAAAATTTATAAATTTGGTTATTATGGTTGATGGTATCAAAAGCCATGGATAAATTCAAAGCAACTATAGCACCAACTATGTTGTTATTTAGGTTCTGCCTTATTCTATACGTTAATGAAAGTAGGAGATTTGTAATACTGAAACCTTTTCGCTACCTAGAGTGACAAACACAAAGAAGGTTATTTTCACACAAATACAAATTTATTTGATTAACCAGTAGATGCTCAAAGACCTTGGAGAGGCATCTCTTCAGCTAATAGGCTGAAAAAATTAACGCCCTGTCCACCCGGTTTCTTTAACGGAACAACTCTAGCGATCTTCCATAGTAGCGGAAAAGTTGATGTCGTAATTTAAAAGCCTCTTGCAGTTCAATTTCATAAAATCTGCTAAAAGAAAAAACACCTGAGTTGTTTATTGTAACCAACTGGCAATGATTAGATTCAAAAAATATTATTTAAAATATCTGGATCTTCCGAAGTAACTGCGTCATTTTGCGTACGACAACCTATATTATTTAGTGCTTTCCATGTAGAGCTACTGTCAGTGCCATTTAATCTTTTTGAACATTCCTTAGACCTTTGGTTACTTTCATCAATAAAAATTGACTTTTTTTTAAAATTTAATTGATTTTTTATGTATTTAGAAATATTATTTTTTCAAGGAATTAAATTAAAATTTTTCAAAAGTAAGAAGAAATAACGTCTTAACATCAAATAAAGCAGCATGTCACAAATTCTAGTAAAAAACAAATGATTATGAGAATAAAAAGAATACCTAAACGAGCTGAAATTAGGAACTAGCTCACAAGTTTAGCTAAAGAAAAAGGCGAATTCAATTTACAGGTGGTGTTAATTCTACAACATTACAGAAACAAAACAGTTTTTATTGTTGCTTCAGATAGTCGATATGTTAAAAACAGGAGTGAAACAACACAAATTGTTTGTGGAAAATGTATGAATAGGTGTTTTTATGTATACATGCATGCACTTTTAAACAAACAACGTAAGCAACTTCTGACTTGTAAATACTCCTTGGTAAAAAGTAGTTTAATTGAACTAGTTCGTTCACGAACGACAAAGCTCTGAACATTGAACATACCTAAATTAAAAACAATTTTGTGTAAAAAATACGCAATAAAAAACAATAAATTTTAGCATATAAACAAAAAAAAAATTTTAAATATGGGTGCTGATAACAAATCAAATCTTAAAAAATGTGGTGAAATTTTAATAGATATGAAAAAAAATAAAAAAAAATATGCATTTAATTGTACATTCTGTAATATTAATTGTGATAAATTAAAAAAATTCACCCTTCATCTAGAGCAGAAGCATTTTCAAAACATTACCCCAGAAAAAATTGAAATTTTTGAGCCAGAAATCAAATTGGAAGAGCACATTGGAGATCAAACAGTATTCGATTCAAAGAATGCTCAAAGAACAACGGAACTTATGGTTGACGCAGTAAATGAAGATCCTTTGGGAACTAATGAAAACACCATATCAGCAACTGTTGGAGAATTAATACATGATGTTAAAGTAAAGGTTGAAAATGAACTTAATTGTAGTGAAAAAAGTAATGATTATGAATATAATAATGATGAAATGGACTATGAGGATTGTGTTGCTGAAATTAATGACGAACATGATATTAAGCTAACAAAAAAGGGAAACAAAAGAGCTTTTCATTCTAAAAAAGTAATAGATTAAAAGTTCTGTGACAAGTTCTTTTTAATTATATATATATATTTTTTACTTTTAGAAAAACAGCATCCCATCTGATTTAAGTTCTGATGATTCAAATGGTGCCAGTTTAGCGGTATATATAAATTTTATTATTAATGTCATTAAAAAAAATCGACAATGACAAATCGTCACCATATTGCTTTGATCCACTGACCATTTTTGAAAAGATTGATATGGAAATCGATTATATTTTAAATATCACTTTTCTGACTGATGCCAGTTTTTGGAAAACTAATTTCATATATAAGAAATCTAGCTACGACTTTGCTCTATATGCGCAATTTAGGTTATGTTGGGGAAAAAAGAATCAGAAGCGAAGATACTCTTAACAACAGACTCGTTTACAAAAATAGGATATTTACTTAAGCCCGAAAGTTGTGTTGTGCCCTCTCATGTAGGTTTGAATTTTTTTAACTGAAGATCGGAACCTTTACCAGGTTTTAATTTTAACTTTAGTAAACATTTTGTTTTGTTGCATATGCGACTCTTCGGCAATAACAGCAAATTTTGCATATAGAAATTAAAGAAAATATTCTTTATTTTCGTTAAGATGTATTTGGCAAAAAAATATACTTAGATCATACGTAGATCAAAATAAAAGGGAGAATTGCTTTTAGGACATGGACGGATCCAGGGGTGTCATGATGAAAATTAAGTTACATATTTTGTGTCCTTGAGTATATTTATATCCAAAATGACAGAAAAAACATATTCAAAATACAATTCACTGGTATTTTTATTACATACAGTGTTGCTTAAAACATTAGCAACAAGACATGTATATTTATCTTTGATTTAAAATATTTAATCTTAGAAGTTTAGAAAATAATACTTTTGAGTTTTTTTAATTGGTATTCAACCGTTTTATAGATGCTGCGTTTATGCAGGAATCTATCAATGTTGGCTTCTGTCATTTCATTGCAAGTTTGACATAAGTAACGTTAACCGTTAACACTAAACGTTGGCTTATGTCAAATTTATAAGAGAATGACATTAGCCAACTATTATTAATTTTATTATACAGTACAACACAAAATATGCGACCCATAAATTCTAATAGATTTTACGATGTTGATAATGAATGTAAAAAACAATTTTAAAAATTAGCTCTACTTTTTGAAAAATTCGCAAATTGAACTTCTACCGAAAACCCAGATTTTTCTTTGAATTTTTTTTTTTATTAATTTATGTACCTTAGCCAACTACGGATAATTTTAATTATTTTTTAAGATGTGAACATTGGGTTTGCAGAATTTTAACACATGATTATAGTTTAGAATTATAGCCTTTACATCCGAATTTACAGAAAATTCTGTTTGAAAAACAATCTAAACTACATTTTTGTTTTAAATTCGTTTTGAATAAGTTTATTATGGTAAATTTTTCAACATGCATATTTTAAAACCATACAGCCGTATTGATAACAAAAAGTTAGCCACAGTTTATACCAGAGTACGTATTTGGTGTTCTTTATTATATGATTTAAAAAAATGTGTTTAAATTTTTGCAAATACAAAAAAAAATGTTTACAACTACGTTGTTTTATGCAAATGCAAAGTAACAAATATTCACCCTTATTCTAGTTGTCGTTATCAATGTCGTCGTCGTTTTTGAGTCAACATCACTTTGCTTCGACGTCGACATCACTTCGACACCAAATTGGTATTCTAAAACAGTGTTGTAACGACGTCGACAGTTTATCGATTTAAACAAAAACACATCTCTAAAAATTGAGTCGGCAGATTTACTTTGTTTATTATTTTTGCGAAAAAATGTTTTTTATGTGTAATTTAAATTCTGATACCAGTGATGAAGAAAATAATCTAGTATTGGAAAGAGAACTTCTCATACAGAAATCCAATATCTTTAATCTGCCGGATAACAAGTGAGTAGCAAAATCAAAGTCTGTTACTTTAAAGAATGCTAATCTTCTATTTTTTTAAAAGGTTTGAAAGTTACTTTCGGCTGAATAAAACAGCCTTCAAAGATGTGCTGGAAACAATAGCACCTAATTTGAAAACCGGAATCAAGTCCACATTTAATTCAAAAACAATAAAGTTGGCAGCTACATTAAAATGTTTAGCCCAGGGGTCGTACCAGCTCAGTGTTGGAAATGACTAACTAAGGGATCAGCTGTTTCTGAAACTGTTGAAGATTTTTGCCACAGCTTCCTCCAGCGGGCTCAATATAAATTGCTTGAATCTTCCGCCACCTGAAGCATTACACTCGGCTTTGTTGACTACCATTTTCTTTTTAACTTTAAATTTTAAGTCTCGCCAAACCTATAAATAAATTTTGTTATATTTTTATAATGCACTTTATATGATCATGCTTTCTTTACCTTCTGCCATCCATCTCACATTATTCTCGGTGGGCCAAGTGCATTTAATAAATTTGGTATTTCTTCCCATTTGTTCCGTTTTTTTCAGTCATTACTTTTCCTCAAGTCGTTACTAAAAATTGTGTCGACAAAATCAGAGTCGTTTCAAGACAATATCGTCGTCACATTTTCTTACAGAATACCAAATACTTGTCGACAGTTATCAATTATTTTCGATAACGACAACGGGAATACCAATTTCAAAAAAAAAATTCCATGACGACATTGTCTTGTGTCGATGACGACAGCTGGAATAAGGGTGATTGTTAAATGAATAATAGAAAAGATAAGAAAACCTTCTAAAATGTTTCTGCTTAAGATTTTACAAGAATAATACTTTTTTTTCATATTGACCAGTTATATTTATTTTTGCATTTGGTTTTACAATCAGCTGCTTAACAAACTTGTAAATTATTGCAAATTTCCTGTTCGCGTACTTTTTTAGAAAATTTTTATTTTGAGAGTAAATTTGTCTTACTCTCTGTAAATTTGTTACTGAGTAATTCTTACTGGACTTGACTGAGAAAAGTAAACGAATGAACCTATTGACAGCTGAATAAATGGCAGATGAATATACCACAATGAGAAAATGAAATGTGTGCGTAAGAAGAAATGAACATAAATGAAAAATGAAACACATTGATTATATTGCATTCATGTACAGTGATACATGAAATTAGTAAAATGAGCACTTCGTGGTGTGCAAATACGAACTCTTGGTTTATACATACATCGCAGACAACGATCTGCTTATTATACCCATTATGCTAAGCAGAGAGCATATAGTTTATTTATAATGATTTTTTCTGTCAATTATTGGTTTCTAAATAAGCACTGAAAATTGTGATGCCATCGTATTTTTATCAAAATTCCCAACCTCTTAACTAAAATGTCAAAATTCTTATATTAGTTTTTTCCCCCAATCTGTAAAATGCTTTGTGAAGAAAGTATGGAAAAACAAGAAAAAAAAGTTAGAAGATCTACAATGATCAAGAGTTTCCATAGTTTTTAAATAACAAAACTTTTTTTCGCATACAAAACTTTTTTATATGTTTTTCACGTTTATTTACAAAATCACTTTGACACAAAACATCTATTTTCAACATTTGGTAAGTGTTTGGTAGTTCGTTAAAATGAATTTTGTAGAGGGGATAACAAGTACACTATAAATAACATGCATGTTAAATCCAAGTTAATATTTGGTTATAAATATTTTTTTAGGATTTTCCACTTTAACATAAACTTTGTTGTTTTTTTTTTTTTTAATTTTATTGATACATTTTTTTCTCGCTCCTTTTTTTTGAGGTATAAAATGTAGTGTGCACTTTTTTATGAACACAAAGGACTATTCTTATTCATGGCTGTTTTTATAATGAATTTTATTTCACAATTGAAAGCTTACAAAACTAGGACTTTTTCTAGTCATTTAAAGTTTACAAGCTTCTTATAAAAAATTTGGGGCCGATCGGATAACGCTAAGGTCTGCCCAAAGTTCATTGAAAAATTAAAACACACTTTATATGGTGAAGTATGGGGTTTTAATCAAAATACGTATGTTTAAGCCACTAAAAAAATTTTTTTTGAATAACTAGACTTGACATCGATTTTAAATACAGTTTCTATTCTAACAAGCCATAAATTATCAAAATCGTTAGAGAAACAAAAAAGTTACAACGGGTTTTATTTGAATTTTATGTCAATTGAATGTTGTTGCAGACATGACATGCACAATGTGCAAATGCATGCTGAGTAATTTATCAACTTTTGCACATTCTCTGCCTACAACAACAACACATATGCGTCTTGCTAATTGTATTGATGATTTCATATGTTTGGAAAACCACCCCTATATACCCTGTAGGAAATGTCGATAGTGAAACTGTACTGATTCACTATTGACTTTGTCACCAGTACTACTGACTAATTATGCCAACGCTTTCTGCTGTAGATATTTAACATGTGCGTGCAATTGCGAATCTACAGGGCGGCGCAAAAATAACCTTCCGATGTTTTTTGGCTGTAATTTAAAAAAAAAATGAAAAACTTTGATTCTTCTTGTGGATTATTTTTATTTGGTCTTTTAATTTTTTTTACATCAAGTCGTGAATATGATGTCATGTTAATGGCCGCCGCCACAGTTGATTGTCATTTGAGCCCTTTTTATGGCATTTTCCATCACTTTGGCCAAAACTTCCGGCGATAGGTCCTCACATTCTTGACGGATATTGTCTTTAAGAGCTGCAAGAGTCTGAGGCTTGTTGACATAAACCCGCGACTTCAAAAAGCCCCACAAAAAGAAGTCTGGAGCGGTCAAATCAGGCGATCTTGCTGGCCAGTGCAAATCGCCAAATCTGGAGATTAGGCGCCCGGGAAATGCATCCTTCAGCATATCGGTTGTGGCACGTGCAGTGTGTGGCGTTGCACCGTCCTGTTGGAACCACATGTTTTCCAATCCCAATTCATCAAGTTGCGGCAAAAAGAACTCGTTGATCATTGCTCTAGCGCTCACCATTCACAGTAACCGTTTGGCCCGCGACGTCTTCGAAGAAAAAAGGTCCGATGACTCCTCCAGCGAAAACAGCACACCATACAGTGACTTTGAGCGGGTGTAATGGCTCTTCGTGGGTTACACGCGGATTTTCAGTGCCCCAGAAGCGTAAATTTTGCTTATTTACGTACCTGCTAAGATGGAAATGGGCCTCATCACTCATGATTATTTTTGATGAAAAATCATCTTCATTATTGCTCAAATAAATAGTCACAAATATTCCGCGTTCTGGAGCAGTGTCGCGTAACATTGTTTATTAACGTGTATTTCGCATGTGTTTACTACTCAAATGTCAAAATAGAACTGACATTAGGGGCCAATCGCAAAATTTATAGCATTTTCTGATAGGAGGATTACTTTTGCGCCACCTTGTACACAACTATTGACTAGGTGTTGACATTGGAACCAGAGATTCACTAGTACATTTTAGTAATTCTAGTCTACACTTTTGGAACTTTTTACTTGATTTTCACACTAGGAAGGAAATAATATTAAACAGGTGCATTTATTTTGTTAAATTAGATATTTTATTAATAATTTTTTTTTTATAAATTTCATTAAAGTAAAAAAAATTTGGAGTAGACAAATCTTCAAAAGACTGCACAAAATCATCCACAGGATCCGAAAAATCTTCATCAGGCTCCACAAAATCCCTAGTTGCAATTTTCACTAAAAATTATTGCCTCTTTCTTGTTATTTTTATTTTTATACAAAATTGATTGTTTTTTTCACAAGTTTTCTGAAATTTCTTTTGCTCATTATATATTTTGTTCAAAGTTGTATATTTAACTTTTAAATTCATTTTTATTAAAAACTTTAATTTTGCATGCAGCTATGCACATGTATTTTCAACAAAATAAAACAATAAAAAAATCAAGAACAAGCACAGCATTGCAGCTGCAAAAAAGGAATGTAAAAAGTATAGACGCTTTGTGGACATGTCACCAAAAAGTCACCCAAAATAGTCGACAAAAGTGGTGACTTGTAGACACTTGACCCCAGGCTTCCTACAGGGTAGTCTTGACTTGTTATGCATTAAACACATAGATAACATCAGCCACACGACTACAGCCTGTCAAAAATAAAATAAATACATAGCCTGTCAAAAATAAAATACTTTTGCCGCTGTAGTCAATTTAGGATAATTTCTATTTTTGTTGGCTACAAAACAAAAATAGTGTTGACAATAAAACAAAATATGTAACACAAATTAGTGTTATGAAATATTTTTTGTTAAAGAAAAAAAAAAAAAAAGAAAACATCGCAAAATGCTATAATTGCATTATAATGGGTTAGATACATTCATTTATTTATTTTTACGTTATTATAATGTATTATAAATAAGTAATTGTATTTTATGGTTAAGATTTTATACGAGTCTACAATCATGCATATGTTGTTCTATTTTAATAAAGTAAAAAACACTTACATGGCAAGACAAATAAAAATGCATTTGTTTAAGAAACAGCTGTTCATATTTTACAATTGTTTGGTGGTTTCATTAGTTTAAAGTTAGAAAAATTTTATTTTGATATTTTGGAAAAAAAGGATGTTAACGAAGCAATAATTGAAGAGGTACGCAACCGTACTTTGTTATATGATCTGGGCCACCCAGATTATAAAAATTTAAAGAAAAAGGAATTCGTATGCTGCAAATGTAAATTTAAATGGTAATATAGTGATGATTATTTTTATATTTCAAATTGTAATTGTTAGTATATTTACAGATGTGGAATGTAAGAAAAGGTGGAAAGGGCTTCTGGATTCCTACAAGCGCTGCAAAAGAATGCAGCAACTTGCTTCCGGAAGTGGTGCTGAAACCAAAAAAAAAAAAATGGAAGCCATGTCTTTTTTAGAAAGCGTCACAAGTTCCCGACGGTAAGTAAACTCTACTTGTTTGAAATAAAATAAAAAAACTTATTGTGTTTTACTTTTTAGCACGGTTGGAAATATATACCATGACGAAGACGAAAACATAATTGACATAATAGACATAGATTCAGCAGACATTTACTTGTCGCTTACTTCAGAATGCTCAACAAGTTTGCGGGAGAAAAAAGTATGGATGTATCAGTATTTTTGTTTGCTAATTATCGTTATTTTTTAATATTTGTTCTTTCAGAAAACAGACAGCGAGAAGTAGTTAGAGTTTTAGCTGCATAGAGCATTTCACAAACTTGTGGGGCATTTGCCAAACAAAAGGAAGAACAAGATTCCACAGCGCTTCATTTCGCAAGTCTGGCGAGGAAAATAAAAGAAGCCAACATGCCGCCATACTTAGTTACTTAGTAAATATAATTGAAGCTAAGGTATCTGCATTAGTATTTGAAGAGATGGAACTATTTCATTCCAAGGCGAAGGCAACATAAAAATGTATTATGTAAAATAGTGCCTTTTAGTTAGTCTTTTATTAGTATTATTGTAGGACAATATTTTATGTTTTTCTTTTTATATTTTTTATAATGAAATTAATAAAAAATAATATCGAAATATATACATATGTTCTTTCTTAATTTTTAATAAAAATACATTTATTTATACAACATTATTATGAATGAAATCTTTTAAAATATTTCGTAGTTGAAATGAAGTTGTGGATGAGCGGTTAGCAGATCTAGTTTCATATGATGGCAGAGGATGTATTTCTGCCCTCCACTGACCTTTAATGTCTCGATTGTCGACTTTATGGTCAAAAAGATCATTGGTGAAATAGTTTCTGTCACTTTTGAGCATTAAAAAGTTATGAAGAACTACTGTGGCTAAAAAAATTTTTACTACATTTTTTGGGGACATATAGATCCTTGTATGTAGTACTCTCTATCTATTGGCCCAAATACCAAAAGCATTTTTTATATGCACTCGAGCTGTTACAAAATATTCCTCAGCCATATTTTAGAAACACAAACCAAAAAAAGATTATATTTATTAAAATGAGAAATTTTTAAGATCAACTGCTTACTATGTTGCTGCCGTTTTCAAAAAACTGACTACACGGCTACAATTGCAGTCAGCACATGTATAGTCATGTAGTCGTGAAGCTGCTGTCGTCTATGTGTTTAATGCATTAGTTATAAAGAGATCATATTTTGAAATAGAAAACAGTGTTTTACAAACAAACAAGCAGTTAGGTAGTGTTTATTCTGAACACTTGCTTATTCTATATATAGGACGTTATCCATATCTAAGTAATTAGTAAATTGTTTGTTGTTTCGATGTCGGATTTACCATCTACATAAGCTTCGGAGTTATCATCGACTACATCCATGATGGTTACTCGATCCAGTGATAAATTGCGCTCCGTGGAATCAATTGGGCATGTATCACACCTAATATCTAGAGCCAAACAGACAGATACTGCAAGTTTTTTTTTACAATATGCGGTTTGTAAATGTTGACAGAAAAAATTATGCAAAAGAAAGTGCCAACGTGATGCCAATACGTGATAAATATAAATGTCAAAATAAATTGCTAAAAATGTACGGCGACTGGAGAAATGTCCACAAACAAAGTGCAAACAGCAGATCGGATACATCAAAATCGAACGTAAATATTTTCAAGTTAACAATGGACGATCTGTTCGATATCGCTAGTGCAAACGCCCTGGATGAGATGCGTATACAAGAAGACAAAAAGTTTTTTTTGATGCAAAGACAGAAATGAAGACCAGGGTGCATGGCAGGCGTTGACAAGAAGTTATACGGTCGAGAACAGAGATCAGAACAACGAAAAAAATCGCAGAAGAGAAAATATTCAGAACTTAACAATCAATCGTGTAAGTGAAATTATTGAACTGTTTGAATTCCTTAAAATATGAATCATCAACTGATATTGATACAGTTTACATTGGAAGTGCAGACGAATATGAATTCGATGATAAAGTACGGGTACGGATGAGGCATGCAAATTGCATACCGATGAAGACGATGATCACACCAAACGTTCAAGAGTACGACTTTATTAGAACTCGCCAAGTCCTACTGTAGTACTTGGTAAGGCCAAAGTTAGCTGTTCAGATGCTGTCCATATTTTGATAGCATGCGCAGATAATGTAATAACTGTCATGAATAATGCTGTGACGCCTCTGACCTCTGTTGGTGAGCTTGCGATCAATCGATCTATGAGTAACGAAAAGAATATCGTAAGCGAGAAGCGGAGGAGACTCAAACAAAATTCATTACAAAGGTAATTTAGTTTAGTTCAAAAATTATATTTAATTCGAAGTTATACGAATAATGTTAATTTTTACCGATTTATATTTTATTTTTAATACGTAGATCGATAGCGTACAGTCATTGGTTATTCACTGGAACGGAAAACTGTAGCGGGACCTGTTTGTTAGAAGCAAAATTGATCGAATCGCAATTCTCGCCGGTTATGAAGGGACATCTAAATTATTGGGCGCTCCAAGGTTGTTCATGATGCACTCATCAAATGGGATATTTTTAATAAAGTTTCCGCCATGGATTTTGATACCACTTCATCAAATACAGGCCAAAACAATGGCGCATGCATTTTTTTGCAGCACAAACTCGATCGGGAATTAATCAAGTTCGCATGTCGCCATCACATGTTGGAAATTGTATTGAAACACGTCTTTGAAGTCAAACATTCCAAAACAAGTGGGCCTGAAGTGCCTATTTTTAATCGTTTTGCTGCCACTTGGGAAAATCTCGACCACAAATCGTTTAAAAGCGGACTCGAAGACCAAATTGTACTCTTAAAAATTAGTAATGCTGACGGCGAAGCCATTAAGAATTTTTGCAACCAACTGCTACAACAAAAACAAATCCGCACGGATCACAAGGAACTACTATCGGGTGTTTTTTATAGAGTGATAACACTTTGAGTTGGCATCACTGCTTTATTTGACCACCCATTTAACAGCTGATAGTTGATTTTTGTTTAGTTTGCTTTGACATTTCATTATGCATCGACTTACACCAGAGCAACGCGTTCAAATTGTGGAAATTTTTAATCAAAATAATTGTTCTATTCATCAAACTCATCGTGCACTCCTTCCATTTTATGGCGTAAATAATCGTCCTTCAGAGCGGCTAATTCGAAGAACAATAGTCCGTTTTCGGACCATTTGGAGTGAGGAGAATCCACAAGCTTTTGTCGAAACACCATTACATCCACAGAAAATTACTGTTTGGTGCGCTTTATGGGCTGGCCCATATGTCTTCAAAAACGATGATGGTCAGAATGTTACTGGCAATGGTGAACGGTAAAGGAACATGATTCGAAGTTTTTTCGTACCTCAATTAGCTGGCATTAATCTTGCTGATATGTGGTTCCAACAGGACGGAGCCACATTACACACAGCGGGCGCTACAATTGATTTACTCAAGGAAACTTTTGACGAAAAAATAATTTCACGAAATAGCCCAATCAATTGGCCCCAATTCTAAAGAATTGTTTACAACCAAAAAACTTGTCACTATAAGTTTGTTTCGTCACCAAACTGAAACGAAACACACTTATGAAGCTATAGACATTTTTCCCGATAAATTTATTAACAACCCATCAATTATCGGTGTATTTTTTACCAACTACTACGGAAACGAAAACACACTTATGCTGTCTAAGTAAATTTAATTAAATTAAGCTAACATTGTAAATTTATTTGATTATAAATTAAGGAAAATAAAGAAAAGAAGTCAGTATGAAACTCACTTAAAACCACAATAGTGTTTTTTTAAAACAATCTCGGAAGAAGCGAGAATAACTAAATATTTTTTTTTTTAGTCCCGAAAGATCGACACTCATAATTGGCGCAGTCGGTAGGATACCCGGGTATCCTCGTGTGGTAAATAATAAAAATAAACTTTACTCACGAATACAGGACATTTTAATGTCCTCACGGGTAAATCCAGTGAACCTAATAATAAGACACAAACTAAAAAGCGAATTGTACGCTTAAACGTAAAAAGGAGAAAACATTTTTTCTAAATAATTTCAAGCCAAAATCAGACATAAAAATTAATAACTTTATTGGCGAAAATAAATTAATTTGTCCATTGGATTTTTTTTTGTACAATTGTTAAAAATAGAAAACAAAACCTAAAAGTTAAAAACAACATCTTACAATAATTTCAAACAAAAATTTTAATCCGACTTCGAGTGATCATAATTAAATAACCTGACTCCGAGTGATTAAAAACATTTTAAAAGTGAACGGTTTTAAACATGCAAATAAAATTTTTAATTTTACGTTATTAAAAGGAATTTTTTCTTTTCCAATACGCTTTAAAAGAACCAAAATAAAAACGATATTGAAACATACAAATAAACTTTAAGCGATAATAAAAACTGAAAAGAAAACAAACAGAATTTTGGGTCATCAGACAACGAATCTTGTCTGAACAACAGCCTAAAATAGAAGGAAGATAAAATACCAGCAACCAACAGATCAACAAGAAAAATCAACCAAACCACACAACAGCCTAAAATAGAAGGAAGATAAAATACCAGCAACCAACAGATCAACGTAAGATTAGAAATAAGTTAAGTCTATATTTATATTACTATTCCGGATGAGTGATATCGAGTCAGAAGACGAATTTTTCAGAATTTTGGACGATATCGAGTTTGATTCCGAGGAAGAAGAAGACTTTTACGATATTTATTACGACTCAGGGTTTGACTCAAACGACGGCTATTCGACGGAAATTAACGAAGACATTGAACGACACTTTAACCGACAAGGAAACATAGAGTAGACAGGGTAGGCCTTTTACGGAAAGAGGTCATTTATATTATAAATCTGGTCATTTATATATATATTTTTTTCTTTTCTTCCGAATGACTACCCTGAGTATTCGGATTTAGAGGAAGAATTTGATATAGTGGGATACCCAACAAGTGACAGTGATTCCAACCCTTTTTTAGAAATTTCAGAGGATAGTTGCTCCTCACTGGACGAGGACGAACATTTATTCTGGATCAACCTACTCAAGAGTATAGAATAGATAGACGGACATATATTTAAATTTCTTCCAAAATGGCAGAACCCCTTTCAATCAGGGTAGAACCCTTGAAATACCTTTACAAATTACCCGAATTCAGTGGAGATTACGGGGATCTCCAAAGTTTGATAAACTTAATTGACCGGGTTCCCCCAATATTAAGGGCTTACGACGAGCCCTTCCAATATCTCTTTTCGGACATTATGAAAAGTAAACTAAAAGGGAAAGCCAGGGAAATCATTGAAATAAATTGTCAAGCTCAATCCTGGAGCGACATTAAGGAAATACCAACGAAAAATTTTGAAGAAAAATGGAGTTTAGAGGAACTATTTGATGACTTAAGAGGGACAACCTTTAAGACCAATACTGTCAATTTTTATGACGATATCAAGCAAAGACTACGGAAACTGAACAACAAGACCACTACAGTGCTTGGACATGGTGATGCGGCAAACGAATGCGCAAGGAATAATATGCGCACGGCATTGAATATATTTAAAGAAAAAATCCCGGAACCAATGAAAACAATATTGATATGTCGAAATCCGAACAATATAGAATCGGCCATGGAGATCCTATTCCAATCGGGACATGCTTACACTTCGGACCATTATTATAAACAGAATAAACGTTATAGCAATAATAATAACTACACGGGTAATAATGGAAATAATGTAATCGACAACAGAACTGGAACAGGACCATGGAATTTAACGGAAACAAAAAAGTTTCCCAGACAAATAGATCCAATCAAAATAATTATCAACGTGGCAACAACTACCAACCACGATCTGGAAATCCTAACCAACAACACGTTTCCCAAGCAAACAGATCTAACCAGAATAACTATCAACGTAGCTGGATTCAACATGGTGCAAACTACCAAGATCAACAATCAAACTACCAGGCAAATATCCAGCAAAACCCCGAACCACTGGACATTAACATTGTCCAAAAAACTCCAAAAAATTGGGATACAAGGCAAAATCAGTATAACTGTCATAATCACCAACCCATACCAAGTCCAATTAGCACGAATAATACTAATATTCCCGAAAATTTTCCTATAGAAGCCTCACGGGAGAACTACCCCATATAATAATAAAAAATAACTTGAAATTCATTATAGATACAGGAGCTACTCACTCTATTGTAAATCCTGGTCTTTGTAACCCGAAATGGAAAATACAATCAAACCCTTTGACCCTTAAAACGCTACAAAACCAAGTTAGAACTACCACTATTTACCGGATACCCTTATTTTCGGAACTTGGAAATACTAATGAAAAATTTAATTTGATAGAATGTAAGTTTCACAATTTTTACGACGGAATAATTGGTAATGACGTCCTTAAAAGATTTAAAGTCGTGATAGATTATAAGAACGATGTAATTATTATAAACCAGAACCAAATCCCTCTAATGTATAGAAAAATGCACACCATCCAGTTTGTAACAACGGAAAGTAACGGACTAGTCACATTAAAGAACAACGGAATAATAATGGAGATGTTATTCTTTACGAAGGGATGTATAACGTACAAAATTATAAGATAGAGAGTTTTTTTACCAGTTTGGACATAATACATATCGATTAATCAGATTCAACAACGGTGGATGCCAAGAATTTTTGCATTTTGGACGAAGAGTTCCAACAAACAGAACCACCACTGGATCAAATTCGTATGATCCATATGAACCCTGAGGAGAAGTCAGAGGTCAAGAAAATAATAAAAAAAATTCACAGCTTATTCTATCAAGAGAATTCAAATCTGACGTTTACGAGCGCCATCAAACATATAATAAATACGACCAACAATATTCCTATTTTTACAAAATCATACCGATATCCATATATCCACAAGGAAGAAGTCCAAAGACAAATTCAGGAGATGTTAAATAATGGAATAATAAGACAAAGTAATTCCCCTTACTCAGCACCTATTTGGATCGTCCCAAAAAAAGAGGATGCCAGCGGTTAAAGAAAATGGCGTTTAGTCGTCAACTACAGGAAGTTAAATGAAGTTACAGTGGATGACCGATATCCAATACCGAATATTGACGAAATTCTCGACAAATTAGGAAAATGTATGTATTTCACCACGCTAGATTTGGCAAAAGGATTCTATCAAATCGAAGTCGATGAGAAAGATATACACAAAACCGCCTTCACAGTGGAAGGAGGCCATTATGAATTTGTTAGGATGCCATTCGGTTTGAAAACAGCACCTGCAACTTTCCAACGCCTTATGAACACTATATTAAAAGACCACATCAACAAAATATGTCTCGTTTACTTAGATGACATTATAATATTTTCAACATCTCTCCAGGAACATATCCAATCAATCGAAACTATTTTTAAATGCTTAGAGAAATCAAACCTAAAGATTCAATTGGATAAATCCGAATTTTTCAAGAGGGAAACGGAATTTTTAGGACACATAATAGCCCAAAGCAGAATAAAACCAAACCCATCGAAAACCGAATGCTTGCTTAACTTTCCAATTCCAAAAACCCCTAAACAAATTAAACAATTTTTCGGACTCACGGGATACTATAGAAAATTCATTAAAAATTATTCACTCATTGCGAAACCAATGACAATGTTTTTGAAAAAGGATGCCAAGATTAATATATCCGATCAACGATACCAGGACAGCTTTAACACCCTCAAGACAATATTGACTAATGACCCAATCCTTAAATATACTGACTTTTCGAAGAAATTCACTCTCACAACGGACGCTAGTAACTATGCCTTAGGGGCAGTACTCTCCCAGGACGATCATCCAATTTGCTTTGCGAGTCGAACACTCAATGAGCACGAGGTCAATTATAGCACAATTGAGAAGGAATTATTGGCTATCATTTGGGCCACCAGATATTTCAGACCATATCTTTTCGGTCGAAAATTTCTTATCGAGACCGACCATAGACTATTGACATGGCTATTTTCAATAAAGGAACCAAATTTGAAACTGGTTAGACGGAGACTAAAGTTATCGGAATTCGACTATGAAATCAGGTATAAAAAGGGTACGAAAAATATCAATGCCGACGCATTGTCAAGGATTGAACATCCAAACGAAAACTTACTGGAATCTGATCAGTCTAGCATAAGGGAAAGTAACTTACCGATCAACCTGACTATGTATGCCCATGTATGATCATATACAGGCCCATGTATGATCATGTATGCTCATATATATTTCGATTTTTAGATGGGCAATGAGAATAAAAACCGAGAGAATATTCAAGAACATTAGAAAGACAATCGGAATCAAACATATCGATAGATAATACACAATCACTTTACTGAAAAATCATTTTGATCCAGACCACATAAATGCCATCTTGATAGATGAAGAATTTTTCGATACATTTAGATGCACCTTTGAGCAACTCTTTTCGGAAAACTGCAACTTTAAAATAGTGAGATGCTCGAGAAAATTGGAGGACATAGAGGACGAACTCAAATTAACAGAACTTATAGAAAAAGAACACTTGGGTAAAAACCACCGAGGAATACAAGCTGTATTCGAAGAATTAAAAACACAGATATATAATCCCAAATTAAAGTTAAGCATAACCCAATTTATCAACAACTGCGAAATATGTACTCTTGAAAAATATGATAGACACCCACCTAAAGTTCCTTTAAAGATTAAAGAAACACTCGATAAACTACGAGAAATAGTACATGTAGATGTTTTTTATTCATAAGGGAAAACCCTGTTTATGACAATAATAGACAAATTTTCAAAATTCGCAGTGGCTTACAAAATAAATGGACGATCTTGGACAGAATTCAAGACCAAACTTCTCCAATATATAAACACACACGGGAAAGTCAAGAGAATTATATTCGACAACGAATTAGGATTAAAAGCTATTCCTATGCAACAATTTCTAAAGGGGGGAAAGTATTGATATACATTTTACATCGAATAGTAGGCACACATCAAATGCTGATTTAGAAAGGTTACGCAACACAATCAATGAACACATAAGACTCCTCAGACACAACAAGCAGAACAAAACGGAAACCATAGAAGAGAAAATTCTTAGAATCATAGGATTCTATAACAATACGATCAATAGCACTACCCGTATCAAACCCATAGATTTTGTTAACGGCAAAGTCCACGAGGACAAATATCGCGAAATTCATGATAATATAACTCAAAAAAAGAGAACTATATAAACAGGCTGAATAAGGACAAATCTGATGCAGAGCTGGAAGAAGGAACAAATTACATTAAAGAAATCAGAGGTGGAAAGAACCATCGCAAAGTTTTACTGGACACGATAAATAAAAATTTCGCCTTATTAAAAGGTAGAATAGAAAACCTTAACCCACACTTCAGGTCAAAACGCGGATTGGTAAACATACTAGGAAAAGGACTTAAGTTCATAGCGGGAACCATGGACAGCGACGACGAAACACAAATTGTTCATTCGCTCAAAACTCTTTACGAAAATGGGAAAAACTTGACGGACAAGATGAACGAACTAATTTACGTTAACAATATATTATCTACTCAGATACAGAACATTACCAACCATATAAACCAGAAACAAATATTGATAGGAAACTATCTAAAAAGATTCAAAGATTTTTTACAAAATAAAATAGCAACTTTAGAAGACGAAATCATATTTTTGAAACACATATATCAAATAGATAATGACATTTCACTTTTGCGAGACCATGTAAACGACGTCGGACAAATTATATTTTCTAGCAAACTCGGAATAATACCTACGGATATATTAACAAAGAATGAACTAGACTTGATTAAAGACTTCGACAGTTACACTAACATCAAAGTAGCCGTCAGACTTCACGATAATGATTATTATTCAGACGACCCCTTATCAAAAATAATATTCGAACCAATTCCGAATTTCAGAAACAAATCAATCGCCCTTAAAGATTATGAAGTTCTAGTAGATTCACACAATATCATTTATAATACTAACGTCAAAGACAATTTAAAGAGAAACTTAGTTAAGATAGACGATAAATGCCTTACGAATATATTTAACTTTAAAAAGCCTATTGTAATATGAACAATTTTAATCAGACAATTGTAACAGAAATCATGCCCGGTATCCTCATTTTCAAAATTTTTTTTTCTGAGATCACAAAATAAACATGAAAATTAAAGGAAACTTTCTATTAACATTCGAAAATTGTGAAATAAAAACATTAAACAAAACATTTTTAAATATTAGAATTAAAACATTTGATAAATTTATTCTACCAAATGTAATTACAAAAATAAGAGATAATAATAGTTCAATGACAAATATAAAATTAGAATCTCAAACAAATTGAACATGATAAACTATACAAGAAATTTTATTCAAAAATGACAATTCTAATGTAATAAACATAAGTATAGATGTAATAATAATTCTTGCTATAATAACATTAACTATATATTTTTTAACGAAAAGAAAAATGTCAATAGTTCAAATCTCGTCGGAGCCTCAATCTAACGGTGGGGGTGTTACAACATCCAAAATTGAAATCATATAAAGGTAACCGAATTCTTTGGAAAACATACTCCTTTCCAAATAATTCTTCTTTTACTTTGTTCAGGCAAAAAGCCGCATTAAATAATGCAATCAAATCAAGTATAACTAATAAATACCTTTTTTTTGGATTAAACAAAATTGCACAATGAAAAATGCAATTAAACGAAAATAGTTAGTAAACAATTCTAAAGAATTGTTTACAACCAAAAACGAAACACACTTATAAAGCTATAGACATTTTTCACGATAAACATTTTTGGATTAACCAAAATTGCATTTCCGTTCATGCAATGAAAATGCAATTAAACAAAAATAGTTAGTAAACAATTCTTAAGAAACAATTATAAAGAATTATTTACAACCAAAAAACTCGTCACTATAAGTTTGTTTCGTCACCAAACGGAAACGAAACACACTTATGAAGCTATAGGCATTTTTCCCGATAAATTTATTAACAACCCATCAGGTATCGGTGTATTTTTTACCAACTACAACGGAAACGAAAACACATTTATGCAGTCTAAATAAATTTAATTAAATTAAGCTAACATTGTAAATTTATTTGATTATAAATTAAGGAAAATAAAGAAAAGAAGTCAGTATGAAACTCACTTAAAACCACAATAGTGTTTTTATTTTAAAACAATCTCGGAAGAAGCGAGAATAACTAAAAATTGTTTTTTTTAGTCCCGAAAGATCGAGACTCATAATTATACGGCCGCAAATGCTGCGAAAAGTTTGTGGAAATAGGTGTTCCAGATTGCGCCTTGTACGCGCCAGCCGTGGCGGCCACATGGCCGAAATCATATATAAACATGAATGTCATAAAATTGTCTATCCAATAAGACCGTTTCATTGATATCAAAAATATATTACTATGTTTTATTATGATTTAAACTTGTATCACTCTATAAAAAACACCCGATGCAATTATGCATGGTTTTCACTGTCATTTTTAATGTCAATTTGTCCAAATTGTTGGCAATTGTATGAAAACGGGTTGTCATATGGTATCATCTGAGTTTTCAGTTAGTTATGCACACGAACTGCCGTCTAAAATGACAGACAAGTGAAAACGTCAAATTTCAGTTTGTCAACAGATATGGCAGCATTTTTTTTCTAAAATAAAATTGACAAGTTGTAAATTTTTTTTTGTTTGGCGATCGCAAAGCTGTTATTTTTTTCTTTTTTGTTGGAAAAATAAATTTCAATGGTAATTTTTTAAATAAAGAAAGAAATGGTAATTTTTTAAATAAAAGAAAAGTGGACGAGTGAGCAAACAAAGAGGCTCATTCAAGAAGTAGAAGCGAGGGAAGGTACTTGGAATTTACTGTCCAGAAGTCTACGAGATGCTCTCTGGCAAAAAGTGGTAGATATAAGAAAATGCCGCAATCCGAAGTGGCATCGAAATGGCCTAATAAAAAATAGTTTTTTTTAGCTGCTTCCTTTTATTTTTCCAAGCCCTTAGTGTTGTAATAACACAAAACGCCTCACTAGCTATAGCCATTTGTTGCTTTTTTTTTTATCATTTTTAACTTTTTTTCCACTTTTTATTTGACACAAATTAATATTTTATAATCAGCTGTTCGCTCGCAAAAAGCTTACGCATCGCATTTGACCTTTGTAATTAACACTGCGTGTCAGTCAACTCACACCAAAATTTGACGTTAGTCTTTGACACGCTCTGCTTTATCGTTTTAATGTCAGTTTTTAAGATGTAATGAAAACGCATTTGATACAAAATGACGAGAATTCATTTGAGTCAGTTTTTGTTGTCAGTTCATATGATATAATGAAAACCAGGCATTAACAATAACGTTCCTTGGTGAAGTCGACGAAAGCTTTCGTACACCTGGTCCAACATCCCACGCAAGGTTCATGGGAAAAGACATATACACCTTGAAAAGATACCTCATTCGGGAGCAGTTCACTTTGACACAACAAGCATTGAATGGAACACGCGATATATGTATTTTTATCGTGTGACTGTATGTCAAAGCGTGGTTTACATGCACACATGCCATACGAGCCCCAAATCAAGATATACATTTTTTGAAGGACTCCATCGCATATGCAGAAACCGACCCAGATGTTTCTGAAGCGGTTTTACGTAAATGGAAGTCATTTGTGGTATTTGGCACCGAACACAATGGCTTTAGCGTTTTTCGATTGGATGTTTCACACGAAGATAAACGAAACATTGTTAAGCGCCTGCAATCAACAGAACCAATCGTCCGACCTAAAACTATTGCTGTACAATAATTTGAGCGACTTCGTGTTATACAAAACCAAACTTTTCTTCGATGCCTTCCGATTGACCACTGAATTCTTGAAGCACGATCCATCCATTTGCGAAACGAAAGAAGATTATGAAGATGCTCTCGATGTTTGTCGTGATCTGTTTGTTGTTAACGACGCTGCTGAACGCGGTTTACAATTTATGAATGCTTAAAACAGGATCGTTACGAAAGACGAAGAACAGAATCAATTTATCTTCCAGTGCAATGAAGCAGCTCGTCGAAAATATCCCCCACAGAACTAGTCGGATCAAATATAATCTTTAAATTGTTGTAACTTTTTTGTTTCTCTAACGATTTTGATAATTTATGGCTAGTTAGAATAAAAACTGTATTTAAAATCGAAGTCGTCTAGTTATCAAAAAAAAAATATTGTTAGTTGCTTAAACAAACGTATTTTGATTAAAAACCCCTTATTAGCAAATAAAGTGTGTTAATTTTTCAATGAACTATGGGCAGACCTTAGCGTTATCTGATCGGCCCTAAATTTTTTATTGGAGGCTTGTAGGCCAAATGGAAACTTTTTCGGCCCGGCAATCAAGGATCGCAGCAACTTTCAGTTTCTACCTCATATGCTATAAACGGTCTAATGTACGAGTTTGGCTTTTATGTCAATTCTTATTTGTAGTTAAATGAAACTGATTTTTTTTTAATTTTGATTTTTGTTTTAAATAAATTCTTATATCTCTATATATAAAGGAATAACGTTACTGACTGACTGTTTCAAGATCGCCCAGCCCAAACCGCTGGAGCTCGGAAACTGAAATTTGGAATGTAGGTTCCCCTTCCGGCGTAGACATCCGCTAAGAGGGTTTTTGGAAATTTCTTCGGGGAAGGGGAAAACCCCTTTCAGCTAGAAAGCTGAAACTTGAAATACGCCTTCCTGGGAGTATGTGCTTACTCCTTGATAATGTACATTTTAGAAGTTTGGCCCCCTTTACGGCCTTTCCAAACCGTTGGACCCCGGAAGTTGAAATTTGGTATGCAGGCTCCTCCAGTGTAGATAACAGCTGAAACGTGATTTTTGGAAAATTTAACGGGGAAAATCCACGGCCTGCCAAAACCGCAAGAGCTGGGAGGTTGAAATTTGGTATATTGGTTCCACCTGAGTTGTAGACATTCACCAAGGTGGGATTTTTGTAAATTTCTACGGGGAGGGGCAAAAAGGGGGAAAATCTCCCCCTTAACGGCCTGCCCACACCGAAATAGCAAGAAACCTAAATTTTGAAATATGTATTACCTGGAGTATGAACTAACTCGCTGATAAGCTACATTTTAGAATTTTAGCCAGGGACGTGGTAAAAATTGGATTTAAAAGGGAAAAATATGTCCTCCTTAACGGTGTGGGCAAACAGGCTGGACCCAGGAAGTTGAAATTTGGTATGCAGGTTCCTTCTCCAGTGTAGATAACAGCCAAGAAGTCACTTTTGGAAAATCCAATGGGGAGGGCAAAAAAGGGGGAAATAACCCAAATAAGCCAAAACAGCTAGAAATGCGAAGTTGAAATTTAATACAATTGTTCCCCCCTCCAGTGTAGAATCCACCCAAGATGCATTTAAATTTTATAGTTTTGGCCAGGGACGCGATAAATTGAAGTTGAAATTTGGTCTGCAGGATCCTTCTCCAATGTAAAGAACAGCTAGGACGGTATTTTTGGAAAAGCGGAGGAAATTCCAGCGGGGAGGGGCAAAAAACTCTCTCCCTGAACGGCCTGCCCAAAACCGCTGAAACTAGAAAGTTGAAATATGGTATGCAGATTTTTTCTCCAGTGTAGATAACACATAAGACGTGACTTTTGGACAGCCTGCCAAATCCGCTGGAGTTAAAATTTGGTACATAGATTCCTCCTCCGGCGCAGACATCCACCCAGGTGGAATTTTCATATCATATATCAGCTAGAAAGCTGATATATGATATATGTATGTGTTACCTAGATAAGGTACATTTTAGAGTTTTGACCAGGGACATGGTAAAACTGGTGCTTGAAAAGCGAAAATTCTCCCCCTTAACGACATGGCCACACGTGGTATGCTTGGTATGTAGGTTCCTTCTCCAGTGCAGACAACAGCTAAGACGGGATTTTTGTAAAATCCAACGCAAGTGCAAATTTGATTGTTTGATTGATTAATGGTTTGATGTTTTGACGGATTGATTGATGGAAATGTAAATATGCAAATGTGCCAATTTGCAAACGTAAATTTGTAACTCTGTAAATGTCTTAATATGTAAATGTGTGCAAAGCCCAAACCGCGGGAGGTAGGACGCTGACATTTTGTATGTAGGTTTCCCCTCCGGTGTAGACAATTGCTAAGACGGGGTTTTTGGATATTTCTTCTGGGAGGAGCAAAAAGGGAAGTAAACCCCATTCACGGTCCGCCCAAACTCCTTTAGTTAGAAACCTGAAATAGGAAATATGCTTTTCTACGAGTGTGTGCTAACTCATTGATAAGGTACATTTTAGAATTTGGGTCAGTGGCATGGTAAAAATGGGCGTTTAAAGGGCGAAAAGTCCCCCCGTAACGGACTGCTCAAACCGTAGGCTCCTTTTCCAACGGGGAGGGCCAGAAAAGGGGAAAATCTCATTCTTGATGTCCTGCCAAAACCTCTGGAGCTGGGAAGTTGAAATTTGGGTTCGTCCTCCGGCGCAGGTCGGATTTTTGGAAATATCTACTGAAAAGCTGAAAAGTCCACTTAACGGGCTACCCGTTAAGGCTAACTCATTAATGGTAAAAATGGTGGTTCAATGAAAAAAAATCGGAAATTTGAAATATGTGTTACCTGAAGATTGGGCTAACTCATTGTTGAGATATTTCGGGATATGTAAAAATTGGGGACTACGGGAAATTATCTGAGCACTCCGTGTACTCCCGGGCGTTAGCCCGGGCAACCTTTTTCTACGCTAACAACGTATCTTATTTAGTTTAACTAAAATTTATAAAAAATTCTTTCATGTACGAGTTTGGGTCTTATCTACTGTAATTATAACAAAAATATAGAGCAATTCCATATGAAAACGATCAAAATTGGCAAATTTTTGGACGACCCCTCTCCGATTTTAAAATAAATAGTCTCAATGGATTGCCCAGCAAAAAATAATGTACCTACATATTTTTTTTATTTTTATAGTGACTGGTTTAGTGGTGGTGTACACCACTGTCATGTGACAAAATTGAAGAATTCTTCATAAGGGACCTCATTGAAAGTTGTAAAAGTACTAAAGCGATCGCAACGAGTGATATCTCGTTGGAAAGGTATTGAATCAGGCTTTAATTGAAAAATAAAATTTTCCTAATTTTTCTCAGAAATTTACCTTTTTTCCCATGAAAATTAAATTTTCCGATTTTCCACAGAAGCTCCTAAATTTTCCGGCTAATTTTATTTTTTTTGGATTCCTCATAATTTTTGCTTTAAGAATCAGCAATAAAAAAATGGGCCCCGACTCCTTGTTTGGACAGGAGAAGAGCATTTAAGAGACCACCTTGTTCTCATTGTTTTTATATTTTTTATAATTGAATTATTTTTAATTATTTAACATTATTTTATTTTATTATTAAAAATACATTTTAAAAATTATTTTACAGTTAAAAATACATTTATGAAGAAAAAATCAATTTTTTTTTAAGAGCCCCAAGTTGAGTGTGTAGTGAATATGGTCTGCTTGCCTTCACAAGATCGGCCATAAATCCATGGATAATAGCAGCAGTGGCATGTAATGGCACACCAAACCCGACTGAGGCTACAGGTCATAAAATGTTTTGTAAATTTTTTAAATTACCAGGTAATAAATATTTCGCCTAAAATGACACGTGCAGAAACAAGTCATAAAACACGGATTTTCCATAAATATGGCGAAATATTTATTACCTGGTAATTTAAAAAATTTACAAAACATTTTATGACCTGTGGTCGGCTTATTGGCAGTAACCAGTTAAGTCCCTCTTTAAAAAAACATTTTATGACCAGTAGTTCACGCAAATTTTCCTATTAAAGAAAAGCAAATATCGCTTATTTTTTTTACCTATTTTTTACCAAAAAATAAATATAAATACTTCACACACTCTGAGTCAAATTTCAGTTGAATACTAAACGTGAAAGTGTTAAAGTGTTTTTTTTGTAAAGTAAAGAGTGAAGCTGTAAAGACAATTTAAAGTAAAATGAATAAATTTTGCTGCAATCCGTTTAACAAGAGTGGACATCGTTCGAAAAAGATAAAAGTATTAAAATTAACTGGTGTTTCGAAGCGATACATGAATGAATTAAATATACAATACGGTGAAGAAGCACAATTCATTTGCCCCAAGTGTAAAATCGATTTGTCTCAACAAGCAAATGCATTGAAACAAATGCAACCACAATCCGAGAGTGAAATGACAATTGAACAAAATGTTTCATCTGATAGTGAGGCAGACATTCCGATGGTCAATATGTCTTTCGAGTCCTTTGAATGAGGCTATTACCACTTTAGGTGAAACGCCTATTAGAAAAAGAAAGTTGCGAAGTGAAAAATACAGGAAAGATAAAAAAGGCAAGGTTATGAGTGCAATCGCGATAATATTTGATGAAGGCTCTGATAACGAATGCAGTCAAGCAGATGACGTGGATGACGGCAAACAAATGATTGAGCAGTTGAAAAGAAAATTCAATTTAGCGACCACTTTTCCGGAGAAATATCTCATTTTATCTGTGCTGCCTCAATCATGGTCTATACACAAGATTTCTGAACAGTTTCAAACATCTTTTTACATCGCGAGAAGAAGCAAAGAATTAGTTCGACAGAAGGGCATATTGGCGACTCCCACCAAGAAATTTGGCTCAAGGACCCTCAGCGAAGCAACGGTGAAATTGATTCAAGATTTTTACTGCAATGATGACAACAGCCGCGCCTGCCCAGGTACACGTGACTATGTTATCACACGTGAAGATGGAGAAAAAGTACACAAGCAGCGCAGATTATTATTATGTAATCTATCCGAAGCATACCATCAGTTCAAAGAGAAATACCCAGCAGAAAAAGTGGGATTTTCTAAGTTTGCCATCCTACGACCAAAAGAATGCGTGCTGGCATTAGACAGGCACGGAACGCATTCAGTCTGCGTTTGCATGTTTCATCAAAACATCAAATTAATGTTCTTTCCATGCAAGAAATTGAAAGTATTTCACGGTGAAATTGAAACATATAGGGACCTCCTGTCGAAGTCGTTGTGCGCTTACCCCACGGAAAATTGTCATCTGTCCAAATGCGACAATTGTCCGAAGATTGACGAGCTAGAGCAATATTTGGCGGAAAAGTTTGAACAGCTGTTAATTCAGGAGGTGCATTTCAAACAGTGGATAATTAGCAGCGGCAGATGTTCCCTTGAGACCGTGGTAAAGCAGATTCCGGAATTCACCGAGGAATTCGGATTCAAGTTGAATGAACTGAAGGCGCACCATTTCATATCCGAGATGCAATTGAAATTTCTAAAGGAAAGTAAGGAGAAATTAGCCCAAAATGAATTCATTGTGATAAGCGACTTTGCCGAGAATTACACTTTTCTCGTTCAGGATGAAATTCAGGCTTATCACTGGGCAAACGACCAGTGCACGGTGCATCCTTTTTGCATTTATTTCAAAAACGAAGATAACGAACTACAGACCGTAAGCCTTGTTGTTGTCGCGGAGAGTTTAGCTCATAATTATGTGACCGTTTATTTATTTCAAATGAAACTGTTTGAATTCTTAAGATCAAAATTCGATGCAATCGACAAAGTAACGTTTTTCTCAGACGGCGCGGCTTCTCAGTACAAGAATAAAAAAAATTTTTACAATCTTTGCATAATTGAAGAAGAACAAAACTGCAAGGTCGAGTGGCACTTTTTTGCGACGTCCCACGGTAAGGGCCCATGCGATGTGTTAGGGGGAACCCTAAAACGCATGGCGACTAAGGCAAGTTTGCAAAGGCCATATACTGACCAGATCTTAAATGTACAACATTTGTTTTCGTGGATTCAAAGCAAGGAAATTGCCATTAACACAGTTTTATGCACTCAAAAAGAACACGATGCCATGGAGCGACGACTTCAAAACAGATATAATAATGTCAAAACTATAACTGGAACGCAAAAGTTTCATTGCTTCATACCAAATATTTCTGATATGTCAATTAATGTAAAGCGGTACTCTTCGTCTGCCGACGTGCTAAATTTAAAGTTACTTTAATTTTATAATGATGCCAAGACAATTGAAATTTTTAATAAATATTGTAATTAAGTATAAGCAGCAAAATAAGAAAGATTTTTTCTTCATAAATGTATTTTTAACTGTAAAATAATTTTTAAAATGTATTTTTAATAATAAAATAAAATAATGTTAAATAATTAAAAATAATTCAATTATAAAAAATATAAAAACAATGAGAACAAGGTGGTCTCTTAAATGCTCTTCTCCTGTCCAAACAAGGAGTCGGGGCCCATTTTTTTATTGCTGATTCTTAAAGCAAAAATTATGAGGAATCCAAAAAAATAAAATTAGCCGGAAAATTTAGGAGCTTCTGTGGAAAATCGGAAAATTTAATTTTCATGGGAAAATTTAATTTTCATGGGAAAAAAGGTAAATTTCTGAGAAAAATTAGGAAAATTTTATTTTTCAATTAAAGCCTGATTCAATACATTTCCAACGAGCTATCACTCGTTGCGATCGCTTTAGTAGTTTTTTTTAAACAACTTTCAATGAGGTCCCTTATGAAGAATTCTTCAATTTTGTCACATGACAGTGGTGTACACCACCACTAAACCAGTCACTATAAAAAAAAAATATGTAGGTACATTATTTTTTGCTGGGCAATCGATTGAGACTATTTATTTTAAAATCGGAGAGGGGTCGTCCAAAAGGTGATCGCTTTCATATGGAATTGCTCTATAATAAAAAGATTTTAATTTTTTTTATTATTTATTATTTAATGACTTTTATTTTCATTTAATGACTTTTTGCATTTTGTTGCCTCTGACACAAGACGAGATAAACAATTTTGTAATCCAAAAATAATTTAGTTTTTTTTATTTTATTAGACTGAAAATAACATAACAAAGAAAAAAACGAAACGTAGAAAAAAATCTGAGCTTGATAAAAATGTGGACGAAAAACTATTTGTCAGTGCTTTATTTGAAGCTTATGAAAAACAACCCAAACTTTGGAATCCTAAAGTACGAACAAATGATAGAAATTTGTCTGAAAAAGGTTTTGAAACAATAGCTAATGAAGTTAATGAAAAACTAAACACCAAAATAACGTGGAAATTTGCTAAAATTCGTATAAATGCACTGCGTATTAAGTGTTCGTATGAATTGGAAAAACAACGTAAAGGAGAAGCACATCAATTACCCTGGTATTATGAACATATGAAATACTTAAAGGAAAATATTGACTTTATGATAAGAGAGAGAGTAAGTAATTTTGAAGTCGAATGCTAAATAAAAAATATTAATATAAAATATATTTTCAGTATAGAAAATTTGACAGACGATTGGTAAGTGATTTAACTGCATTATGTACCTCTACATGTACCCATACAAAGCGAATATATGTTGAGGCTTGTTTACATTATCACACCAGTATTTATGCTTTACTTCACGCAAGTATGATGAAAAGTATGTTGAGATCATGGTTCAATTATAAAAGATTTGCTTCATTAACGTTATTTTTAGTTGCCCTAGACTTTCTTTTACTAAATTCAAAACAATAATATTTATGAATTTATAAAAGACAACAAGAAATATTAATAACCCGATGAAAAGGGTTTATATATAGTCATATATAGCTTTATATAATCTATAATCTATACTTATATAATAAAGAGGTATTGGTAACCAACTACCGTTATTATGAAAAGATATTGAATGCCAACCATGGTATAAAGTAAGATTTAACATTAAGGGTGGGTGCGAACTGGCTAAATAAAATCTAAACTAAATTCAGGTTTCTAAATTTCTTTGAAATTTAATAATATTATAACATATTTTTCAAAACAATTTTAAACTCTTTTGTCAATTTGTATTTCGTTTAGAATTTATTTAGCCACCTCGCACAGGTAAGAAAGTAATATTAGTTAAAGATTATTGTTAATTTAAAGGAATTATTTACTGAAAAATTTACATTAGCTTCTAATTTCATATACAGTCGAACTTCTCTATAGTGAACTTCTATACAATGAAGCTTTCCCTATAATGAATTAATTTTAAAAACACAGCTTTTTCCTTTCAATTTTAGTGTTTTTTGATCTCCTTATAATGAATTTCCCTACAGTGAATTTTTCTTTACAATGAACAAATTTTGCTGATGTAAATTTGAGTCACATGCGTTTTTGTCTCCGTATAATGAATTATTTCAAAAAAAAAAATTCTGTTACGCAACACTGTGTACTTAGAAGAAAGAAAAATATATAATGATAAATATATAATGATATCTTCATCCCGTCCGATGAAGATATTCTAACCAGTGTTCTGGAAAGTCGTGGAGTTCCGGCTATCCCAGGTATTTATTAATTAGTTTTATATACAAAAAATAAATAAAAGTGTGATGTACATTACTTTTACATCTACAGATTCAGATAACGATGAAGAAGAACTTGCCGATGAAGAATTGGTAGATGTCAATAAGACGTTACCTACATTGGAACGAGTTTCTTCATCAATTGACGTACTTCGAACCTTTGTGGAGATGAAATGTAACGTGCCGAGCAATGTATTTAAATCTCTAAATGTATTAGAAGGTTTTATTGAGGATGAAAAATGGAAAACTGTAATCCAAACTAAAAAACCTGATTATTTTAAATAAAAATTAAAAAAAATATAATTTCTGTATAATGAAGTTTCTATATAATGAAGTGATTTTCTGGTCCCATGCAGATTCATTATAGGGAAGTTCGACTGTATTAAGAAATGACATGAAATTTGTATATTTTTTCTTGGGTGTAAATTGCTTAATTGTAATTGTAAATTAAAATTCACCAGAACTATGGTCTTCGTTGACTTCAGGCCAGATGTCTTATTGTGTGATGTGTTATACCAACACACATTGCGTTGTTGAAATTTATATAAATGCTAATTGGATACTAAAAAAACTTATGAAATTGTTTCATAAGTTATTGCAAATTTCCACTTTATGAGTGGCATATGTATGTTGGTATATGGATATAAGTGTAACGATGTATCTGGATAATTAAGAATATTTTTCCTCTAAATGTCTTTGAAATTACTCGTACTTAAAGTTGATTTCCCTCGTTTTGAAACGCAATTATCATTAAAAGCTTTCATGTATTTACCTCAATCCTACCAATTACTTTGTTACAACCCTGTTTTTCTCCCTTTCGATGATAAACTATACCAGAAAATAAATCAAAGAGGTTCCATCGAAATTTCCTACTGGAACTGGAACGAAATTTCAACTGGGCTACAGATCTTATAAAACAGATGTGACATTGACTCCAGGAAATAAAACTTCTTTCGGCCCAATATTTAATTGTAGCAGCTTCTTGATTAATAATATTTTATAAAATTTTTCCAGACGTTAAACAAATACCCCGCCTGTTTTTCAGTATCTCTAAAAAAATTTGTTATTCTTATATTTTTCTCCAGACTTTTTTAATATATATGCTTTTCAAAATTTAAATTCCTTGTTTTCCTTCCTTTAATCAAATATATTTTCAAAATTCTCACAATAAAATCCAATGCTTACTTTTTTTTCCAAATTTAAAAATTAAAACAATCTTGAATAATAAAACTGTATTTTTTTTGATACGTTTTTAGGGATCATAGAAATATTGATCACACAAAGCAGATTTAGTTCAATGTCTACCAGTAGAACTAAATCTGCAAAGGCAATTTAAATTCAAAATTTTCAGCAGCCAAAATCTTTATTTTGATCTACTTCCATATATCTTTGAGATGATAAAATGTGACGTTTTTAAGTTCACAATCCTCTAGCTAGTGAGCTTTGTACACAATTCCTTCGTATGACTTCTTTACCTACTTTAAATTCTCTTTTTCGAGATCTCAAGTTGTAAATTCTTTAATTTTTTTTATATGCTTTCCGCATTTTTCCTGAATAGAATCTCTTAAAATCAAAATTTCATCTTGGCGTTATTATCGGATTCTTTTAACAAACTTAGGTTTCTTAACAGCTTAAAATCGTTTCCATGAGTTATCATTAACTGACCTGTGAACACGTTCGCTGGCATTTGCCTAAGGGCCGATCGCTCAAACTCTCTACTTCGAAACTGAATTCCATTATCCGGAACAATGATTTCCGGCACCCCACAATAATGAAATATCTCTGATTTTAAGTAATCGATTATATTTTTCGACGTAAATTTTCGAAGTGGTTTAAGAAGTGTAAACTTTAAAATATTATCTAATATAATTAATTTACCGATGTTGGCTATACCCACATGTGCGGATGTTGGAATATCATGAACAGCGTACAAAATATCCATTCTTAGTTCGGTAGGAACCAATAATTTTCAGGTTTCTTTCTCTTCCTTATCACATTTGGAAAACTCTGTTTTCTTATAAATTTATTTTCCCTTACATTATAGTCCGAAAACATATCCTTATTGAATTCTTCCCTTCATTTTGTATACTCTTTTTTCCATCAAAAGCTCCTGAACTTAAATCAATGGAAGGTAACATTTCAAAATCCATTTGAGCCACAATATTATTGTCCACGGTATAGAATGCACGAGAAATAGTGCCCGGCACCACCACATTATCTTTACATGCTCCATCGTGAAATTAAGTCCTTGCTACTTCTGAGCCCATCTGGCCAAACGACCAGATAAGTGTTTTTGTCCCATAAACTAGAAATTCGTGCCCCACAATGTATGCTCCAAACCTTTTTTTTCGCGAAGAATAACTGCAAAACACTCCAGATTCATTACCGTGTAGTTACGTTGAGCCCTATTTAACTTTTGAGATTTAAATGCAATCGGTCTCTCATTGCCCTCTTCATTTAACAATTTTCGTTTGGTGATCCGGAGATTTGTTGGGGATGACAACAAAATTTAAGGGGATTTTTGGGGATAAAATATTAACAATAATTTCATCTCTTTTAATTTTTGTTATTTTTTAAACCCTTTTAACCAAAAAGGGTTATATTTTCATGATGTTTTTCAGACCAAATTACGATTCCCAGCAAAAACTGGGTTTCAACTACTTACCAGTCTATTTACTCGCTTAATTACTTTTGTTTGCGATGACCCCAAAATTGATGAGTGGTCATTACCTTCTTATTTAAAAAAACACCCTCTCGCTTACAAAAAGCCAACAAATAATGAGTACCCATTACTTTTTTGGCATCGCGAACAAAAGTAATTAAGCGCGTAAATAGGCTTGTAATTATTTGGTGGGTTATATACAGAAAATTACAACTATGGAAGTATTAAGTTTGTGTAGGTACTGTGTTTTTGTGGCAAACTATCAACGTTGGATTGTGTCATACTCATACCCATACCTTTGCAAATCTATAGGAGTGAATAGTTTTAATTTATATTACGTTAATATTGAACTCCAAAATACGTATTTTCGTTTGTTTCAAGTTTTCGACGTCAAATTTCATACAATTTTTGAAAAACGGAAATAAGTATTTTTGCTTCTGTATAAAAAAATTATTAGACAAATTTGTATCTGCCAAGGATATCTGAGTACAAATTTAAATTAAAGTCAAAATTATATATATTTACTGAAATGGTGAAACTTTTTAATACAAACATCATATACAACAAAATTTCTTTGGCTGATGAATCAGATGATTTGGGTTCTAAAACTATTTATATTATAAACTTTGATACATACCATTTTTTGTGGTTATGTTTATTGACCCACAAAAAATCACGTAGATTCCGAAACATTTTTAATTCGACGGCTATCCGAACATGTTTGACGGCATGCTATTCGAACATGTTCGGTATTTGGTTAAAATAAAAGTTCTCTTAATCTTAAAATTTGTTATAAGTACAAATCAAATGAATGTTTAACTTGCAAATGATTTACATTACATTTTTTATTTTAATTTGATTTAAAAAATATGATTTTTTAGAAACTAAATTTTGGGATAAGAATATGTGAAATAGTTACAGCAATGAAACGAACATCCCTGCTTTAAAAATATTTTATTTGTTGTAATTGTTGTAGTTTCATACGAAAAACAAAAAACACACAATACAACGATAAAAATGTAATGAATACATGTGGTGTTAAAATCGGTAAATATTATTATTAGTTCCGTTCGTTTACTACATAATTTGCACAAATTGTTCCTGGATGGACTTTGTTTACACAAATACTCAGTAAATAGAAAGAAAAAAGGGGGAATAAAGTGACAGTTCGATGTTGAAAGTTTGCAAATTTTTACTGGACAAATTTGTATGTTTAACAAACTTGTAAATTATTGCAAATTTCCGTTCGTGTACTTTTTTAAAAAACTTTCTTTTTGAGAGTAAATTTGACTGAAAAAAATAAACGAATGGACCTATTATTTTTACATTTTTGCTCATAACTTGTTAATTATTTCAATGGAATTGTATATAGCCAATGTCCATCTTTAAGGACCGTTGTAAATATTGGTGCTAACATTTTTGAAATCATTGAAATACCATGAAGACATTTTGTTACTTTGGGGACTGTCCTCAAAGTGTTCATTGATCTAGCGCATAGCTGATGACATTTTACTCGATACAGCGCATACTGCGGGGACTTTTTTGGCTGTCTATACAGATATATATAAGTTAAGATAAAATCATATGTGGCCTCATGTAATAACACTGTACACCAGTTTTTTTAGTGGTCGACGAATCCTATGCCAGATGAATGTATTATGTTGGTATAGTAAAACCCCCGAAGGGTTTGGGGCTATGTGGGTACAATCAAGTTTTATGGCCGTTTAAAGTTAAACCAGTATAAGCGTTCTGATCTGAATTCTGAGTTCGGATGTCTATAATAAACATTTTAACCCTGTGTTGGCCCGTTTTATGGGTCATTTAAGACCTATTTTTAAAGATATACTAAAAATGAAGACGAAAAATTCATTCAACGATGATAAATCGTAAAAATGGTGAATTTTATTTTATCACTTTTAGTATAATCTTAAATGTTAAATAGAATTCCTAAAGGTACAGTAAAGTTTTATGGTCGTTTGCATTTTTAAGCTATACTGTATAAAATAAGACACGAAAACCAGTATGAAGATTTTTCTGAGCTTAATTCTGTGCGGATAAATTTAATGATATTTTATGAGAATTTTTTATACCAATTTTAAGAAGAAGAATTAAATTTCAAATGGGTTTTACATTAATTAGATTATCTAATTAAATAAATAAATAAAATAATAATAAATAATTATTTTTCATCTTTATTTAGTTATTCTCTGTTTTTTATATATACAAAATCAACATAAAATTAATTATGTTTAATAGTATTAAGGTGTTCAAAATTTTTATTACATAAATTAATAAATATTTATGTGTTATATGTAGGTATATATTTAATATTTTCAAGTTATTAGTCGCTATAATCAGTATCTGCATCACAATCCATATCCACCTGTGGTTCTATGTATTCTTCGTTATTATTATTATCATCGTAATCTATTTCCACAAATATGTGTACCACTTTTTGTGTGGCCACTTTTTCCCTCTATATCTGAAATTTATTACTGTTAAAAAATACTAACATTTATACTATATCAAAGGCCAATAACATTACATTTTTCAAATGGCATAGCGACTTGATGATACGTACCGTTCGCCTTGTTCATCTGATTCAGTTGATAGTTGCGCACTAAAATAGTCCATGTGGTGATGTATAGTGGATTTTCAACGACATATGTATTTACACTAATTTTGGAAAATGCTGCCAACATTGTTGTAACAGAAACTTCGTAGTTTTGATAACTGTGTGTTCAAAAAGCCCTCAATTATTTCCTTCACCGCAATCCAAGCATTCACTTCTTCTTTATGTAAAGTATTGTGGAACACTTCCTTTTTCATCAGTTTTCTAGTGTCAGGACCATTGAGCACTTCTGAAGTAAAAAATAAAAATTAACACTATTTTATAAATCAGGTGTTATACCATACCATTTCTAAGTTTTTCTTCGCTTATTCTTGGAAAGGTAAGTTTTAAACTCATACACACTTCATCTCTTTTGGCAACGGTTTTCATAAAATTTTTTACGATTCCAAACTTTATATGAAGTGGCGGCAGCAGAATTTTTTCTTTTGGTTCTAAGGGCTTCCGAATCATGTTACATTTTTTAAACGCGCTATCTTCTCTGTTATTCTAATCGTGACATAAATACTGATCTCCAGCATATCTTGTATCCCAGTTACAAATAAAGCACATCAGGTTTATGTACCCACTTTGGAGACCGGAGAGAATAGCGACGAACTTAAGGTCACAGCAGATGCGCCACTTATGTTTATTATAGTCAACCATATTCAAAATTGTTTCCTATGCTTCATACGTTTCCTTTGTTTCAGTGCTATAAGCCATTGGAACGGATGGCTTTGAATTAGTTTTATAAAAATTCTCCAGTCATCTGATCGATAGTTGATTTCCATAGCATGCATTAATCATTCAATATCAGTACAGTATGCTGAAGTCGTATTCATTAACAACAAACATTGTTTGTAGTGTTGCATCATGGTTTCGATATCCTGTAACTTTTACACCAGATTCCAATAGGTTCTTAGAGTTCAAAAGTGACGCCAGCTCTTCAGATTTATGTTTTGATTGATACAATTTTGCAACAATTAAATCCAGCTCGTTTTGGTTAATGAGAATAGGATTTAGTTCAGGTAAATCTGGATCATAAGATATATCACTTATTTCAGAGTATGTTGGGACAACGGTGGACTGAATATTCGCTCTTTGGAGTTTCGGAAGGGGATGATCTTCCGAATGTGGCAATAGAGTTAGGTCACTAAAAACGTCACCCTTTGTTGATTCATGCGTAACAGTTATTATTCCTCCATTCCATGAGACGATTGTAACAATCTTTGCAAACAATATTTGGTACCCAATTTTCATTACTGATGGTTGAAATATGCCTCGTAAGCTTCCAAAAAATCGGCAGTAAAACGTCCTTTTTTCTCATTATTTGATACAAATTTACACTCACCATAAAAAGTCTGTAGTGGCAACTGAAAATTTTGCTGTTATTTCGGGAAATTTTGCTAATTTGAGCCCAGCGTTATTTTTTGCTAATCTTAGCTGACATGTAGTACAATTAAATTAGTAGAAAATTTAGTAGCCGCTACTAAATTTTAGTATACTTTTTGTAAAGTGGAATTCAAAATCTGTTTGCTAAAATCAGCAAAAAAATTACTAAATATTAAAACAACATTTCCTTCAATATCCACTTTTTTAATATTAGTAATTTTTTGCTAATTTTAGCAAATCGGATTTTAAAAATTTGTAAAATGATTTCTGAAATTAACAACAAAAATTTGTAAATATTCTGTAAAAACTCTGTAATTTGTAAAATGTAAATAGCAAAAAGATTTGCTAAATAATAGTTTTTTTACTAAAAATTAGTACAAAAATAGTAAAGTGGGATTGAAAACCGTTTACAAATTTTTCTACTAACTTTTTTTTCTGAGTGTACCACAAACATAACAAAATCTGTTTATACCGGTAGTGCATGCTGCCATTTTTTTTTTAATTTTCACTTCTGTAGATTTTCTTTAATTTTAAAATTTGAATAAAACGCGATAGACGTTTCTTCCCGAAAAAAACAAATTAATAAAAAAAAAATAATTTACTTAGGAAATTTAAATTATATGTTTTGTACAATAAAGTTGCACAGTAAAGTGATAAAATTAAATTCACTATTTTTACGATTTACCATGGTTGAATAAATTATTCGTCTTCAGTAACCCATAGTGAAATTTACAGTTAAACATATACACCAAACATTTTAACCCTCTAAACGACAGTTTTAGGGGACTTTTTCAGTATATATTCAAAAATAGGTCTTAAATTACCCCTAGAGGGTTAAAATGTTCTACAAAAAAAAAAAAATCCCCATGAAATTTCATTGCAAAAATCTGAACACAGAATTAAGCTCAGAAGAACGTTTATACTGATTTTTGAGTCTTGCTTTGTACAGTGGTGGCCAAAAAAATGAAAACTTTAAATGGGTATAAAACTTGACTGTACCCACACATCCCCAAATCCTTTGGGGGTTTTACTATACTTACCTATTACATTCGTCTGATATAAAGGGTTTTTCAATAAGAGCGCTACAAAAGTTTTTTTTAAATAAAACAAAAACGGTTTTGGATATCAACGAAATTCTTTTTTCCTGTAAAAGTACGTTCGATGCCATTATGTATGGAACTCGATTTCTTTCGCATGGCCACCACGGCACGCTTGAAGAAGTCCAGACGCTGAACCCAATTTTCGACGGTTTTCAAGCATAAATCGGCGTCAAATCGCACGACCGAGGCGGCCAATCGACTGGACCATTTCGTGAGATAACAAGTTTTTCAAACTTGGTTTCCAATAAATTGATTGTGACATTCGCTGTGTGGCTTGTGGCGCCGTCCAGTTGGAACCACATGTCCTCCAAGTCCATATCATCCAATTGAGGCCAAAAATATTCGGTTATCATTGAACGGTAGCGATTCCCATTCACAGTAACGTGCCGGTCTTGATCATCACGGAAGAAGTACGGCCCAATGACGCCGCCGGCCCATAAACCGCACCAAACCGTAATTTTTTTTGGCAGACAATGATGACTCATGGAGTACGTGTGGATTACTGTCTGACCAATAACGCATATTTTGTTTATTGACGAAGCCATTTAGCCAGAAATGAGCTTCAGTTCTTGCGTCAATTTGATTTTGTAAGGATGTAGGCCAAGATCTTATCGCAAAATTCGCCACAACACGTCACAGAGAAGCCCAACGCTTGAGAACGACGTGTGAGAGACACATTTGGGCTTTCTTCAACTGAAGCCTCAGCGGCAGCAATATTCTCGACACTACGGGCACTTCTTTGTCTCACTGGCACGGGAACATTTTGTACTGTGCCTGTGGATTCAAATTTTTCCACTAGACACTCAATTGTTGATCTGCTAGGACGATTATGACGACTATAAATTGGACGTAACGCTCTTAACGTTAAGGCCACTGACTCCGAATTTCGGTAGTAAATTTTAATAATTTCGACTCGTTGTTGCCTCGTATATGTTCCATCATGTAATGGCAAACCTTACTGAAGAGAAATTTCAAAAGAGCGACAAGAAATATGGCGTCGTTTGCTGTCCCTGTCGCTCTACTTTTGTAGGGTCCCTGTTGAAAAACCCTTTAGGAATCTTCGACGCCCAAGATCATAATTACATATATCAGTATTATAATTATATTGTGCCATATATAACCGCATCTAGTTATAGATTGATCTCTATAAAATTAGATATGATTTATAAGATATGTAATTATATATGGTTCACACTGACCATATTTACTTATATAAGACTTATGCAGACCCATATATACTTATATATGGCTTATACAGAACCATATAAAATTATATTATATATTTATATTATATAATTATATATACTATCTAATATTTGAGATATAATAATATATGTTCGATTATCAAAAATATTTTTCAATATGGTATGAGATATTCTATATTATTCAATATATGGTCCAATATAAGAAATATTTTTTGATATAAATATATATATATATATATATATATAATTGTATTATGTTTTTTTATTTTTTTTTTTTTATATATTAATATTTTTTACAAAACTTTCAAATTTTAATTCACCCTTAGAAATTTTTGATATAAAGTATAATAAGTTTATAACAATCTAGGTACACATAAAATTATATATTGTTTATATGATCATATTGTTTATATGATCTTTGTCCTATAAGTGGTGAAAATTTATATATTTCTTTGTTTTAAATATAATTATTTATCTACATTTTTTCAATCCATAAGATATTATTATAAGAACAGAACGAATTTAGTCTTTTTAATGTAGAAATTTTATAAATATGTAGTTCAAATCCTGGCAAAGGCGTTGTTTATTAGAATTTTAATATTTTTTAATATAAAATTTTTTTTAATAAACTTGATTCGGAATATTGTTGGAACTAATCTGATACAATTCAATCTGCCATTTTTAGGATGAATTTGGATCTTACTTAATCTCTAAATATATTGCTCGATCTAATTTAATCTGTCATTTTTCGGATCAATTTATATCCTTCCAAATCCTGAAATACATTCCTGGATCTAATTTGATCTGCCATTTTTCGGATCAATGGAAATCCTTCTAAATCCCCAAATATATTGCTGGATCTAGTATGATCTGCCATTTTTCGGATCAATTTAGATCAGCTAGATATTAAAGAATATGAAATTGGATAGGATTAAATATTTTTTTTACTCGGGTATATAAAAAATACATTTTGGGTTAATTTTGATTATTTCGTTCTTATAAATAATTGGCACTTTTCCTTTTCACGAGGAAAACAATTTTCAATTTGCTTTAACTTTAAATTAAAAAAAAAAAAATAAATAATTTCTATTTGTTGACTTTCTTTTTTTTCAGAAATATTTGGATCCCTCACAATTGCCAGTGTTAATAAAACTTTATAAAGCCTACAACGATTTATGGCAGGTTAATACTATTACATTTGGTATTACAGCCAAAAGAGATGAAACATTTAATAAAATCATAGAAGAGTTGAAAATCAATCATAATATTGATATGACAATAGAAAAACTACAAGACTATATCAAATATATAAATCGTTTATATTCCAAGGATAAAGAACAACAATTAAAATGTGAATTGGAAAATACAGAATTTACACCATCGTCTCAATTCTATAAGGAACTGTTCTTTCTCAATGAAAGTCAAGGACCTTTTAAATGTGACAATTGCAATAAAATAATACAAAAATATGAAAACTATCACATGCATGTTGCTGAACATCATAATACCAAACCATTTAAATGTCCACTCTGTGAAATGGGTTTTAAAACATTCGACATATATATAGTACATGCCAAACGACATTTAAGTTTAAATAGTTTTCACTGTAATGTATGTGGTAAAGTTTATCCATTTAAAGCCGAATTGGATAGGCATTTAATTGGTCATACAGGTGAAAAGCCCTTTTTATGTCAGATATGTGGTACCAGTTTCAGAGTTCATCGTGATTACGACAATCACATAAGACGTCACGAGAAACGATTTCGTTATGAATGTCACATATGTAAACATGGTTTTAATCAATTGTCAACATTAAATGATCACGTTAAATCTCATCTTCAAATACGTGACATTTTTTGCGATATATGTGGCAAAGGTTTTACTGCTGCAAGATATTTAAATAATCACAAACTTATACATGAAGATAAAAAACGTTACAAATGTAATGTTTGTGGTAAAGAATTTGCCCAAGGTGCCGGGTTTCGAGCGCATCGTAAACAACATCAGCCACATTTAAGCGTAGCAGAATTGAAAAGAAAAAAGGAATCTATTTTAGATTGTTTTGATGTGTAAATAAAAAATAAATTCAAAATTTCATAAATTTAAAATTTATAAAAAATTTGTTTGATTGAGGTATTAACCTATTAACGCCGAGGTGATCAGAATTTTTACTAACTTTTCAAAGTGTTTATTTTTTATGTTATCGGACCAAAAACATAATGCAATATCTCTATTCCTACTCGAAATTTGATGCTCTTTCATTATTTTTTATGTTATCGGACCAAAAACATAATGCAATATCTCTATTCCTACGCGAAATTTGATGCTCTTTCAGAATCTGAGCTCAAAATTTCGATTAGACACCGAGAAAAAAAATATAGCCGATTAAAACGTGAAAAACGTGAAAATTTTCTAAAAAAAAGTTTTTTCATATTTTTTTCACAATAATACCGCAAAGGAATCAACTTTTTACTAAGATCAGAGGTGATCATGGCACTTGAACATAAAGAGGAATTTTTTTCACAAAATTTCATTGACGCGTTTTTCAAAATGCCGGCGAGAATGAAAAATTTTTATAAAAATCTTAATCTATCGTTTTCTCAAAAACTATAAACTTTAGAAAAAAAATTTTCTGAAAAAAATGTCTTAAAATTAGTCAAAGAACACTCTCAAATTTTTTGAAACAATTTTTGATTTTCGAAAATATCAAAAAATCCAATTTTTCGAAAATATCTGTAAAATGTTTGAAAAAATTTGAGAGTTTTCTTTGATTACTTCTTTGCTGATTCTGTGCATATACTCTTCTACTCTTAGCATTGCCCAGAGACAACGGCGTGGACGTGGTAGAACTTTATCTCCTTTGGGGTGCTTTTTTCGTGAGTCCACTTGCCTCTCACGTTTCGAGGTGTTGTTTTTCGTGAGTCCCCTTGCCTTTCACGTTTCGGGGTGTTTTCTTTTCGTGAATCCCCTTGCTTCTCACGTTTTGGGGTGCTTTTTTTCGTGAGTCCCCTTGCCTCTCACTTTAAATTTCTTTTATCAGTGGTTTTTTGCCCAACAATTATTGCATACATATAGATTGAATTTTTCACAATAGATCCTTGTTCTTATTCGACATTTTTCAGTTGAAAAATTTTTTAATTTGTCAATATTAGATCGTGTATGAACTGTTTTACTTGTTTGACCATTTTGAATATAATATTTAGCAATCGAAATAGTTAACTCTTTTATTCCAACTTTTTTCTTTCCATCACGTGTAGCATTGAAAATAACGAGGGCATTTGTAAGGGATACCTGTATTAATCTTATAAAAACGGCCCATGTCCGTATACTTGGAAGTGCATTATTGCAGTGTCCATCATGCACGTCGACACCACCCATAAATTTGTTGTACACTCTCAAATTTTTTCAAACATTTTTCAGGTATTTTTGAAAATGGATTTTTTGATATTTTCGAAAATCAAAACTTGTCTCAAAAATTCTGAAAAAATTTGAGAGTGTTCCTTGACTAATTTTAAGACATTTTTTTCTAAAAAATTTTTTACTAAAGTTTATAGTTTTTGAGAAAACGATAGATTAATATTTTTATAAAATTTTTTTATTCTCGCCGCCATTTTGAAAAACGCGTCAATGAAATTTTTTGAAAAAAATTCCTCTTAATGTTCAAGTGCCATGATCACCTCTGATCATAGTAAAAAGTTGATACCTTTGCGGTATCATTATGAAGAAAATGCGAAAAAATTTTGAATCGAAAATTTTCACGTTTTAATCGGCCATATTTTTTTCTCGGTGTCTAATCGAAATTTCGAGCTCAGATTCTGAAAGAGCATCAAATTTCGCGCAGGAATAGAGATATTGCATTATGTTTTTGGTCTGATAACATAATAAATAAACACGTTGAAAAGTTAGTAAAAATTCTGATCACCTCGGCGTTAATGGGTTAATAAGTGTGTTTGCGAACTCAAAAATTTGTACAAATTCGTACCAATTTGTGAAAGTTTTAATTACAAGGCAGGGTTGGGAAATGGAATTTTTTTCGGTATCAAAAAAATATTTAATAGTACTTTTTTGACTTTCAGAGTACTAAATATTTGTATACCCTCCACCATATATGGTGAGGGTATATGTATCAGAGATGTACATTAGTTGATTTACTTTTTTTCTATATGTATGAACTCACTGCCTTTGTTTTGTTTTCAATCATTAACATGTGCTAATAATATTGCTTGCAGTGTTTGCGCCCTCACAATTGGTTGTCATTTTCCCAATCACTTTTTAAATGCCATTAGCAATAACGGCTCAAAAATTATAACTGTGTTTTGATTTGTATGCAAAGCATTCAAATGATTTATAAAAGCTCAATGGTAAGTTGTTTGCATAGTGCAAAATCAGTGCGTTAATTTGTATTAAATAAGTTTTCAAGATTAACTCGGAAATAATAAAAAATATTGAAAATGGTGTTTTTCGTATTGTAAAAAATAAACAAAGCAGAAGTAAAATTTGGGATATTTTCTGTCAAATTGAAAATGACGAAGGTAGGCTGATTTTTGCTATCATTATCATTATTATAATATATGTTTAAACACTTACAAATATAAAAGAATATGCAATAAATATCCCATAAATACAGTTTTAAACTAATTGAAACATACTCATATAGGAAAGTTTATATTTACTCAAAAAGCTCTGCGTATATTCATAACACTCATACTGATTCAATGCTTTTGTGAATGGTAAGAGCTTTCAGAATAAGCAAGCAATTACATGCATTTTGTAACAAACCACTTGCTGTGGTGAATCATTCAATGACAGCTTTAGTTTAGTTTTTGTTTAGTGATAACTCAGTCTTCACTTTTGCAAAATAATAAATATGTCATTTGAATGGGATTCAACAGGGACGCTACAAAAGTAGAGCGAGAGGAACAGCAAACGACGCCATATTTCTTGCCGCTCTTTTGACATTTCTATTCATGATGGAAAGATATATGAGCCAACAACGAGTCGAAATTATTAAAATTTACTACCGAAATTCGGAGTCAGTGGCCTCAACGTTAAGAGCGCTACGTCCAATTTATGGTCGTCATAATCGTCGTAAGCGTCTAGTGGAAAAATTTGAATCCACAGGCACAGTACAAAATATTCCCGTACCAGTAAGACAAAGAAGTGCCCGTAGTGTCGAGAATATGCTGCCGCTGAGGCTTCAGTTAAAGAAAGCCCAAATGTGTCTCTCACACGTCGTTCTCAAGCGTTGGGCATCTCTGTGACGTCGTTGTGGCGAATTTTGCGAAAAGATCTTGGCCTTCACCCTTACAAAATCAAATTGACGTAAGAACTGAAGTCGCTTGACCACCAGAAATGAAAATGATTCGGATTTTCATCGAAAAATCATCTTCAGCGATGAGGCTCATTTCTGGCCGAATGGCTTCGTCAATAAACAAAATATGCGTTATTGGTCAGACAGCAATCCACACGTACTCCATGAGTCATCATTGCATCCCGGCACGTTACTGTGAATGGGAATCGCTACTGTTCAATGTTAACCGAATATTTTTGGCCCCAATGGGATGATATGGACTGGGAGAACATGTGGTTCCAACAGGAAATTGCAGCAGTATCGGCCGATTTATGCTTGAAACCAGTCGAAAATTGGGTTCAGCGTCTGGACTTCTGCAAGCGTGCCCGTGGTGGCCATACAAAAGAAATCGAGTTCCATACATAATGGCATCGAACGTACTTTTACAGGAATAAAGAATTTCATTGATATCCAAAACCGTTTTTGTTTTATTTAAAAAATCTTTTGTAGCGCTCTTATTGAAAACCCCTTTATTTTCCTTGATTGCTATTTTAATGAAAAGTCAAATTGAAAATAAAAACTATATTATTCGTACACAAATATTCAAAAACAACAGACGTGGTTTTTATTCTGTCTCAAGATTTGAAGTCATCCTTTAAAGAGCTAAATCGAAACAATTATTTAGTACGGAAAAAGAAGGCGGAATGTGTCCTTATCCTCGTTAAGAAAGGATGAAAGTGCAAGGGCATCAATTTATTTGATGATTGACAACGATTTGTTTTACCTTATCGATGATATAACAACAACTTGAGAGGCTTGGTTGGTGGTGATCAAGGATCATTTTGAACGTCATTCTTTTAGCGAGTGTGTATTCATCATGAAGAAAATTTGTCAGTTAGAAGAAAATGATGATATGGAAAAACATCTTTGCCAAATGCAACAAGAAATCAAGAAGCTATCGTGTATGGGTGAGAAACTTTGTGAAAAATGGGAAGTAGCTATGGTTCTTCGTAGTTTGCCGGAATCATACGATGTCTTAGTAACAACCTTGGAGGCTACAAGTGATGGTGTCCCTTCGTTACCAATGGAAAAAGAGAAATGAATTGAAGAAGCTAAAAGAAGATTCCAAAAACAATTGCATGCAAATGTTGATGCTTCAGTTTTAAAAGTACATAATGCTCATGACAAGAGGATAAAATCATCATCAAAGGTTATTTGTTTTTATTGTGAAAAACAAGTTCATGTACGCAAAGATTGTCGAATGTATCAAGATTTTCTAAAGATAAAGGGTAAGACTAATATGGTTGTAAATGAAAAGAAACGATAAATAATGATGAAGATAACTTACATGACAAATATGTCATAATGAAATAGTAATTCAAAGTGACGAAGAATTTTTCGATACTGAAATAGGATTTAAATCTCCGACAACAATCACAGATTTTATAGAACGATCCAATTATATCAATGAATGTGTAGGAGAAGATTGTGATCCAATAAACGAAATTGAAGATGAACAACCGATTTTAAGAAAGTCCACAAGAACCACAAAAGTAAAAATTCTACAAAGATTTCGAATAAATGTAGTAACGGAATATTTGGAACCAAAATCATACAAGGAAGTTGTTAAAGGCAATGCAAGAAGAGTTATATTTCTTACAATGCAATAACACATGGGAATTGGTAACTATACCGATTGGTCATAAACCTATTGGTTGTAAGTGGCTTTTCAAATTTAAAACAAATGCAGATGGAGTATAAAACTAGACTTGGTGCACAAGGCTTTAATCAAAAATATGGTGTAGACTATGATGAGGTTTTCGCGCCAGTAGTACGGCAAACAACATTTCGAATGTTTTTAACAGGGACTGAAACCCTGAAAAAAATGGGTTCAGGTTCGGGTTCCGGTTAATCGGAATAAAAACTTCAGGTTCGGTTTGGTTTAGGTTCGGGTTTAACATTTAAAAAAAGTATAAATGTTTTATTAAAAGGAAATTTAATTATTTTTCAAAGAAATTTTCATTTAATTTTATAATTAATATATTTTTTAAGCTTTCTTCTTTTAAATTTGTTCTTTGATTTACAAAATCCTTCCATCTTCTGAAGAACGATATTATAATTCTCTCATAAATTTCTCTTTTTCCATTTGGAAATTTTTCAAAATTTCAATTATATGTTTTTTAGCATTTTTAATATCTTCGGGACTTAGCATTAACCCATTATTGGCCATTGTACTTGCACAGGTAAAGAAAAACATGTTTGAAAAGCCATAAACGCAATAAGAAATGAGTTATTCAGTGTTTGTTTTGATTTTGTGTCATGTGTACTCTGCTTAATAAAAGCACATTGACAAAGCCGCGGTAGCAAATAACGGTACTTTGTTTTGCTTAGCCTTTTCCAGATTTGAGTATTTTGTGTAGGCCAGTAATCGTTTGACTGCCAAAAGTGTGTTGCATAACAATTAAAAGAGTTTGCACTTGATTTATGAATAAAAAAGGCTTGTTTTTTTCTAATTTAAAAAAAAATGTCATAAAAAAGTGTTTTTTCAAGCGAAAGGTAAGTTTGAAAAACAGTGTACTCGATTGGTATCGAATAAAACTATATAAAATTCTACATCACTATTTAAAATTTGAACCATCTAAGTTATTTACTTCATCCGTAATGAGCTGTCAAAGTTAGCTAATTATTGCTGTTTTCTTAAAAAGTGAAAAAATTGAAATTTGATAAAAAGCAGTGCTTATTTTTTTTTAAATTTAAAATTAATAAAGTTAAACTTTTATGATGGAACCTTCAACTTCAGGTATTTAAGTGTACAAAAAATAATTTTGTGTTTATAAAAATATATGTGGAAATATTTTTAATATTTTTTTTAAAAAAGCTCTAAAATCGGGGTATTTTCCATATATGATGGACCAGAAGTAACAAAGTAGTAAAGTGCCGGCTTTGAAGTTGTGTTTTTTGAAATGTATGGGATTTCTACTTGATATTACAAACAAAAAAGTTTGCCTTTTTGTTGCCTCGTTTTAAGATATTAATAATTTTATATAAAAAGTCTTGTTTTCAAAATTCCTTTATTTACCATACCCACAGTGTTTTTGTTGTTACTATTGTCTTACTCTCAATGTTAGCTATTTTTGTTGTTGTTGATATTATTGTCAATATATTTCGATATTTAATAGAGATGGCTGCGTGAGTGGCGTTCCCGAGGCTGACCAATTTACCAGAAAAGAATAAAAATTAACACTCAATTCAAGCGAAAAAATAGGACTTTCTAATAATTTACCAAATTCACGTGATGGTTTTACATCTTATACTAATTTGCCCGTGCCGAGATAGTCACGCCTATATAATAACTGTTTTCAATCACGTACTTTGAGCAATCAACTTTTTTTTACCAATGCGTTTGACGTTTAATATTTTTTGAAATTAAACTGACTATCGTAATTTATAAATAATAATGTTTGCGAATAAACTGTTTCACGCGCCCATCTCTATTGCCGTTTTTTTTTGTGCTTGTTTTGTTTTTGAGTGGTGTTTTTTGCTGTTTTAAAATTTAAGGTATAAGGTAATTGCAAAACCGATTAAACAGTTTAAATAAGAACAAATTTAATATTTTTAGGAATAAGCCCCAAAAATATTTTGATATCGCGTCTAGAACTATACAACTTTATGAGAAATACCGCTAAAATGATTGGAAGGATAAAATCAATTTTCTTAAGATGAAAACCATTTTCTTAAAATGAAAACCATCATGCTACACAAATGAGATTAAGAGCTTCTGGAAATGTTGAGGCAGCAAAGCTAGTTAAAGAAATAACAACGTCAACACCTACAAGGGCTGCAAAATATTGATAAAGCTTTAAGCAGGCTAAACCAAAACAACTAAGTGCAGAAGAACCACTTAGCGATTTAATAGAAGCAAAATTAACTCGACATATGTAGTAATAATATTATAAGAAGGGTGGCTCCGGAAAAATTTCCTTCGTATACTAAAGTTCAACAAGCAAAACAAAGGTGTTATCCCAAACGAGATCAACTTAAATTTCGGGAAACTTCAGCACAAGTTAGTCTTCAAGGACTTTTAACTCACACGGTTAAAAGACTAGTTATGCTGCCAAAATGTTATGATATTTTAACAGAAAAAAAATTATCAAACTTAACCTTGTTTTCAAAATGGGGTTTTGATGGAAGCTCCGGACATAATTCTTATAAACAGGCTTTTTATAGTTCTAATGAAGTAGTTTGGAAAAATCCTCGTCCTTCATCAAAAATATTTTGTAGGCCTTTAAAGATAGAATACACCAAAGAAACAACAAGTGTATCTAATTTAGAAAAAATTATTGCCGAGGATGAAAAAAAAAATGTTGAAGAAACCTTAGTTTTAGTTGGAGAAAATTCCTTAAAGGTTCATCACGATTTGTTTTTAGTAATGATAGATGGAAAAGTGTGCAACGCAATAACGGGTACGAATTCCACGCAAAAGTGTTATGTATGTGGCGCTACAAGTAAGATGTTCAACTCAGTTGACAGCATGATTATTAGTTAGAACAGACACTTTAGAGTTTGGGCTATCAATACTACACGGGTGGATTCGATTTTTTGAGTGCCTTCTCCACTTATCGTATAAAATTCCAATTAAAAAATGGCAAGCACGATCAGATGAGGACAAAAAAAATTGTTGCTGAAACAAAACTACAAATTCAGAAAGAGATTTTTGTGAAAGAACAGTTTTAATTGTTGACCAGCCAAAGCCGGGCTTTGGTAACTCCAAAGATAGAAACACCGCTAGACGTTTTTTTTTTAAATGCTGAAATATCAGCTGAAATAACAAAAGTGGACCTAACACTAATTAAAAAAATGAACACAATACTAATTGTTGTTTCATGTGGTCACGAGATTAATTTGGAAAGTTTTCGTAATTTCGCTCACAACACAGCAAAGTACTTTGTTGAAATATATCCCTGGTTTTGCATGCCTCCCACATTACATACATTTTTAATTCACGGCCCGGAGATAGTACAACACGCGCTTTTACCAATAGGAGAATTATCAGAAGAAGCTCAAGAAGCAAGGAATAAAGACTTTAAAAACTACAGAGAGCACTTTTCTCGAAAATGCAGCCGGGAAAAGTCGAATGAAGATATTTTTAATATATTTCTATTTAAGTTTAGACCCATTTATATCGAGTTATATCGAGCATTAGCAGGCAATATGAACAAAAAAAGAAAATTTATCGAAGTTAGAATAAGATCTATTAATATTATCAAAAATTTCTCAAGAAAATCGTGATGATGACAACAATGAGAGTGATAATAACGATGATGATGATGATAGTGATGATGATGATAATGATGATAATGGTGATAATAATGATGATTATGATACAGATGACAGTTATTGTAATGATGATAAAGACTATGATAGTTCAAATGATGAATATGAAATAGAGAATATTCAAATAAATTACTTTAATTAAATAAAAAAATAAAAATCCATTAAAAAATGTTAGAAGTTATGTTTTTTTACCTAATTAGGGTATTGTTAATACAAAAAAAAAAAAAAATATCGTTAATTGCACCCTTCCTTGAATTAATCTCCATTTTAGGTATAATCGAACCCACTGTGTGGCGTTTGAAAGCATCAACCCATCAATCTTTTATGGCAGAAGATTTAATAATCTAGACAGCGCTTTAGATTTTGTGGAAGAGGCTTCAAATCATAATATTTTTGATGTTGCGTATATTCTACCAGATGCAGATATCAATACAGATGAGGATCTTATGGCTAACATCATGCCGCAAAATATTCCTGGTAATATAGAGGTTTTTTGCAGCAGCGATAGCGAAGATGCGTCGCAGAATTCAGCACTCAAAACCAGGTCAAAACTCTCCCAAATGGTCAAAAAGAGAACGTTCTGATCGAAGTTAGGAGGAAACTCGGAGCTTGAAGTTTTCGAAACTTTGTTTGATTCTGAAGTGGTCGATTATATCGTCGATCAAACTCGCCTTTATGCTTCACAGTTTAATGCGCTTAATTTTTCATTCACAGAGAACGATTTGAAGGTTTTATTTTAGGGAATTCTGTTGTTAAATGTTTATCACTATGCCGAGAGAGAATAGGTACTGAGAATTATTTGAAGACACCTTTTCATCACTTGTTTTTAACAATATGTCCAGAAACAGATTCAAGGAAATCAAAAAATTCCTTCATCTAGCTAACAACAATAATTTGATACTAACTGACAAAATCGCAAAAGTTAGACCTTTGCAAACACTATTATGCCAAAAATTTTGCCAATTTGGATACATGCATGAAAAGCTTTCTATTGACGAATCAATAGTTAAATATTTTGGAAATCACTCTTCAAAACAATTCATCAGAAGCAAACCCATAAGATTTGGCTTCAAAAATTGGATGCTGACGAGCAGTTGTGGGTACGTGTACCAATTTGATACATATTGTGGAGCAAAAAATGTCAGTACGGAAAAATCAAATTGCCGCTCGGATATAGAGTCGTTTTGGATTTTTTAGACAGTGTTCCTATTCCAACCGATCACGTTGTTTTCTTTGATGATTTTTTTTACTTCTCATGATTTGTTGGTTCTGCTGAAACAAAAAGGATTTCGAGCTATTGGAACCACACACGATTCGAGAACAAAGAATTGTCCACTGAAATCAAAAACGGAATTCAAAAAAGAACAAAGAGGTTTCTATGGTTTCAGATACGATACAGCTAATAGAATTCTTTTTGTAAAGTGGAATGATAACAGCGCTGTAACCGTCAAATCAAACTTTGAACGTATTTAACCGAAGAATTCCGTGAATCGCTGACATTCGACCGCAAAAACTAAGATAAGAGTCCACCAGCCAAAATTGATTGCAGATTACAATTCAGGAATGGGTGGCGTTGACCTTCATGATCAAGCACTAAATTACAGGATAAAATTTCGTGGAAAGAAGTGGTGGTGGCCGCTTTTCACTGCAATGATGAGTTCAATCGTCGTCAACGTATGGAAGTTGTATAAGGAAGCCAACAGCTCAAAAATTTACTAACGGGAGTTTCATCGTCCCATCGTCCGACACTACCTACGAAACTACACTCAATCATCAATATCGAAAAGATCGGTTGTTCCTAGTGTACCACTTACTGCTGAAAACCATTTTCCAAAAAGAATTGAAAAACCGCTACGCTGTCGTCAATGCCACAACCGAATAAGATGGACTTGTGAATTAAGTGATGTTCTATGATTTTAAAGACTGTTGGCTTTCAATTGGTTAACTTAAATCTTCTATCTCGATATATGGTGCTGCAATCAAAAGTGGATTATTAATAAAGTGGTTTTCTCTTTTTAAAATATTTAAATATTATTCGTATTAAAATGTTTTTGTTTTGTCATCTTTTGTTAGCTTAAATTTAAAACTAAGCCATACTCTATAAAAATCACCTAAAGTCATATGTTCTTCTTGTAGTTTCAGCGTTAATTTTTTAACAGGTGCAGCATCCAGTAATTCCGAACAAAAACTTCTGTATTCCAATAACGCTTGAACCATGTCATAACTGGAATTCCATCTACTTTGGCTAGCTTTTTTCAAGTTTAGGTTTTTAGCTAAAGAAGAAATTTTTGGTGTTCGCAGTAACGAAACAAGATTTTTGGCGACAGAGGAAATAAACAAGGCGGCTTTTGTTTTAAACAATTTACATTTATTATGATGCCGTGTGGCTTATAGTTGTTGTGTTTATGATGTTGCTGTTGTGTTGTGACCTATTGATGTCTATGTTTATTTCACTACAAATAAATTCATCAATATAGTAAAATAAGATAAAATAAAGGTATATATTAATAATTACATTCTGTATAATTTCCACCACGAATAAGAAATTTAATCTTTTCTACTCTCTCGTGTTCCTTTCGCACGAGTTTCCATTAGACAATAAAAAAAATTCAAATTTGACATTTGCACAGTTGCAATAAAAAGGAAAAATAAAGTAATATAGAATAATTTAAAAATAAAAGTGTTGCCATATTAGCGTTGCCACTATGGGTCGACGACATCCCGCCCCACGTGAAGATCCTGCGGGACTTCACTACAAATGTCCAGCACCGCGAGCTTAGAGACCTGTCTGCGTAAAGTTCCATTCGAAGTACGTATTTCCACAATCCGAGTTTGTCCGTCTTTCGTCGCATATAATGACTACGTCGTTTATTTCGATAGGTTTCTGTGGTGTGAACCATTTTGTACGTTTGGTTAGCGTGGGTAGATACTCGCGGATCCACCGACGCCAAAATCGATTTTTCAGTTGTTGACTTATCCTGTATTGTTTTCGAGAGCATATAGATTCCACCTCACCGGGTGTTTGTGTTGAATTGGTGGTGCCCAGTAGATATGGCAGGATTATCGGGTGTCTAGTTGATTCAGGTAGAACCAAAGCGTAATCAATGCGACCGTACACACATAAGACACCATCAGCATTAAGATGTGGAGTTAGCGATACCATTGATACTCTTGGATACGTTGCCATGCACCTTTAAGTCATTAATTTCGACAAAGTATACTTCTTGTTGAACCAGTTTACAAATTATAACTTCGGCCTTGTGAAGTTCAGACACTGTCAGTTTATAAGTATCATGGCTACTAGCTCTTTTGCGGGATACGTCACCAAATCGTAATACCCAACCCAAAGTTCTTTGAAGTCGTATATAACTAGAAAATCTGTTGAAATCTATAAGTGTCATTGTAATGACAACCATACATAACTTTGTTCTCTCCTCTTCTGTATTGACTATCGGGGGGCCCATTTCTGTCGGCTTTGGCCAGCCCTCTTCGGCTGTTGCTAAAAATTGAGGACCTTTTATCCACCTGTTGTCTGGGCTGTAATTAACTGGATATGTTGTTCTTGTCGCGACGTTTGCTGGATTAAATTTCGTAGGTACCCAGCGCCAGTCATTTTCGTGAGTTGATACGAGAATTTCCCCGACCCTGTGCATAACAAATGCTTTATACTGTCTGTGATCTGAGTTTATCCAGCTGATTACGGTTTTCGAATCGCTCCATAAAATTGTCCTTGATGGCTTTATTTTGTGGCTTTCATGATAGCGTTCTTCAGTCGTGTACTCAATACTGCTGCTTGAAGTTCCAAACGAGGTACGGAAAGTACCTTAAGCGGTGCACATTTAGTCTTCCCGGCTACAAAACAGACTCGAATTTCATTTGGCGTAACAATGCGCCAGTAGGCAACAGAGGCGAATGCAGCTTGGCTGGCATCATTGAAAATATGAAATATTTGAGGACTGTAGCATCTGGACAGGCGAAATTGTTTTGCCAGCCGCAATTCCCGAACCCATTGCACAAAACGCTGATGAATATGATCGGGAATAGCATCATTCCAGTTTGCACCAGTACGCCACAGTTCCTGTAACAATATTTAACCATAAACCAATAAATTTGCGAGCATTCCAAACGGGTCATACACTGACAAGACCAAGCATAACATTTCCCGTTTTGTGGGACATCTGAATTGTAATTTAAAAATAAATTCGTCAGTACGGCTCCGCCAAAACATACCAAGTATCTTTTCAACGGCGTCAGCGGTGTTCATGTTGACACTTGGACCTTGATTATCAACATCTTCATTCAAATAATTTTGCACGTACGATGAATTCGATATAAAGCCACGAAGCTGAAATCCTGCTTTGGCATGTGTTGTCTTTACTGCTGATGAAATCCGCAAAGCCTCCTCTTCGTTTTGAAAGCTACATACCATATCATCAACATAATGGCTGTTTAGAATGGTGTCGACAACTTCTGGCTGGTCGCTGGCATTCTCAATTGCGTTTAAGTTCTTTACATATTGCGCACTACATGGTGAGCATGTTGCGCCAAATACCATAGAGACCATGTAGAAATATACTACTGGGTTACTTTCATTAAATCGCCAAAGAAAACGCTGTGCATCTTGATCGACTTCACGTATATGAATTTGCAAAAACATCTCCTTTATGTCGGCACATACACCAATTGCACCCTCACGAAACTGGTTTTCGTCCGGACCCTTGAGGAGTACGGAATTTAATGACGTTCCATTCACAGCCGCAGCGGCATCGAAAACCAATCTCAATTTTCCAGGCTAATTCGCGTTAAAAACCGCGAAATGTGGCAGATACCAGGTGTGTGAAGTAGTTTTCTCAATTTCTGATGGCAACAATTTTCTAGCGTATCCACTTAATATATACTTTGTCATAGCTGTTTCATAAGCATTTGCGAACTTACTATCAGTTTTCATCTTTTTCTCCATGGAGTGTAGCCGACTTAGTGCCATTTTGTAACTATTTGGCAATTCAACATTGTCGTTTTTCCACAGCAGGCCAGTTTCGTATCGACCATCTACTCTTATTGTTGTATTTTTCAAAATTTGTCGCGCACGTACCACATCTTTTGATTCAAGCGGCTGATCTGGCAAGGCGACACCAAAGTTTTCGGTGGTAAAATAATCGGCAACAATATCTTCAATATTTTGATGTTCTTCTTCTCTAATGTGCAAAGAGAGAGAGAATCGGCACGAACTTGAGACGGAAGTTCCTTGTGGGTGGCCATAAATAGCCCAACCCAATGGCGTGTTGGCGGCAATAACACATTTATTAAACTGTACAGATTTTAAATTGGGTGTTAAATGGCAATTATCCAATCCAATCAATATCTGAGGAACGACATCAGTGTATCCGGCAATAGGAAGGCTTTTCAGTTGATGAAATTTGTCATGAAGCTCCCCGAGGTTGACTGTTTGTGATGGCAAATCCAATTTGGGAACACTATGAGCCTTCAGATTGTACCATCTTTTTTCACTTCCAGTGCCCCTAATTTTGAGTTGCACGGACATAGATGAGACCTTTTTGTATGCTCCTTCAAACCAGCTCAGTGTTAGAGGCTCCTTTTTCTCCTTGAAACACATTTGTAGTGCAACCGAGTCATGAAATAGAGTTGACGATGAGCCCTCATCTAAAAAGGCATATGTTTTCATAATTTTGTTGTTTGGTCCCCGTATTTCAACGGACACTAATTTGTAAAGCAATTTTGTTGTCTTTGGCGTAAAGGGTTTAAGACGTATCATATTTACTTGTTCATGAACACCATTTATTACTTGGTGTAACGTTACG